>WEKX01009296.1:432901-649814 GCA_013390025.1 Pitta sordida | reverse complement strand
ACCCCTCACCCCCACCCCAGGGTGTGGAGAGGATGAACTACTTCTTGTTTGTAAACCCCTCCCTGGAGTACAGAAGGTGCAGTGCAAGAGCTGAACAGCAATAATAACGATGAACTATTATTGTCACTGTGAGATTGAACAGGTTTCCAACCCCTCACTCTGCCACCTACGCCTTTAAGAAAGTTTCCCAACAGATGAATTATATGCCGTGGAAATGAGTTGTCCTGTTTTTCTGCAAAGCCTGAAGTGAACCTTTCTGGGAAGGGGATGATATTTTGTAGCAATGTTTTCTCAAGTACAATTCTTTAGGTTCCCAAGTGATGACACATTGTACAGCAACGCTCTTGGCACAAGGAGTTCATCTGTGAGAAGCGATGCTGGCCCCATTTCTTACAGCCATTCATTAAATAAAAACACCCTGTGTCATATGTTGTGTTCCTCTGAAATGTTTAAAGTTTTTAGTGCATGAAATTATATGGTGCCTGGATAATTTTTTTTTTCCAGAGTGCAGCGCTAACCTCTAAGTCAGTTACTGAACATTGTTGGAAGAGCTTGGGGTTTTTTTAATGTGTTTTGTTTTCTTTTGGTAGGATCCCAACTTCATGCAATAGGCTTTTTCAGAAATACGGAACTATGTAAATGTGATGCTTACATCTGACCACAAAGAGGCCACTCACCAAAAAAATAACCCAACATAAAAACATCTGCATCTGTTAGAATTTTAGGCATTCTGGGTGCCATTTATGTGAGAATCTAGCCCAGCTTTGCTTTTTCTTTTTCCATTTCTTTTTATTTTCACATTTTGTTTTCTTCTTACCTTCTTTTTTTTTCTTTTAATGTTTCTTTTTTCTTTTTCCTTTCCCTTTTTTCCCCCTCTTTCATTTTTTCTTTCCCCAAGGGGCTATATTAATTGCTTTAGGATCAAGAGGTCTACAAACATCTTCCTTATGTAAACAGAGGAACTGGTCTGGCTACTTTCTAAACCCTTTAAGGAAGATGACCCATCTCACATACCAAAATGATGGCATTAAGTAACAGATTACTATCAAGGCTTGAGATTTAAGTTCTGGTTCTGGCTTCCCTTGGCCATATTATTGCACATTGCTGCAACTCTTAGCACCTACCTGTCTTCCATCACCCATTTCCTAATCTGTTTAGACTTTTAGCTGTTGGAAGCACTCTGTTTGTACAGTACCACATCTTGTTTGTGTTAACCAACTTAGCAAGGGAATTGTACAGCTCTGGGATGAAAAAGCCAGGGCACTAACCTACAGTAACATGATGTTATTACAGAGAAAATTTGCAAGTGGATTCTGCAAGTATCTGGCAACAAGAAAATCATTATGAGGTAGGTGATTTGCTTTTCATAGAATCACAGAATCAGAGATTGGCCTGGCTTAGAAGACACCTTAAAGATCAACTTGTTCCAATCATGAACAAGTGACACTTTTCACTACACCAAGTGGCTCAGAGCTCCATCCAACCTGGCCTTGGACATTTCCAGGTATGGTACATCCACAACTTCTCTGGGCAACCTGTTCCACTGCCTCACCAAGCTCACAGAAAATAATTTTTTCCTATTATCTAATCTCAACCTACTTGCTTTCATCTTGAAGCCATCCCCCCTTGACCTGTCATTACATGCTGTTGTAAAAAGAAGTGCTCTATCACCATCCATCCATCCATGCATCCATGTACTGCCACGGCAAGAGCCTCCTGAGCCCAGCTACCAACAGGCTGCAGCAGTGCTCCCATTCCTGTTTGTGGGCAATCTTAACCAGCCAAGCTTAAAAAAGTAGAATAAGCTGGCAAGTCAAAAGTCAAAAATAATTTCAGTGAAGCCAGTCTATTGCAAAATGTACTGTGGACATGATTTCCGTGGCTTATGAGAAAGATGGAAAAAGAAAACCCTTTTATTTACCAGCACATGTTCTGGGTTCCCCTCAGAAGGAGTTAAACATGTCTCGGAGCAGAGGCCTAATCTGTTGTGGTTTTTGGTTCTCGCAAGCTGTCTGGTTACTCTCTTTATTCTGTCTGCCAGCAGCTAAACTGGGACATCTATTCAAAGAGGAGTACCTGAAAGTATCACTTTAAAGGATTTGTCACCTTGTTATCTCTATTTGAAAGGGTTTTTGAGAACAACTTCCACTGAAAATGTTTGCGAAGGACAAAGTTAACATTACACACATCACAGTTTATATTTAATAACTTACTTGAATGATAGAAACAAAATATAGATAATACTATGAGAGGCCCAGGTAATTCTCCTTTTCTACTGTTGGTGCCTGGATAATCAAAAAACCTGTGGGAAACCACAGAAGCTGCAAAAGCTGAGGTCTGACTCAAAGATTGCTCCTTGGAGCTCTATAACAAGGTCTTAAAATAAGTTCTTCTATTCCTGGAGTTCTCTAGCACTCTCAAGCCATGTGCAACCTCTCAGAACTCCTTTGCCCTTCTAAAATAAAAAAATTACCAAAAATGAACCCAAGCCTTCACTCAGCCCAGTGGGTGTATGAACACTTTTTGAGCTTAGGCCACCCTGTTATTTCAAGAGAGGTTTAAGAACCTGAAAGCAGCCAGAGCTCCTCAGGTCAGCAGGGAGCCCTTTCTACCACACTCTTCAGAGCAAACCATTAGACCTTGCTAGACCCTACACTGGGGTTGCTTCACTCTGGTGTGGTTGGTCTGCTCAGCCCCAAGGTGAAAACCAAAAACCTCAACTCTCAGCAGTCAGCAGGGGCTAGTCAGCCACCCCCCAGGCCAAATTAAGCCTGCTGAGAACACAGGGCCAACTCCTCAAAGGCATTCAGGTGTCTTTCAAGACCTGTCTCTAATGCTCTAGAAGATGGTTGGCAGTAAACCTTCTCAAGGTGCCTGGTGGGAAGGTGGAGGTTGAGATCTAATGAGAGCATGGCTCTGAGGGCGCAAGGCTCTGGGTTGCTTCAGGGTTTCAATAAGGCTGAGTTACAAAAAAAAAACAAAAAAGGTTGGAGTCCTTTATAATTTCTTCTGCTTTTTGAGGCTTCCTCCTTATCCCCAGGAACCAGAAGCTCATTCTACTGCAAAGGAAAGCTTCAAAGCTGTTCAGCAGTAGCATGGCTCGAGGACCATGAGCTTTAGGACAAAGAAACTAATCAACACAGTAAAATGGTGAGAAGTGCTCACACCAGGAGCCAAGGTCCACTTCAGCTACAAAAGTAAAAAATTGACTCCATTTTTGAACATATGACTCTGAGAAGTATTTGGGAAGACTTTACAAAGCCAGCTAGCTTTGGTTCAAAGCTGCTAGCATCCTATTTTTGATAGTGACTTTAGCACTAGGGCACCTCAACTTCATGTAATTGTGCAGACTTCCAAGGTCACATTCTCAATAATAGCTATATATATAATAAAAGATCATGTAGCTACATCATTTTTCTACTTGTGAGAACTGTTTTGATTGAACTGAATTGATTTTAAGTTGGTCCTACTCCTTCTGTGAATGATCCTAACAATGTTTTACATTAGCCATTTATTTTTTCTTACAAGCTGCTTACTTTTGTGAGGGTGATTTAGTGGAATCCTTCAGTGAGATCAGCAGAATCTACTTCAGCTTTCTGGTCTCCCTGCAAATTATTGGTAGAAAAAGCTGATGATAATACTTATAAACTCTTTTTCTTTTGTACATTGAAATATTGGGCATCTGTAACTTGGACTCCAGGGGTCTAGTTACTTCGGAACAATTTTACAGAGTTTTTATTTAATTAGTAAGTAATTTGATTCTTTCCTTTTCAGCTTCTAACAAGTGATAACAGCCTATCTTTCAGAAAGCCAAGTACAATGCTTTCTTTTCCCCAATAAGTACTTAGCTCTACATCTGGAAAAGGGCCAGAGCACCCAGGGACAATGTTCCACAGTAACATTTTGTACTTCATTAAAAAAAAATAACAACAACAACGGAGGACTTGCACATAAAATAAAATACCTTTCTCTTTCCCTTATTTTACAAGCATTCGTTTATTAATTATACTTCCTGTGAAAATGCCTGCACACAGCACATTCATACTGGATTTTTCTGCTGAACAAATGATGTGTTAAGATGTGTTGTATTATTTTTACGAATTTAGTTTGGCTTACAGCAAGCTACTGTGAAACATCCCCCGTCTCAATGTCTCTGGAGCAAGGGGCTTCTGTATGATTTATGGTTTGGATTACTTAATTTTGGAGGTGCATCTCTGAAAAAAATCTGCAGAAACACGTTGCTTTTAAGGTCTCTAGTACTGCGTATCTTAAAGCTGAGAGGCTGCTAAGTCACTCTGAAAAACACTGGCTGGAAAACTTCACCCATCTGTGCAAATACGCCACAATCCAATTAAAGTGGCAGACTTTGCAATTATTTACAGATTTCCACAATCTGGCAGCAGCAAACAGATACAGCCTGTATTGCATAAGCAAGTTGTTGCAAGCTCATGTGCCCCACCGCTTGACAGAGCTCAAAAAAAACCTGGAGGAGAAGTGGATGGCATGGTATGGTCTGAAAATGGGCTCACACCACTCCTCAGCTTCAGCAGGGCTGCCAAGAGATCATCTGCAGTCCCAAAACCTGGCAGCCCACAGCTGAGCTCCTGGCCCCAGCCCTAGCAGGGCATGTTTAGACAGTACAATTTCCTGCACCATTCCCCTTCACAACTCCACTACAATGTCACAAAGCCAATTTCACAGAATCACAGAATCACATTTGAGAGGTTTCCATCCTTTGCCACCCTTGACCACTTATTGCCACTTCAACTTTGAACAAGGTCTTTAAAATTAAACTGAAAAGTAAGAAAACAAATGATAAATAAGTGTGAGGGAGGAATAATCCAGATGATTTGGCAAAACTGCTACAAAATAGTTGCACTTTCACAGCTAAGGAAAAGGAAAACAGGGACCAAAAGGAAGTCTTTTCTAAGGAAGGAAAGAATATGCTAAACTTGGTAGTAGCCCCAGGATTATTTCCCCAACCTGGCATTCCCATTAGCATGGGATTCCCACAGCCATGTTAATGTTTGTGGTAGAAAGGGAATGAGGGTTTGGAGAAGAGAGAAGGTGAACAGGATGATTTCTCTGGCAGTGCCCCATCAGAGCATTTGTAGGGGATGGATTCCTTCTGCCAGACAGATTGATATACTTTCAAAGGCTCAAAAATACTTAAAATACTCAAAGACACTTTAAATTCAAAGAAGCAGGGTGTTTGTCCCTAACCGGTCATTTGAAGCTAATCACATTAGTTCAAGCTTCTTAAAATCTAAGCCTAACCTATTAAAAAATGCTGCCAAAACAAAACTCTTAAGATCTGCTTCAAAGTTGTATTTTCTCTACCATTACCATTTCCAGTTGCCCATTTTCATCCTGGTTTCACCTTCCCCCTCAGTGAAGTGGATGCTGCTCTTCGGCACAAGATGAGGTTTTAGCTCGTCATGCAAGGGCCTCGGGTTAAATTAACAACAAAGGAGGGACAGTGAGAGAGTTTTTCAATATTCATATTTAGTTTAATATTCAGTGTAGCTCCCAGATCTGGTTCACAGCACAACCACACCAACTGTCTGGGCAGGACCCAGAGGTGACAGAGCCAGGGAAGACACCAACTCTTTTGGCCCCTGTAGCAGCCATACATGGCCCTAGGTGCCCAGCCACGGAGGGAATTCCCAGTCCTGGGCTGGCTTCTACAGGTCCTCACCAGCTGGTGTTTCCGTGCAACATGAGAGGGAGAAACTCCGGAGTGAAGGAGATGTTTTCAGTCTCTGTGAGGACACTGGATCCCACAATGCAACACTGGATCCCACAATGCAAGTGGACCTGTAAGGAGGAGGTCTGCTGAAGCCAGCACTTTGAGTGAGGATCCAAGTAGGGAATTAATGGAAAAGGCTGAGGTGGAAAGCTCTGGCCCGAGCCCCTGTGCTCTCAAGACCGGTGATAATCACTGTGGCTGCTGCAGGGTGTTCTGGGAACCCTGAAAATACAAGGACCCCAACTCTGCAAAAGCCTCAAAACCCACTGGAAGGGGTGAGGGAGGTGAAACCTCGCTAAATTGCAGCAGCCAGCCTGTTCAGGAGACCCATCTTGATCAGGTGAACCTGCACCAGTTCAGCAGCAGCCTTTCCTCTTAAGACCCACAGCCATGAAGATGCCCAAACTCTTCCTTTCCAGAAATGAGAAGGGATCAATCCTTTCAAATCATGGCTGTGTTCTCTCCCACAGCACAGAGCTCATACAGCACTTGTATTTCAGATCCCACCTGCTCCCCAGCCAACAAACTCTTCCAAGTCACCCAGCCTGGGGCTTCCTTACTGTCTTTCAGAGTTGTTTGAAGTACAGGCCCTCAAACATAGGTATTTTTTAAATTAATATATGTTATTAATTTTTTCTGTTTCTTTGATCTCATATTTAATTATGGCATGATAAATGAAAATATTTCACCAAGGGAAAACTAACAGGCTCTAAGAGAAGCCTTCAAAAGTCTTATCTGGACCTTCATTTAAAAATGGATTCAAAGAGAATGACATTCTAGCTGTGGTGTGGACATGTCTTTGGAAATAAGGGAGAAAATGACCAAGAAAATTAATGAAAAAGCATCAAAGTTAAAAAAAATAGCTCCTAGAGTATCCCTCTCTATTTGCATAACACAGCTAAGGCTTTTAATCTTAAGGGTAGGATTTGTTGCCATTATAGCTGATACCCCTCTTTTTCTTCTTATTCCCATAGTATCTTCTTGCCAGTTCCTGCATCATTTTCTGGGAAACTGAACCCTTCTGGCAAGTGAAAGATCTCATAGTTTGTTAGCTAACAGTTCATGCAGGTGAAATTAGCATTATCTCATCATTTCTGGGCCAGTTTCCAGTGATCTACGAAGATCACAATGATCACAAAGGACACTATTCAAGACACCGTATTTTAGCTGCCCCAAAAGTGCTCCAAAAATGGAGCACTGGCATAAGCCAAGTGATCTCTCTTCTATGGGATACCAGCTGAGATAGGTGAATCATCCTCTAGATATTCCTGGGTCAGTTCACTGGCTACAGGGAGTCCCTATATGTCTAGTTCAGATTGGATGCAAACTTCCGGTCAGTCAAATTTAAGCAAGTTGAGTCCTACCCGTAGTGTTGGCATCTCCCCATGGTATCCATTTGCAGCAGTACTGTAACAGATGCTGGGAATACATTAAATGCTTTCCTAATGTCACATTCCCATGTCTGCAATCATGGTGTAATTGCCTCAGTGAAGTTTTGCAATTGCAAATGAGCAGGAAGCCATCTGCAGAGGAATCTGTCTATTAAGATGTGGCCCATACTCTGGAAGTGCTTGAAAAGCCCCGGCACGTTTCTTGGACTAAAGATAAAAAAATAAAATAAAAAAATAAAGGTCAGACTCCTGCAGCAATATGGAAAGTATCCAGAATCTAATCCAAGGAATAGACTGACTTTTGCTTCAGGACTGTTCTAATTAAATACTGTTAACTACATCTGAATAGAATTAAGTCTAATTTAAGGCCCTTTCTGAGCTCCAGGGCAATGTAGGCTTGTCCTAAAAAAAGAAATTACTGACTGCTGACAACAGGTGTCAGCAACAGGAGCGGCTGAACCAGGGCTGGATGTGAATTACGTAGCTGCAAGTGTAGACAAGGACAAGTGAAGTTCAGCATTGTTTCTGCATCCACGAGGAAGACCCCTCTGGAAGCATCGAGAAATACAGGGAGCAGAACAGATACAAGCCAGAACAGTCTCAAGTGCAGCTGCCCATGCCAATGAGGGCAGATAACTGGTGCAGCTCTAATTTTTTGTGGTTTAGATAAGGTTGGTTGGTTTGTTGGCACCACACATGCCAAAAGTAACTTAGGCTCCCATAGGAATTCTCGGGTGGCAGCCAAGGGGGACTATTTTGCAATGAGTACTTGCTCTCTTCCTCTACCATCTTCCTCCTGCCTTGCAGTCCACAGGGATTCCCCAAACGAGGAATCAGGTGTCTTACTTCTCTTTTCCATGCACACCACACTGTGTATCCATTTTAAATTGAGGAGGAAAGGTACTACAAAGGTCTCGGACAAATGGAAGTAGCAAAACGCCATTGGCCCCACCAGCCCCATCACTGGAAGCTATTTTGTCACCATTTCCTGCTAACTCCTACACTGTTTCTCTCTTTGTTTTCTTCAGCCTCTTCTTCTCCACCCTTGTTCTTTTGCTTTTAAATGTATGTTTAAGATGGGGAGGATTTTCCATGCCCTCTCTCGCTAATTTATCCCGTATGTGTATATGACTCTTCACACAAAAAGCTTTTGCCCAAGTCTCTCTTTGCAGCCAATTTTTTTATGTTTTGAGTTTATTTTTAATATTTTTTGCTGTCATGCTCTTTTTCTCCACTGCTTTCCAAAGCAGGCCTGTTCAACTCTCCTAGCTACCCTTCCCTACCTCCACAAGTGCAAACATCAGTTTGACGCAGCCCCTCATCTTCAGTTCTCTCTCCATATACTCTCTTTCCCTCTCCATCAAGAAAACAAGAAAAACGAGTTTGTGGTTGGTATTTGTTAACAGAACAAAAACAACAGGTTTGAATTCCTCTGGGCTTGTTTTTGATTTGCTAAAAAGGGAGAGTAAGAGCAGGACTGATGGCTAAGGACGCACACCCAGGCTCCCAGCCTGAGCTGAGCAGGCCACCTGCTCTTCCACAGGCACGGGGAGGGCGAAGGCAGCAAATCCAGACTCAGGAAGGGCAGCTTCATCCATTTCAAAAGAGTCACACCCACTCCAAATTAACACCTCTATTTTAATTTACCTTCCTACCTCCTATTAGGGCAATTTATCTTCCAAGTCACATTACGAAATGAAAGTTTTGCCAGGGGTTAAGGGTGTTGGACCAAGCTCACAGGCTTTCCCCACTTTCAAGTATTCAGCACTTTCACCTAAGTCAGATTTCCTGTAAAGGAAGGAAAGTAAATCTGTGCTCTTGATTTGTGACAAGGCTGTATAGTGGGATATGATTTATACTTGTGCCCAGAATAAAAGCCTTCAGTTCTATATCAAGAAAAACAGTTGTGCACATGCCTAGCTTTCCACTGACAGCAACTAGACTTATGTTTTAAGGATGCATGTGCTTAACACTGCTCAAAAGTGTAAATGAGAATTGTTGACAGAAACTGGGGAGAAATTGGGCAGAAATTAGAACAATTGTCAGTGTTATTGTCAATTGCTGTAGCCATCATTTTGGACATCCCACATCAGGAAGGCTTAACGCACTCATTAGATCTTTTCCGTCTCCACTTTTAGGAACAGTCAGAAAGATTCACTGAGGGAACAAGACTGTTGCTGCAAACTCCTCTAAATTTTCTTGCTTTATAATAGGATATACCAGGATATGCAGATGAAAAACCCTCACTTGGAAAGGGCAAGCGTGAACTCACTTGGGTCTGAACTCACTCAGATTAACCAAATGTGGTTTTTGACTATAAGTCTAATAGCAGAAAACTTTTCTAAGAGAAGGTGATTCACTTGTACCTGGGAGATCATCCTGCATGCCATATTTTGCTCTCATTATGTTCTTGCTTTTTTGTCAGGTTTGTGGGTTTGGGGGATTTGTTTGTTTGTTTTCAATACAGTACCTCAGATAAGTGAGGATGTTTATCAGAGGGAATTCCACTGGAAACATGTAACTTCAGGAACTGAAATCATACCAGCAAGCCTTGTTGTATTCTAAGAGGAACCAGATAAACAAAAACCTAAATGTGCAGAAGAATATTTGTCCATTTGCTTCAATAATCAACTACCAACTCTGCCATTCACCTTCTGCCATAATTCCACTGAGGTTAAACACTTACAATATAGATCCACTTTAGTACATTGGTGAGTGTCCCTGCCTCTCATGCGGGAGACCAGGGTTCAATTCCCGCCGGGGAGGCAGTGGTGCCGTTTAAGAATTTAACTCAATGATCCTTGTGGGTCCTTTCCAAATCAGAATATTCTCTGTGTGATTCTGTAAGTTCTCTACCCTCCTCACATGGGGTGGTGAAGACTGCAGAGACCATCTACATCAGTTTCACAGGACACTCTTGTTTTCAAAGGATGGTGGAGCTTTCTATGATAAATATTCCTATCCCTAGCAAATGCTTATACACTGGTATGCTGATGATGACTGTAGTGAGGCTGAGAGTACCAGTCAGTAAAAAAGTCCATCTCATTCAATTTCCTGTCTCTGACATTGGCTAAAAGCAAAGGCTTAGTGAAGAATGTAGGAACAGGGCAAACCTATAATGCTATTTCCCAAGAGTATTCTCCCAACCTCTAATGGTTCGAGACTCAGGAAGTTTCTGATGGTTTTGTGTTTAATAACCCAGGATGGATTTCACTTCTGCAAACTTGTTTAATCACCACTTGAGCCTATGTGTATTCTAAATACCCACATCTGCTGGCAAATCCCAGATCTTCACTGCCCCAATGGGAAAAACCACTCACTATTGGTTAAACTGTCACCTCAACAGCTTCTTTGTTTTTTACTGGAAGAGGTACCGAACTATCATCCCCTCCAAGACATAAATGAGTTTATAGGCTTCTCTTGTAGATGTCCTCAACGAATCCTCGCCCAGGTTGAAGAACTAGAAAAACGTAAAAAAACGGGTTTAATTAATGCTTGCATACCTTGGATAATGTTTGTTGTCCTCCTCTGAACATTTTCCATTTCTGCATGTCTTTTCCAAAGCAGGAAGAGCAGAACTGCTCACGGATGTGGGCATATTACACGTTTGTACAGGGGCAGAGCGAAGATTTCTGATTTGCACTCTAAAACAAGTTAAGGTCCCTGCTGTTCCCTGTATTACAGCCCATGACTATGTTCCACTGTGACAGCAGCAAGCACTTAGACCATTGTTTTCTCTGTGAGGCAATACCACTTTTTCCCATATGCATCATTCTGTGTTTATCCACAGTGACACTAATAATATATCAAAGCAGCACGTTCAGACTAAACTGCTCCTTGCTGCTCTTCAGCTTTCACATACCCTCTTCTTCTCAGCCTGGTGCCCCTGCACACCTCAGTCTTACTCTGCCACAGAACATGAAGTAGACTTGCAGCTTGTTCATCCAGGTACCAAACCAGAGGTGAGAAGGTGATATGTCCAACCTGGAGGGGTAACAGTGAGGATAGCTATCAAGGACAGGCAGAACCTCGGGCTCAGAATCCACTTACCTGGTACTTTACACATATCCCTGCTCCTCACAGCCAAGCCAAAATGAACCACTTCTGGCCAAAGCCTGTACTCTTAATTGTAAAGGCAGCTGGCTCTTCACAGACTCTTCTGTCCAACAAATGCTCTAAGAAACAAAGAGCAGTAGTTAGAAACCTTGTATTTCAACCTTAATCCTGTTACTCTGCCTACTTGAGTCATCAATTTACTTAAATTATTCTTATTACACACTAATAATGTTTCTTTCCCTTTTCATTTCTAGTTGTCTCCTTGGATCAAACGGTGAATCCTTTAAAATCAGACTGATCAGCTCCTGGGTAGGGTCCTATAAGTCCACTCAGCTACTTTTGTACCCTTTAAGCACATACACAGCCCCAGGACCAGTGACTTCTATTGAAAGATGCGCTGCTTTTCCTTCCCCTGCTCCTGAGTATTAGGGCTCAGGGATACTTCTGACCTCTTGTGAGGTGCACAGTGCATCTCTGAGGATCAAGAGGAAGACCCAGGCAGGGCAATGTATGTCACTGACTGGCCCTTGCCTCCCCAAATCTGGAGCCAAAGAGACACGAAGCATACCCTGCCTCTCTCAACTCATTTAGGTAGCCAGGCTTGTATAGAGAAACCAGAACTATAACCAGACATATGGCAAATCTAATAATTTTAGAAATCTTTTCATGGCCATCCATGCAAAAAAAAAATATACTAAAATAGGATCTGAAGTATCTGGGATTTGTTTTTAATTTGTGTCATAGGCACATGCTTTATTTTATGTGTAGAGTGACTACTCATTTAATTTTACAGTGCACATAAATATGAACCACTTGGTACAAGATCCATTTGCCTGTGAATGTATAACATGACTAATGAAAGAAAACCCAGGTATTGTAAAATATTTCATCTGTACTGTTTCAAAGTGAATCAGATAAAAGCCAAACAGAACACAAACCTGTATTAAATTAAATCACCCCCATCAGTCCCTCCACGCCTACTCATGAAGTCGTTAAAGTGATTTGGGGGCAGGAACATGTAAGCTCGGAAAGTCAGTTTATTGTTAACTTCAGGATAAAAAAAAAACACAAAGCAGTTGTAAAGACCAAACTCTCACTGGCTTCATAAGAGCAAACATCACTCTTGTTTCGAAAAGCCTCATAGGTAAATGTCAATGAACTTGGGATAAGAATATAAATCACTTTATGTCTGTATGTCATAAGACATATGTCATAAGTTTAGAAAACTTCTAAAGTTTTCTCTCTACCAACCTATAATACATTTTAAAAAAGGAAGACTACTTGTGGCATGGAAAGAGATAGCCACAAACATGGACAAGTCCTGTGAGGAGCAGCTGAGGGAGATGGGTTTGTTCAGCCTGGAGAAAAGGACCCTCATGGGAGACCTTATCCTTCTCTACAACTCCCTGACAGGAGGGTGTAGCCAGGTGGGAATGATCTCTTCTCCCAGGTAACAAGTGACAGGACAAGAGGAAATGGCCACAAGTTGCACCAGCGTAGGTTTAGATGAGATATGAGGGGAAATTTCTTCACCAGAAAGGTTATGAATCATTGGAACAAGCTGCCCAGAGAAGTGCTTGAGTCAACCAGCCATGGAGGTATCACAGAATCACAGAATCAGTAAGGTTGGAAAAGACCATAGAGATCATCGAGTCCAACCTATCACCTATTACCTAATCTAGCCAAACCTGTTACCTAACCTGTTGCCATCCTGCTACCAACACACTGTCCTACCTATAACACACTACCCTAATATCTAGGTCATGTCACCAAGTACATCATCCAACCTTTTCTTAAACACCTCTAGGGACGGTGACTCCATTTGAAAGATGTGTAGATGTGTAGATGTGGCAATGAGTCCCTTCCAACTCAGAATATTCTGTGAAATATCTGTGAAATATCTGTGAAACTGGGGACATGGTTTAGTGGTGGACTTGACTGTGTGAGGTTAATGGTTGGACTCAATTACCTTAGAGGTCTTTTTCAAGTGGAATGAGTCTGTGATTGTATGATTCTATAAAATTGACTGTTTTTTGAAGACCCTTTTGCAGGAGCCTTTGATGTGAGGATGCCTGGTAGAAAAATCAAATGAGGCACAGGGCCATAGTGCACAGGACTTTTGAGAATTCTAAAGTTAAAAGGCATAAAAAACAGCAGTCTCTAAACAACTCTCCATGCCCCACTGCCCACACAAAAAGAGATTTTTTCCTTTATTTCTTCTAAAATTAATTAGTATAAATGACGAATATCTCAAGAGAATGCAAAATAGTCCCTTCTTGAAAAATCCATACTAATTCACAGATAAAGGAATTGAACATTCATTTGAGAATTTACCAAAGAGATTCACTAGTAGCGTGATTTAAGAATTATTCTACTAATACCAAATACAAAGCTAGACTAGAAACATCATTCAAATTATCCTGCAGATTTCAAAATATTTTAGCCCATGTCAGCAAGAAAGCACAAGAGTTCACAACCAAGTTCCCAGAGAGAACACACAAACAATGACTCAAAAAGGAAGTTTGGGAAATGTGGGGAAATAGTAATTACTTTTTGGTTTTGTTTTGCTTTGTTTGAAGCAATTTAACAAGGAAACATGAAACACAAAATATAAAGCAAATAATAATAACTTAGCCTAGGCTACTTTCATTATTTATGAACACTTACTACCTCTGCAAAATAAAACTGACAGATTTCATGCAGACAACTTCTCTGGTGTAATACAGGAAGATATACCCCAAAAACTATGATCAAAAATGGGGGTTTTAAGCACTATTCTTTCACATTAAAATCAAGGAAAGCTCTCTATTGACTTCTGTCATGGGGAGAGGCCTTTTGTTCTATTGTAAAAGTTTTCTCCTTTTTACTGAAACAGACAATAGGTATCTCTTCTTATCTCCCTTTCCCTCCCTGAAAGGAATGTGACATGGAGGACCCCGTATCTTATCTTATCTCCCCTTCCTGGCAAGGCATATGGCAGGGGAGGGCTTTTATCTCCTTTCTACCAAGACAAACAATGGAGGATTCTTTTTCTTATCTTCCCCTCCCGGAAAGGCATGTGACTAGAGGAAGGGCCTGAGGGCTGGGGCATGCTGAGTGACTGCAAGTGGCATGTGAAGACATGCCCACAAGGCATGTGATGTGGGAGGGGCCCGAGGCCCTATAACTACAGCTCCTGGGCCTCAGCAGGAGATTTTCATTTTGGACCTTCGAATTGAGGATGCCTTGTTTTTTCACCTCTGCCATTTCCCCCAGGACCACGTGGATCTTTGACTTCTCATCTCAGCGCAGCTTCTCTCTTGCTGGTCATTGGATCTCCCTGCAGTCCCTTGGACATTTCGGGAAAGGACCACTGGCTGTTTACTCCACTGGTTTTCTTACCCTGAACCCTATTCCCCCTGCCTCGGGAGTCCTGGAGGTGCCCTGTTTTTTTTCCTTCGAACTAGGCACCCTGTTGTGCTTGTTTATAGTGCCATTTGTTCACAGTTGTCATTGTTCCAGTGTGGGGTTTGGTTTTCTTTTTTTCTTCCTTTTAATATTCTGTTATTGTTCAAACATATATATATATATTTGTTATATTAAATTTTTTTCCCTTTCTCCCAGTAAAGTTCTTATTTCTCTCTCTATATATATAAGTATTTCTAAATTTAATTCCTGTTTCATCTTAATTGACCCAGGACAACTTCAAAGGAAGATGGATAGAGGATAGTAGATGAGAATGAGTTGCAAGCTACGGTCCTCCTTCAGCCTCTCTTGATAAATTCCTCCAGCCCTAGGCCTACACTTCTTTATATAAAGCATATGTCTGTGCCATGAGAGGAGAAAAGGAGCAGAGCCCTGTAGGAGTTGTCCCAAGCACTAGATGTCACTCCAAACTGGTGGGAGAATGGGAAGGAAAAGGCAAAGAGGAGAATGAAGACCCCCAAGAAAAACTGTTTCCCATCATAAGTATGGGGTGGGGGCAAGCAGCAACCCTCTGCATCAGGAACTTTACAGCTGGGTGCACAGGTGTAATTATAAAACCAGAGATGCTGTTTAAGTGGCAGCTTAAAATGTGGGGAAACAAAGGAAACAGAGGAGAGAGGTTACACGGAGAAACACAATCTGTGTTCCTGAAGCAGCAGGCAGGAACAGGCCCAGCCAGCTTTTCCCTTCAGTGGGGCTGAGGGCAAGACGTCAGCCAATGACAAAGTGCAAACCAGTCTTAGAAAACAGCTTCTGCCAGAAATGCTCTTGGAATGGTGCAGGGTAAAAATTGATAGTGGTTTCCTTGCTTCCGCCAAGCCAGAGAGCTAAATGAAAATACCTTTTCCAGTTTATTTTTCATCTCCCTCCCCATTTCTCCACAAACAGTAGCAGAAGGATCTTGCCACCCACATTTACACTGTCCTTAGGAATGTATGTGACTATTTTTGGACAATTTGGAAACCTTTGGGAACATTCCTTATTAATAAACATACTTTCTTTTTTTTTTTTTCTTCTGTATTCCCCTGTGAATTTCCATCGTCTTTCTTTGCCAGCTATTGTGTATTGAGCCATTCATGACCCAACAGCAATACAATCCATGGAACTTCAAGAATCCTAACCTGGAATTAGCATGCAAGGGGAAAATTATTCCCTGTACTTGAAAAGCAGTTGCCTCTTCAGGCAGCTCTAGGCCTGTGGTGTCCTAGTCAAGCTGTTTTGTCTGGAAGGCAGAAATAGGGGAACCTCAAAAGGTTACGCTAAGAAAACAGTCCAGTCTGTTGTATGTTCAGGGGACAAGGGCAAGGAGAAGGAGGAACAAGTTCACGTGAGTCTCTTGCTGTTTACTAAAAATACTGCCAGCACGATGCTTCTGATAGTTTTATTTGCAGTACTGGTCCAGAAAGAGGAAGTACAAATGGGTGAGGAGATATAAAAAGAGTTTGTTTTTCTTGTCCTTGTGACATGTTGTGTAACTACAACCCCGGAGAGAGCTGCAGTGAGGACAAACATCAGAGTCTGCTCTGCCTTCCCCAGGTGGGTATCCAGGGAGAATGCAATGCTGATCACCTCACCATCCCTCCCAGCCTGCCATCCTCTCTGAGTCTGGGATGAACATGGATTGTCACTCTAGCTAGTCAGTTATCCATCTGAGACCAGGTTAAGCCAGAAACCATTCACTTGTTAGTCTCCCAGCAATTGTCAGGTATCAAAACTATTTTGCCCTCTATGATCATGTGCTGAATGTAAATTTAAATTATAGGCCTTCATTGCATGAGTATCTCAAGTAATCTGATCTAGTTTTGCTCAAGTGTGAAAGCTTGAACTTCCCCCCCAAAAGTCAGAAGTCTTTATCCTTTTGAGATATTCAAACCCAACTGGATGCAGCCCTGAGCAGCATGCTTGAGCTGACCCTGCTCTGATCAGGATGGTTGGACCAGATGATCTCCCACCATAAGCTGAGAGTGGTTTTGAGACCACCTGATGAAATCGAATAGGCACAAGTCTATAGGGCCTGATGACATGCATCCCAGAGTCTTGAAGGAGGCAGTTGATGTTGAATCCAAACCACTCTCCAATGTATTTGAAAAGAAATGGCAGGTAAAATCACTGGTGAATGGAGTTTTTCACCCAGAGGGTGGTTGGGCACTGGAACAGGCTCCCCAGGGAAGTGATCACAGCACTAAACCTGTCTGAGTTCAAGCAACATTTGGACAACACTCAGGCACATGGTGGGGTTCTTGGGGTGTCCTTTGTAGGCCCAGGAGTTGGACTCAATGATCCTGATGGATCCTTTGCAACTCAGCGTATTGTGTGATTCCATGATTCTATGATTGGAAAAAGGGAAACATCCCTCTTGTTTTTTAGAAAGGGCAGAAAGGAAGACCTGGGGAACTACAGACTGGTGAGCCTTACCTCTGTGCCTGTGAAGAACATGGAGCAGATTCCCACTAATTGTGTCTGATCCATCTGCTGGCCTTCCATGATGGAGTGACTGCAACAGTCAACAAGGGAAGATCAAGTGATGTCATCTAACTAGACTTCTGTAAGATCTTTGGCAGGGTCCTACATGACATCCTTCTCTCTGAACCGGAGAGACGTGGATTTGAAGGGTGGACTATTCAGTTGATAAGGAAGTGGCTGGATGGATGTAACCTGAGAATTGGTCAATGGTTCTATGTCCAGGTGGAGTCTGGCAACAAGTAGTGCCTCTCTGGGCTCTGTCCTAACACCTGTTCTCTTCAATATTTTCATCAATGACATAGACAGTGCAAGTGCTCTCTCAGCAAGCTGGCAGATGACACCAAGCTGAGCAGTGTGGTTGACATGTCTGCAGGGCAGGATGCCATCCAGAGGATCCTGGACAAACTTGAGAAGTGGGCCCACAAGAACTTCATGAGGTTCAGCAAGTCCAAGAGCAAGGTACTGCACCTGGGTCAGGAAAACCACAGATATGAGTATATTGAGAGAAAAAGTCATTGAGAGCAGCTCTGGCAAGAAGGATTTAAGGGTTCTGGTGCATGGAAAGCCAGACATGAGCCAGCAATATGTTCTTGCAGCCCAGAATGTCAGCTGTGCCCTGAACTGCATCAAAAGACGAATGGTCAGCAGGTCAAGCAAGAGGATTTTCCCCCTCTCCTCTACTCTTGTGACCCTCCACCTGGAATACTGGGTCCGTGACCCTCCACCTGGAATACTGGGTCCAGGTCTGGAGTCTTGAGCACAAGAAAGATGTGGACCTTCTTGAGTTCTGGCAGAATCACAGAATATGCTGAGCTGGAAGGGACCAATACAGAGCATCAAGTCCAACCCCTAGCCCTGCACAGAACCATCACCAAGAATCACACCATGTGCCTGAGAGTGTCATCCAAACACTTCTTGAACTCTGGCAGGTTTGGTGCTGTGACCTGTTGGAGTGAGTCCAGAAGAGCGTTGTCACACTTGGTGGGGGAGCTCATGAGTGGAAACCTTATAGATAAGGACAACACCTAGATTAAAGCCTGTGAGAGCTCTGCAATAATGTTGAAAACCTGTATTGTCCTTTAAAAATTTTTTGAGCCTAACCCTTCTAATGGGCTGTTTCCCCTCACCTCAAAAAGTATAAGCATAAAATACACCTATCAACAACAGCCAAAACAACCCCCAAAAGATCCCAAAAACGAAAGGTTACAGTAAGTGATGTCTGGTAGGCCATTTGGAATTCACACAGGAAAGGTGCTGTAGGAGAGCTAAGCTCTTGGGATGCACTCATGGTTTGTGTGGCAACTGGATTTTAGGCCTTTCTAATTACGTTGTCAGGATAAATATGCTGTGCAACCCACACATCTCTGCTACATTTATCCTGACAACACTCCTGGGAGGCAGGGCAGTCTTGTTACCCATTAACTCGTGGGGAACAGAAACTCAGATGTCCAAGTGAATTGTCCAAGATCATCCATGACTCTCCAGATTCTAATACTTGTGCAACTATGCCTTCCTTCCTCTTGCCCACACAAGAGATTTGTCCTGCCCCTGCCCACTGCAGCTGCATTAGGGCAACTTTCAAATGCAGACAGGCAGAGAAGCCTCTCTTGTGTAACTATCTGAGCAATACGACCTCAGTGACTCTGCCGGTGGAAATTCCCGGGATAGGTACTGACTCTGTATCGACCAGTTCCTACAGAACTGTATGCCAGCTCCCTTATCTCCCTTCATCTCATTCGGGTTTTAGGCTCCTGTTCTACAACAAGTAGCTGATAACAGGGGCAAAGTACAGTGCAGAGTGAGACAGAGGCACTCACCAGCATAACGCCAGTCTTCCTGAACAGGGATGACTTGTCTGAGAACTTGTGCCTTGCCAAAAGGTTCTTCTGGAATTCTATTTATTATTATTGGGATTGCTACTCCTAAGGGATTCCCAGTGGACTGAGAGGATCAAGAAATAGGAGGTATAAGGCAAGACATTGTTCCTAAAATGCCTCATAAGAAGCATGTAAAAATGTAGACTGTAATCTGTCAGCTGAAAATGAGATATATGTAATTCAGAGATCCTGATTACATTATCACCTACTCCTGGTGAAATTTGTAACACATCTTTCAAAATAGAACAAATATTGCACTACCTGGTAACCTGAGCAGTGGAGAGGTGGAGAGTGGTGTGATACACCCCAGCCAGGAGCAGCAACAGAAAGAAGAAACAACCTTCCAGACATGAAAAGCACTCACCTCACTGAAGTCATATGAAGAGGCCCCATTTGAAAACTATCTGAAACTAAGGCTCCTTTTCAACAGCAGTCCTCCACCTCCAGCACGGGTGCCAAAGGCAGCTCATGGCAAATCCTGAAGAGCAGCAGAAAGACCTGGTGCAAGCCAGATGTGGGACATTGGGAAGCCGTGCTGGGCTGCATCTCCCAGCAGAGGTCTGTACCCAGCTGGAGACCCAGCCTCTCCCAGTGTTAACTCAGTGTCTGGGCTGCCCTTATGCCCCATGTCCCAGCTTCTGTTCATTCTTTCCGCTGAGGAGGAAAGATGCAGCTGGGTGTCTTTGTAAAGTGGCTCACCTCACTTTGGAAACCCTCAGGCATTACCCCTGAAGTGATCCACCCGTGGAAGAGGAGTTTAGGAAGGCAAGAAAAGCTCCGTGGAGGCATTGAATGGATTGCCACACAGATAGAGAGGTTTCAGTGTCCACCTGAGCTCTCAAAATCTTCTATATGTCATGTGGAGACACAACATCATCAGTGTTTCTGTGATCCTGGTCTAGCCGGGAGGTGTAGGGCTGGATGACGTTGTGCCCCCTCCGTCTCGGAGTGGCCTGCTAGACTGTGAGGGATCTAGGTTGGTGTTATGCTCTGCGATGTGCTCTCGGTCTCTTTACGGGTGTTAGATGGTGAGTTGGACTAGATGATCCTTGTGGGTCCCTTCCAACTCATAATATTCTGTGATTCTGTGATTCTGTGATTCTGTGATCCTTTGGCTTTCCAAGGCCACAAGTGTGCTCATGGAAACTGCGAGCTTCAGTCTGCTCCTAAGGCAGATTTTTCTCAATACAAGACAGAGAATGGATGGGTCAGCAAGGAAGGATTTTTAATTTTACTACTTAAAAGTTTGTCGTTTGACAGGCTTGTAGTAAACATAAATTAACAAGCTGGTCGTGATTCAGACCCTGAAACTTTGCAACAGCAGTTACTATAGAGTAATGGTGGGGATTCCCCTTGTACGCTGAACTGTAGCTATAATTAGACCATTTAGATGTTATCTTCCCAACAAAGAAAATTGCTCAGCTCCACAATGCCTGCTACTGCTGATTCTGGAAGTTCCCCTATGTATTTATTTACACTAAAGAAAATATCTGAAATCTTGTTTTCTTCACGGAAGCAAAAATCCCCCTTATGTCATGGGATCCCTACCCCAAGTAGCTCAGGATTAGCCTTCTGCATACTGGGAATAAGAAGGTACCTAGTTATTTACGTTGTTCTCTTACCTTCCCCCTCTACTCCCATCCCCCCTCCCCCCGGGGACTTGATCTCTTTTAAGCGATGAGTTGTAAACAGTACAATATAAATCACAAATTGTGCGTGCAGAGAGGATGGGTAATCCTTTTGAAAATAAGAAATACGTACTACGTAATTACTCCCTTCACAGGCACCAAGAAATGCCTTCAACTCCCAAACAAGCTGCCAGGTACTGAATTTGCACATACTTTACGTGGAAGCTGCTTTAGGTAAGTGGAGGACAGCTGAGACCTAGTCCAAATATTCATTTCCCAGCTGAGTTCCCTGCCCAGTTCCCAGCTTCCATGGGCACTAGCTTCTTTGCTGGGAACATGCTTTCATCGCCTTACCATCCCACTCTCCATGGAATGGGGTTAATCTGTTTCCCATAGGACAGCACTGAAAAATCTCATGTGTGACAGCCTGAACTCACTTCCAAGGAAAATTTGGGTTGCACGGCATTTAGGCATCATGCTGTCAGCTACACTCCCAACCTGTTATTCCATCAACCAGCAGAGAAAAAATAGATGCCCATTTTTATCTAATTTTCATACTAATGAGAAATATTTTAACCAGGATGTTTCAATATCGTGGCCTTATAAACTCAAAATTATTTAAAGTGGCTGTTAATGACCACCTTGCATACCCTCTAATCTCATCACAGTAACATGAAAGGAGACTTTACCCCACCTCCCTGGATAGAAATGCAAACTGAAGTCATGAAGATTGCCTCAGGCCGTTCTCACCTAAGGTGAGACAGAAAGAAAGAAAGGAAAGAAAGGAAAGAAAGAAAGAAAGGAAAGAAAGAAAAGAAAGAAAGAAAGAAAGAAAGAAAGAAAGAAAGAAAGAAAGAAAGAAAGAAAGAAAGAAAGAAAGAAAGAAAGAAAGAAAGAGTTGTCTGACAGCTGATGAGAAATGAATTTGAATTCTTTTGTCAAAAAAGTAGTATTTGCCAAGACATACTCTACAGGGTAAATCCTGAGCTCATTGCAGGGTGGGAAGCTTAAAAGCAGTGTTTTTCTTGCATCATTGTTACCCCTGTTGAGGGTGTAATTTTTTGCTTCTCATCCCATGCTAATAGACTCTCAAACTCTTTTCCATCTGCTGCTGGAATTTTTCCCCAGGAGCTCCTGGTGGGGAAATAGTCAGCACTGACAGAAAGTGAATAGTCCAGCCAAGGTCAGTGCAGAGAAATGTAAAGAAGGATGGCACCACTGACCAAAGGCTGCTGGTTTCTAACATCAAAGCATCACGGATGTCAGGAGGCAGCTGCTGGAACATACCTCCCATTAACTGCTTGTTTAGCTGTGCAGCAGATCCCTGCACAGTCTGGAGGGGAGAGAAGGTAACAGAAGGAGTGCCAGGGGGTTATAACAGGACATTTCTATGCCTTTCCCATGGCATGGCATTGTTGATTCTGCAGCCTTGGGACTCACATTAGCCTAAGAAACATGTGTGTGCCCCTTGAAACCCTGCAAAGATCTTCAAGAAAGCCACTTTCATTGACCTTGACTCCAAGGAGGTGGGAGCAGGACTGAGGTAACCTGGGGTAACAGGACCTGTGGAGAAGTCAAGAAGGGAAGGGCATGGGTAGCCCAGAAAAACCTGCAACAAAGGTTAATACACTCCTACCTTTGAACAATTCACGTATGAATCAGTTATGAAAGATTTGAGATTTCAGGTCTCTGTCAGACATTTTCAGCAGAGGTTTAAGGGAAACGTCATGCCCAGCTGGGCAGGGAAGGAGGCATTGGGCTGCTGCTTTGAGGAAGAAGTGTTATTTTGAGCCTTTCTCTGTAGTAAGAGACAAAACACAGACAGAAGTGGGCTCCCTTGACTCTCCCCTGGCCTGTCAAGAGCAGCTTATGGCTGTAGAACCACTTTCTGGCTGAGCTTTTGGTTCCTCAGGACCAAACCATCATCCTGGTGATGGCTCCAAACTACCACATCAAACCACAGAATTTTCTCCTCATTTGACATATCTTCTACCATCTCACAAACACCTCCTGAGGAGATGGTGTATCTGCAGAAATAGACATGACTTACACTTTGCCTGTGGATGTCACAAGTAACTTCAGGCCTGTTGTCTGACTTTATTTAGTCGTCTGAAAAGTCCAGCTCAATGTATGGCAATGTGGCATCTACATATTTGGATACTTAACAAGTGCAGCCCTTAGGCTGTGTACACACATTCTCTTGTAGCTCCAGCCATGCTCATCAAAGATATTACGACAGCCTGTCCACAGCTGCTCCTCAGTCCTTTGCCAAAGCTGCCAGCCCCCAAGGTCTGTTTGATTATCCGTGTCATGAGCAGTTCCAAATGCATTCCAGCCTCAAAGAGAGGGACCAGGAAAGTCGCTGCTTAGACCATTTTAATTAACCTGGTTTGTGTCAAATCAACCCAAAGCTTTGTTCAGAGCTCTGACCAAACCTGATGTCTTTGGTATTTGGAAAAAAGTTACCACTTTTACCTCAGCACTTGACATAAAGTAGTAGACCTCTATGCTAAACTCTGCTAAATGAAGCTGGTTTTAAACCCTGAGAGGTTGAGCCATTTGCACTGATAAACTGGAAACTAGGTTTATAAATGCTAGAATGCTGTAGGAAAGCTTGTACCATGGTGTTTCCAGGCTGACTGCAATTACCACATTTTCCTGAAATTTTCAGCCCTTAGATTAGTGAACTAATTCTTCCCATTAGTATAAATCAGTATTTACTACACTTGAGGGATATGAGGTCAGGATTTCATGTTAGGTTAGGAAGTATCTGAGGTTAGACACAGGATTCTAGTCATGACATTCACATGTGGGCACACATTCCCCAACATCCAGAGGCATGGCTTGTACATGCAGGTGCAGAGCAGAGCAGGGGCTTTCCACACTGTTATACTGCAGATGATGATGGCACCACACACAGGTGGGGCTACAGATAGTGCTGGAAAGTCACGCCAGGAGATAAGATTCACAGCTACCGACTACTGACACATCACAGCTTGTATCACACAGCTGGAGGCATCAGACATCCTCTGCAAGGTGATCTTACAGCATTTCCTTGTTGCTTCTGCAGATACCTGAGAAGTCTGATTTAATGGAACACAGGAAAATCAAGTCAGCCTGATCCTCCACAGCTTTGAATTGCAGGACTCTCCACCTTCATGTGAAGCAGATGTAAAATAGTTATTCCTGGTTATTAACTCTGGTTTGAGTGAGATTCCATGTATCGACCTCATTCCTTCTGGTAAATGACTAGGCTCCAAGCTTGCCAACAGTTACATTATTCATGGTTAATTAATAAGCACATGATTGGTTCCACTGAAATTCGTAAGACACTTGGGTAAAATTAAGAGTTCAAAATCAGGCCTGTCAGGAAAATATGCCAGTAAAGGGGTTAGAGTATCACAACAGTCCAGCCTGGGTACACCACCATCATTCTATGATTCTATTTCACATTCAACATTGGAAGAATATTGGTATTTGCAGATGAATCTACAAATCATATGTACACCACCAGACTACCTGGTGACCATGGCTTCAATTTTAATGCATTCTTAGGATATTCAGATAATATGTTTGGGGAGGTGGGGGTGTTCCCCCTGCTATTGCCTTTAGTTGCTTCAGAGTTTAAGAATCTGCATTTAAGATTCTGCATTTCTTCATGCTATTTCTGCTTGTTATGCTTTTAGTGCAAAGCCAGGCACTCAAAGGAAATTGATTCATGCTTGGATGCCCACTCCACTTTACCACAGCTTTACACCATTTTCCTAAAATCACTTTTCCTCCCTGACTTGCAAAGGGAGGAAAGACCTGAGAGGCAAATTGTCTCTGCAAGTCTTAGGGCAGATTCATTTAGCCACAGACTCCTAACAAAAGTTAACATTTCCAAATAATCTCTCAGTGATTTAGGTGCCCATGTCCTTCTTCCAGATTTAGATCTACATTTTAAAGGGATTTAGTTATGCAAGGATGAAACTAGGAGAAAAAGCTCTGCTTGAGCTCTTGAGACTTGATATTTGGGACACATAGTCCAAAACATCAGTCAATAGGCTCAACCTCCATAGCTGCCTTTGAAACAGGAGCAAAGGAACTGGTTGAGGATGATGAGCGGGATATAACTGAACCTTTCAAAAGTTATGAGTCTGGCAAAAATACTACTTTATTCTTCCTAGCACTGGGCTGTAGGTCAACCAATCAACCAACCAACCATCTTGGTTTAACTAGCTCTGTTGGGATAGACAATTAAATTCCTCCCTTCATATGAACTAAAATTCCTTCAAATGGCAGAAAAGAATGATTCTGTCTGTAACAGAGCTGCAGACAGTGGTGTCCTCTTTTGGAGTATATTCCTCTGCTCAGGTAGCAGTAATGCAACCATGACCAAGGAAGTCAAGTGTCCTACTTGTCAGGGACTCATTTACTGTAAGTAATGGTCACCACAGAGAGTGCTCTAGACAGGGCTGTGTGTGTCACTGTCCTTTCCCAGCACAGCATGAGATATCCCTCATCAGTGCCTTAACAAAAAATTAATTAGGATGTAACCTGCCATACACATCAATCTGCAGTGAGGACTGGGGAGAGACACAACCTGATTAACACCCAGGGAGATGTTCTTCTCACTCACATAGTAAAGTCATTCATGACTCCTGTTCAAGTTAACAAGACTTAAATATTACAATACCTTTTGCTTGCCACCTATCCTGGGAAAAGGATAAGAGAAAATTAGGCTCTGGACCGACAGAAAGAGCTGACAGGGGGATAACAGGACATAGGCACTCCTTGTCCCTCATCAGCATCTGCTATGAAACATGCTAATGAAGTACTGGCTGAAAGACACAAAAACCCACTTGGAATTGAGAAAGAGCTTCGTGGTCTATTCTAAACAGCTTTAATGCTCTCCTGCCTAAAGGAAGCCCAGCCCATACCGTGAGGGAATGTGCTGAGGCTGAGCCAGGGCAAAAGCATCTCTCTTTGCTCCTCCCTTCTACTGCTCAGATATCAGACTTAGCAGCACAGGGGACAGGACTCCAGTCAAGTTCCAGTGAAAAACCCTCTCTCTATAAAATACTGCATGGCCTGGAGATGAGGAGAGAAGCTTGTCTTCCTCAGTGGTTTGCAAGTCCCCTTCTTCCCCCAAACCAAACAACAAAACAAAAAATCCCCAAACAAAACCAACCAAAACAACAACATAAAAAGTGATTATATCAATTTCTAAATAAAACCAAAGACAGGCAAACACAAGCTGGGACACCAAACTCCAGAAGAGATCTCCCAAACATGCCTCTGGCTAAGCCTATCATGAAATCATAGTGCCAGCTTCCCACACATGCACAACCCTCTTTATAAAAATCTGCTTTGGGAGCTCCTGAGAACAGCAGAAACAGTTACATAAGGTCTCCTGTTGTCTTCTCCTTCCTAATATTTTTGGTGTGTTCCTTCCACTTTTCCCTCATTCCTTCAAAGACAACTGTGGTGATGTTGAAAACCAGTGGCTTTGCTGCTCCTCCCCACCCCAGCTCTGCAGACATGGTTGTGTTTGCTGAGCCACTGCTATCAAACCTCTCTTTCCAGCTGCAAACCTTGTGACTCAGATTCTCCAGAAAAACCCTTGGCTCAGCATCATAAGCAGGAGGGATTAAAACTCGTGAAAAATGAGCTCGTACCAGCCCTTTTTATAAGTCTCTAATGGAGGGTCATATGAGATGGCCAGTCCCCCTGCCCTCCCCTTCTCCATCCTTCCCTCCTTCCCCTCCTCTGATCTTCCTGTTATTCTTGGCCACAAACTGCTGGGCGTCTCAGCCAGGGCACTTGGATCAAGAGAGGATATCCCATTCAAAAGCCCAAATCCCAGCGTGGCCTTTTCCTGCTGGAAGCAGTTGTAAAATTTTTATTTTTTTTTTTTAGTTTTCTTGGTACAGTTTTCCTGCCCTACATATTCCAGGATGCTGTAATTTATGCTCTATCAATGACCCACATTTTGAAACTGAAAAATGAAAACTCCAGGAAGACACACCACTAGTAGATGCATATGGGAAGCAGGAACCCAGCCCTGTGGGGAGATCTCCAAGCACTTGCCCAAAAGTAAGGCTGATTTAGTAGCTTCTTTTAAATCCTCCTCCCCAAACCTCTGCCCCAGCTGCTTCTACTTAAGAACCAAAACAAAGCACAGATCTCCTTCTAATTCAATTTCAGACTGGGAGAGGTTTTGAACAAATCACTCAGGCTGCTCTAGACTGTTCCCCTTTACCCACAGCATATCCCAAAAGGGAAGACCAGCACCTTCAAAGGGATTTGAGCTTCTGACATTCCCCAAGAGTTAGATGCCTGGACACTTCCAAAATCTGAACCCCCATATGGAAGCAGAGCTCCCTGAAAAGCATCAAGCCTCCTGGGCAAACACCCAGATGGTGGGAAGGGCAGCAGCAGAGATGGTGGAGGCCGAGACAAATGATGCAGAGGGGGCAGTAGGAGTGATTCCCCTGGGCTGGAGGAGATGGACACAGCCGTATGAAGAGGAGGGATGGAGGAGGACAGCCCTGCCCTCAGGCCTGCACTGTCCTTCGGGATCACCCCCCTCACTTTCCCAGCTTTAGCTGCCCCCCTGGAGCTGATGTGCCACAGATGCACAGGTGTACCCATTCCATCTCTTAATGCCACCCCCATGTGCATGTCTATGCTTCATACACTTGTCATCTTCACAAATCAGGATTAATACTACTGCCAAGACCAAATGCATTTTCCTTCCTCTAAACCCCTCCTGTCTTTCCTCACCTCTTCCTCTACTCTCCATTGCAGCTGCCCACCCTAACCCTATGTCAGTCATGCAAACCCATCCTCCAAGAATGAAAAGATTCCTCCTTCCTGATTTTCTTGCATTTATCAAAAGCTTTTCCCATAAGACCTACAAAATCCAGCTTTGTCCTTGTTGTTGCACCAGCAGACATGAGCAAGCAATTATCTCTTGTACCGGTAGAAATCCACTTTAGTACAGTGGTAAGTGTCCCCACCTGGTGTGTGGGAGACTTGGGTTCAATTCCCGCCAGGGAGACAGTGTTAAGAGTTGGACTCGATGATCCTTGTGGGTCCCTTCCAACTCAGAATATTCTGTGATTCTGTGGTATGTTGATTTGGCACCTACAGATCACTGCCTCCAGCATCACTAATACAATTGTCAAATCTGGTCCTTCCTCTTTATATCTAAGAAAATATAGTCCACAGTGGATTCATCCATGTGCTCCTCACAGACTAGTGCAGCAACTTCAGACTTTCTGTCCCACCCTGTAAAGCTCACTGTGTAGCAGAGCTGAAAAGACAGGCAACCAAAGAGTAGGGCTCAGATAGAACTAAATCGTTATGTGATAGGGATAGATCAGGCATTAGCACAGAGATGTTACTTGACATTTATGAAATGATGTGGTATACCAATAAGACAGGTGAGTTTCCATAAGAAAATCAATTTTCTCAAAATAAGAAATGAAGAGGAAAGCAGTCTATGCATCTGCTCACTGCATTCTCCTCTCTTTTTTCCACTGAATGTGGGGCCAGACGACATAAAACATCAGTTCCTGAGACCTCAGCACTCGTCAGTGATTTTAAAGTCGTGGATGCAATCAGAGTCATGTGAATGGCAGTGCCAATGCCCCATTAAATTCTGTCATCCATCAGATAACTCCAGAGTGGCATTTGGTGCACTCTTGCATCACCTACAAAGGCCTGGTGCAGAGCAAAGCCATCAGTGCCCCACACAATGATGGGTGGCTGGATGTGAGTGCACACGACTGTTTTCCCTCTCATAGAACTTTTAGCAGCAATCAGCACTGGCCAAAAGCTGCTCTCTTCCAAGTCAGGAAAACAGTCTCTGAACTTCAGTGGAAAAGAGTAATGCCAATATGCCTTTCTTTTTTAAAATTCCCATAGCAATAAAATATGAGATACACGAGTCTCTCGTGAAAAGCATCCACTTATCATTGCAGATACATGGAATTACTTGTTGCTGCTGTGATTCTACTTACTGCTGGCCACTAAAGCATAGTTCCTAGAATTCAGATGCTGTCATAGCTTTGCTACATAAAGCAGGAGCTATTTCAAGCCTAAAAAGCCAGGGAGTTAGGGGCACAGTCCCCGTTTGATTACAGCTGAGTGCCTAATTGTCAAAAAACCTTGCTGGCAACAACAGCTGTGGTACAAATTTCAGGCAACAGGCTCTTGTTTTAGGCCATTTTCTGCCACAGCTTTCTAACAGTAATGAAAGTATAGTTGAATAACTGCTTAATATATGAATTATTTTTTATTATTTAATTCTGTGCTAATCAGTTTAGAGGGTCAAAAGGTCAGCAGATGCAAAAGTGTTCAACTCGACAGACTTCCGTGTCAGAAAGATGATTTCTGCTGGCTGAAAATCTGTACTTTGTAACATTTTTTTCCTATAAAGTTACTTCTAAGCAACTCTATGCTAGAATAGTGCACAGTAATATCATTTAATATGACACTAAATAATATTCTAGACTGAAAATGGCTATTAATGAAAAATTAGCTTTCTTTTCAGACTTTGAAACTGCTTTTCCCAAAGCATCCGATCATAAATGGTTTACCATTGAGTCATAGATAGGCTTTAGCTTATCATAATGTATCCCTAATGGATACTGCAGTAATTAGTGCTGGGAGCCAGAATACTTAGGGGCTTCCCATTGCTTCATAGAGCCTGGCCATGAGTCTCCATTGTGTGCTCCAGCCAAGATGGAGACACAGATAATTTCTGTTCACATACATACTCATATCGCAGCTTCTAGTGCACACATAGCATAACCGGGTGCCAAGGCTTGTCCTGGGCAGGAGGACAGGAGATAAGGAGATTCAGCAGTCGTTCAGTGCCACTGGTGAGGAGCTGATGAACTGCAGGAAGGATCCAGGGCTGGCACTTGGCAGTAGGCACACCAGATAGCTGTGTTCCGCCACACGCTTGCTTTGCTTGGCATAACATGGGCAGAGTCCAGGCATATCTTCCTGTCCGCCTCCAAAGCACCTCAGCACCTGCAGCAGCCTGAGGCAACCTCTTCTGTGCCAGGGAAGGGGAAGGTTTTGCATGATCAAGCAGATGAGCCTATCCTAAAGCAGTTAAACACAAGTGGCTCTGCCCCAGAACTCTGGGAGGTGCCCTCAGTGCATGCACGGTACAGGGAGGCACTCCAGGCACCACGGGCACAGCTAATCAGCAGATCACAGGGGAGCCAGGACTGAACAAATAGATATGTACAGGGATGTAGAAACATGAATTTTAGAAAAAGCTTCTAAATACGTAC
Organism: Pitta sordida; assembly: GCA_013390025.1. NCBI lineage: Eukaryota > Metazoa > Chordata > Aves > Passeriformes > Pittidae > Pitta > Pitta sordida. The sequence goes on along the minus strand of WEKX01009296.1, from coordinate 619,889 downwards.
CTCAAAATTTAAAAAAATCCCAACCAAACAACAACAACAGAGAAACCGAAAAAACCCCCATCCCACCCCGCCCTCAAACTTATTGAACTGGGGTATTGAATTATTTCTCCTTCCACCTTCCACCCCTGCCCTACCTGGTCTTAGACTGTAAGCAGAAAGGGGATTGGTTTTTGCATGTATGTTCAGTGATGGATTTCAGAGTTTAACATGAGAGACTTTGTTTGGAAATACCAAGTGTGCTCAAACACACTATGACTGTGAAACAGTCACCTTACAGGAGAAGAAAGGAATTCACCTATGGCAAAAAAAGCTGTGCCATGAGGATGACTGGCTTTCACTCTCAGGCATATTTCTAAGGAGAGATCAGGATGGGCTGGGTTTCCTCTTTATGTTCTGTCCTTAGATTACACCAACCAGGCAGGTCTCCTGTTGACACATGCTCTTCTGCCATTAATTTCCTGGACCAACTACACAAATCCCTGCACTATCACAAGTGTTTCATGGGGATTTTCCTAGTGATTATTTGGTGGTGCTCTGGGTTAACAGGTTGAGGAGGTAAGTACTATTGGTTTTCTTTCCCTGTTTCTGCTTACAATATGCCCCATTTTCAGAGACAAGGGGCACCTTCATCCCAGAAACACAATCCCCACTCAATCATATGGGCAATAAGAGGGTATGGTGGAGCTAATATGGTGCAGTGGTGAAAGGAAACGCCTTCATGGTGGGCCACCATCTTCCCATTATAAAGAATTTGTGTCATCCAAAGAGGGGATAAAAGCGAGGGTTGAGCCACTTTGTGAAATAAAAACTTGAAATATGGAAAGCTATGGTTATACCAAGCAAACATCCAGAAAGAGGGCAAGTAAAAAAAAAAGGACACAGACATCCCAGCAGTGGCCTGCAGGGATTTCATGATCTAGCACCAGGCCAAGACAGACATCCCAGGAGTGCAGAGTGAACACGGCTATGTGGCTTCCATATCCCAGACACAGATGAGCTGGTGCAAGGGGAACACAGGCATGAAAACAGCTAGAGCTTCTACACTAACTCATTGGACTGTCTGAACAAGCCAGCACCAGGACTCAACATCTCACTCTGCCCTGAGCCACTCCTGCCCAGCTTCCATTCTGCTGCTAGAAATGGAGGGACATCATCTGCAAAAGCCTTGGTGAGTGAAGGGTGGCCACAGAGAACATAAAGTACAAGAAAACGAAGGAGGATGCAGAGAAGAGAGCAAACTGGCAGTGTGGGGAAACCTGGAAATCTGTGGTGGTGCTAACCAGCAGCACTGAGGACCTTCTCTGGGATAACCAAAACCAAGTGAGAATTTTTGCCACTCCCTCCTTTTGTGTTTTGTTTTGAAACCTCAACAGCTTTGAGTATGGTGTTTGTGAAGCAAAGACCAGGCAAGGGGGAGATCCCATACAGATAGAGGGGTTGTAAGAGGGGCTGAAGAGTAACACATAAGGGGAAAGAGACACATAGTACCTTTGGTTGAAAAATAGGATCACAATAGCAAAAGGAAGAACAAAATTCCCCTTGGTTCTGGCTATACAGCAGAACCTCTGTGTTGCGGTGCTCAAGTAAGAGTGAAGTAAAGAAGCTGTGACTCTGCTTTCTTGCCTTGATCCTTGTGGTGTTGATTCCCCAGCACCTCTCTAGAAGTCTCTGTGGGAGAGACATATGTCTCTCTAGAAGTCTCTGTGGCAAACCAAGCCACCCTTAAGGGCTGTGGCAGCCAACTGCAAGTACTCAAACATGAGCTGATCACCTTCTGGGATGGCCACAGCACTAATTATAGCAATAACCAGATTAGATTACTATCAGAGCAAGTGGGAACAGGACCTTATATGGATAAGGATCTCCAGCTGCTTCATGGCTGGGAGCCTTTGAAAGCTGGACACCCATACTCTGCTGAGCCTGGGACTATCAGGAGCCCTATTTGCCCAACCCAGCCTCCCCTTAGGCACTTAATACTTCTACCAGCCACCTGCACAGGCCTGGAATCAGCCCACTGGAGATATGAACACAGATCAGGGCTGGGTGTCTCTATACTTGCACTTCGTCTTGTCCAGCAAAATGGTCACTGGTGGTCTGGGAGGAAAACTGGCTCTCTTTGGGTGACAATGCCATGTCAATCCCCAACTCTTAAGATAGCATTAGGGGATTATGGGCAGAATAACTTGGAGATTAATATTCCACAGTTTCATGCAAAAAAAGCACTTAAGTATCCCTTTGAGAGAGAGAGAAAAATTCAGTTTAGGGACCCTAGATTTTCCAAACTAAAAGGAGGCCTCCAGGTTTTTACCCTGTTCTTCTTATTTTGCCAAAGAGACTGTTCAGTGTCCCTGCACAAAACCCAAAAAACCTTCTTTAAAGTTAGAGAGGTAGAAATCAGGAATCTTAACAGCAAATGGCCCGAATGTCTAGAAGTGCTGAGCAGTCGTGGCTCACATGGCAGAGCCAAGACAGAGTGTTATGCAGCCTGGCAGCAAAATGAAGTAAGCCACAAACCTGGAAGCCCAAATGACCCATTTTTTTAGAAACCATGGTTTCCTGACCTGGTTGTTCATGACTGCAAAAAAATTTGTGTGTGGATCCAAAGCTTGCATCAGGCTGGAAAATTCACCATGAGAATGTGAATAGAGAGGGTTGAGGTTTCTCCCCCCCTCCAAGATGACTAATGAAAAGCTTTCAGGACACCGATGGAAAGAACTAAGAAAACAGCAGTGATGTGCCACAGCAGTCACATTGCACAGAACTGATGCACAGCAGTAACCCACAATCCTCCTTTATAGGTTGGAAGGGAGCAGATGGCAAATGAACCAATGTTTTGGTGCTGTAAAGGCTCTCAAGTGGAGCAATAGTCATCAGGCTTCAAGAATCATCAGCAGCTTCCCTCCAGCACAGCACGGAGAGAGTGAGGTCTCTTGCATGCAGGCTATTGAAGCACAACACGTTTAAGATCCCTAAGATAAGTAATCCTAACAATGCCCTGTTTTGACTGGAAAAAGCCTCCAGCATTAGAAGCAGAAGTGGAGAAAGAATGTAGTTTTTCCTTCCACCTCTTTCCCATCCTGTAATCTGGGAAAATTTTGGGAGCCATGTATAAATTTTCAGCATTTTGATACACTCTAAATCCTGGACTAGCAAAAGCCTGAACTAATGAGAAATTAATTAAGGGAGAAATCGCAATACAATTTCTGAGAGGATCAAGTGAATACATATTTATGTCACACTTATGATAATAAAAAATGTGAACTTAGAAGCTTTTCGGGAAACCCTTTAGAGTCACTGAAACTGGCCATCTGGCTGCCATGATTAATGTTTTCCCAAATACATGTATACCCCCCTTAGCAGGATTGGATGATGTTTCATCTATCAACACAGAAGTAAAACATGCCTTTCCAGAAACACTACTGACCACACAAAGAAACAACTAGAAACATACATATGCACTTGCTTGACTGTCTGTACTACAGACCTTTCAAGAGTCTTCCTCAATACTCAGCACCTCTCAAGTACTTCAGCCTGCCATTTCCAGCTGTAAAAGGGAGGAGAGTGTCAGCTGGTGTAAAAATCATATGGAGAGAGGCACGAGTGGAGTCTGCAAAGATGAGAAAGCCTCAGGAACCACAGAATCACAGACTAGCTGAGGTTGGAAGACACTTCTGGAGATTATCTAGTCCATCCCCTATGCTCAAGCAAGGCAGGGCCAGTTGCCCAGGACTGTGTCTGGATAACTTTTCAATATTTCCAAGAAGGAAGATTCCACAACCCCTCTGGGCTACCTGTGCCAGTGTTCAGTTGCTCTCACAGTAAAACAGTGTTTCTTGGCACCCAAGATACTGCTGTGACCTGCGCTAAGCATCAGGTAGTCAAAAAGATGTCCCTGTACCACAGCCATGTAGGACATGCTGACCTTGGGTTTCACAGAGACTTGTCACCTGGGGGAGAACAGGAAACTCTGGTCTCTTTGAGATTTGAGGGGACTGCACTCCTTGGACAGATAATTCCTGCAAATCATTACAGATTATTTCCTTCTTGTGATGTCTTGGTTTATCTCTTCTGTATTTCCGGTTCCTTGTTCCAGGCCTTTTTTCCCAGTTACCTAAAGTCTCTCCTCTCTGCCACCCAGCAAGACAAACAGATCTCCTATCTCTACTCCCACTCTTTCTGTGCTCCTTCTTTCTCTGATACTTTTTCAGTTTGCCTTCTTCCCAGTTTGGCAACCAGTCAGACTTCCACTAAGTCGGGTTCATTTTTAACCACCTGTTCATACTCACAACTGGGGCCCCTTAGTGCTGCTTGATTCACACTCTGGCAGTGCAGGACTGATGTGCAAAATAGATCCCACGTGAGAAGCTCAGGATATCTATCCCTCAGCAGCCATTTCTTGGCAGGAATTGCCACCACAGGCCAAGCAAAAAACTCCACAGCTCACTCTGTCAAGCAATGGAGCAGCAGCCATGGGATGAATATGGAGAGTTCAAAACCCATGACAAAATGTGGGCTTAGAGAGAGTGTGTGCAGTGATCCCAGCTTGACCAGTCAGTGCTGGAGCAGCTTCACTGTGAGGTGAAGTGGCAGAGACATTGTATCATGCAGTACTAAAAATACCAAACCCACAACAACTTTGCATTCAGACATTTTCCCACTCTCCTCACAGATCAGTCAAGTGCACCAGAAGACAAGAGCTGCCAAGAATCTTGCTCCCTTCTCTGGTCTTTCTTAGCATCCCCTACCTCTGTAACAACAACAGACTGACTGCCCTGCTTCTACACATGAGTCATCCAGCAGAGGATAAATTAAGACCAGCTTGGCTGTAGGGCTAAGCTTTCTGCCAGACCTCAGTGCCACTGGCAAAGCATGACAACATCCTAATAAAGATAACAATTAATTAACGATCTTTCACACTCCGAACCTTTGGATCTGCACAGCCTTCTGACTCCGGGAAGCCAGGATTTTAGCAATGCCTGCACCATCTGTCTTTTGTCTGCGGAAGAATTTATCCCTGTTTTCAGACGCCAGCAGGGAAACTGGGTCTGTTTAGCATTCTCACCTAGTTACAGTCAGTACGCTGTGTGCTGCTACTGGAAATAAATGTGTGCCTCTTGCCTAGACTTAAGGAAAGATGCTGCTTGCCAATTTTTTTTTTAATATTCCATTGAAAAACATGATTACTTCAAATCTGGGGAATGTTTTATGGAGACTTCCGACTTCCTTACTTGGTAAATAATGCTGCATCTGCCTTGTTGATTTTCTGAAAGAAATTGCAACAATGGTTTAAATGCTTAATCCAGAGGGAAGTGGGAAGTTTCCAGTATCACACCTAAGTCCAATCTCCCTCTGTATCGTGTTTTTTCCTTTGTACTGCCTGACATGCTGGGAGTGTTCTCGCGTTACAGGCTTTCCTGAAGAATAGTTCAGGCAGGAGTGCGGGAACTGCAAGCCAGTGGAGAGGATTTGGGATGGGATACCAGAGAACTGAGTCAGCCCATTCCTTCGTCCCACTTCAAGTAAACCTCTTCTCTTGGCTGCCTCTCAGCTTCTTCATATAAGCAAAATATGGATAACAGTCTTCTCTTCCCCTAGCCAGGTGCATGGAGATGTAGGAATGAAAAACCATGTCTCCTGGCTAGTGACCCGTGACTGTGGGAACATGGCACACTGCAGTCCTCCACAGTGAGAAATTCACAAAAATTTGGAGGAAAGTAGAAGCCAGAAGAAGGAGGTCCCTGGAAGTTTGGACCCTGGGGGCAGATAGCAGAGTGGGAGTGGATGAGAGAACAAGTGTAGGAAGGAGAAGGGAAAGAACAGAGCAGAGAAAAAGCAGGACACACAGGAGATGTCACTTTTACTGGCATCTGAGACTCTGTGGCTGTTCATGTAAACAGGGGTTAATGGGGAGGAATCAACTGAGGAGCAAGAACAACACAGGTCAGAAAAGAAGTGAAGGAAGTTTTGTTGTTCACGTGGGAGCCAGTTTGATTGTGAATTTTCTTGTTCTTTCCCCATTTGGTTTCAAAAAAATCCTGTCCTCATGATTTCCCCTGGGAAACCAGTCAACAATGTAACAGCTAACAGAACATCTTTCCTGAAACTGAGACTAAACTTTCCTTTTGTATATCGTATATCCCAGTCTTTGACTCCTCGTTACTCATGATGTGCCATGTGAAATACTCCCCCTTTTGCCTTCACCTTAATATGTTTGAAATGCTGGCAGGATAGTCTAACCTCCCATTACTCCCTTCTCCCGCCCATCTTCTTTTAACCAAATTATGCTGATGTCATCTCTCATCCATCCCTTCTGCTCAGTCAGAGAAGGAGCTCAGGCACAGCACTGAAAAAAAGCCTTGGGATGGCATTTCCATTGCATATCTGTGCTAATAAACTGATGCCACCACCACTGCCGTGGTGTTTTCTAACCTGAACAGTTAGCTGAATGGTCCACCTTTTTTTTCTGTTACAGGGGAAAATTGTCTTATACTTCTCTCTCTACAGAGCTTGAATACCCATCCTGTGACCTCCAGACACACTGTAGGAATGAAAAGGCAGCTGATGAAGTTGGTCTTTTGCTCACTATTTCTAACACCCTTCTACTCAGTACTGAGACAAAGATCTCCCCTCCCAGCATTTTCAGGGGGTTAGTCTAGCATCCATACTTCTGTGCCTGTTTTTAATCTTCTTTGGCACTTCTGCAGCAATGCATCTGCCCCCAAGACTTAACTTGTCCCAGCTGAGCTGTTTCAGGTTAAAAAAAATCTGCTGTCTCCATCGACAGTACAGGCTGACTGCAGCCCCTGATGAAAGTGTAAGCTGTATGAAGAGATGTGCAGCCAACTGAGTAACTGCTTCAGCTGGGGACTAGCCAGAACTAGGAGTAAACATTTGGGCTGGAGACTAGAAAATCTACCCTGTGAAGGATGTTACAGGCCATTGTCTGGGCTATCACCGGTAGTGTTCAGGAGAAATGAGGTAAGTAACTCAAACAGGGAAACTGAAATGCAAATAAAGGAGTCCCAAGAAAGGTCCTAATCTGATTAATGTTGTGTTTGGCTCCTGACTTTCTTCTTCTCTTTCAATGTGTCAGGCAACGGGTTAAGGGGTGGGAAAATGATTCTAAATGATCCTGAAAGCTCCTTTTGGCACAGGAAGCCATTAGGACATTTTTTTTTTTTTGTGAGCATATTCTGTGAGGTGTAAGCATTTGTACTTCACCAAGAAGGAGCAGGATGAAAAAGAGGGAGAGATTGTGCCCTGGTCAGTCTTGACCAGGCTCCTCTCCTCCATTTGCTCTTGTACAAGAGATAAAGAAAGCGAGAGCAGGACAGCTCATTTCCAAACACTTGTTTTATTCAAACAGCCTTATTTTCAGTAAGGCTATGCCGAGGCAGCAGGCAGCTCCAGTGGCGGATGGTGCTAAAACTCTGTCCTGGGCATGTTACCAGCTGGAAAGATATCACAGGATGGTGGCTCACCAGGGAAATGGCAACATCGGCACTGCAACATCGGAATGACGGATGCTTCATCCAGCCCAGCATCCTGTCTAAGACAGTGACCTGTGCCAGGTGCTCCAGAGGAAGGCATAAAGCACCCACCACACCTGCATGTTGCACAGCACTATGCAAGGAGGGAAGCTCTACTTCATCACACACTGGCTGAGGCACGCAGGCAGCAAGCCCTTGTGACTTCCCTCTAGCCAGCACAGGTACAGGTGCAGCACGAGGAGCAAAAGCAGATATACCCTGGCTCCAGGTGAGAGTAAAATTGCTGGAAAAGGGTCAAAGCTGAGCAGGGGCTCTCCCTGTGGCACTGGTACTGCTCCCAGTGGGAGCACTGATGCATCTGGACAGGTTGCCCAGGGACGTTTTCAGTGCCCCAGTTTTGGCGGTGTTCAAGGCCAGGTTGGATAAGGCCTTGTGCAACCTGGCCTAGTGAGGAGGTGTCCCTAACTGTGGCAGAGGAGTTGGGGCTAGATGGTCTTTATCATCCATTCCAACCCCTTAACATTCTGATTCTATGATCTTTGAGTACCAGGTCTTTCTGCAATGACTTGATAGACCCAGGGTTCTTTCCATGGTAGGGAGGTTACAGAAATTGTTACTCTTCTGCCTGGTGAAAAATTAGTGCCTTGACTAGGAAAAAACTTGAAATTCACAAAACAAGATTAAGCTCTGCACGATGAACTCCCTACCTCCCCATCAGCCTCAGGTGAAGCTCAGTGACCATCCAAGCTGGCCCCTGTGATCTCCAGATGGGGAGCTTGGAAAGACTGGTCTGTTGAGTTTGATCTGTTCTCTCTTTCACAGTCCCTAGGTTGTATGAAACAGCAGGTCACCTCTTCACCATGTGCTTCTCCCCCTTCAGTTCATTTTATGCTGACCCATCCCATCAATGTTAACTTCGAGGAATTCAGTTTCATTCCCGTCACTCAAAGGTCTAATCCAAGCCAACTCCAACAACGGAGTGCAGTACAGTCTCTGAACTACAGTTTTTTCTTGAGTTAAGGCTGTCACCTATATTTATATGCTATATTTCACTCCATCTCACATGAAAAACAGCCCTTCTAGCAGAAACTCAATATGTGAGAAACACCACATCTACACAGCTCCTAAAATTTGACCAGTTATTAACTATAGATATAATAACAAGCAGAGGTGTGAACAGAGCTACAAACAGCAAGCAACAATTTTGAACATAGATTCTACGCTAGAGAAGACTTCGTGTTTTTAGTGCATGTTTTCAACAGTGTAATAAAACTCATCTTTGTCTTTTGGGCACTGTAAGTAGGAAAACATGTAATTACCAGACAGTAATTATGACGAGAACACTTCTCAGAGTTTTAGGTCAGAGGAGAGGTTGGAGGAGACCAAGTTCACCTCTCCACATCAAGTTCATCTCTTCCTCAGGAGGTTGCACTATACTCAACAACAATTCAAGTTGTTCTCTGCAGTCTTAAGAGAGCTGTGAAAGATCTGTCCCATGCCTGGCCCCTGCTCCAGCACCTCAGGTCAGCATTGTACCCTGCTAACATGGATATACAGCTCACATGTGACTTAAAACCTACAAAAGGCACGGTCATCTAGACCTAAAAGGGAGTCCTATCAAAGTAAATGCCTTAATGCCTTTCCAGAGGCAACTTGCAGCCCAGCACACCTTCCTCATGACGAGTCAGCTTCTCACTAAAGGGCACTGGCAACCCATACCAACCACCCTAATTGCCAAAGCTTTAAAAACTCATTCAGAGCAGTAACAATGGCATAAGTTACTCTTTGCAGCATCTTAATTATTATTTAACAGGAAATTTATGTGACTCTCGTGGTTGCATAAAATACACCTATTAAGGTTTCAATAGGCTTATTTATCTTATTGCTGGTAACTTTGGTCAAGAACTGTTTCGTCTTGCAAACTCACAGTCACATTTGAAGAGCCTCATTTTGCTTTAAATAAAGCTTGGAGTATGTGCAGCCCACTTTTACTGCTGACAAAACAGAGGTGGAAAGACACAGACATCATCTACATTAAGTGGAACAGGGTCCATTCTCTGTCTGAGAGGCAAAGTGGCACACACTGCCCACATGCCTGCAGGATGGTGTTTGGCCCATCGAGCTGTGTATGGAACTTTTAGGGCCTGATTTATTTATTTTTCAGTTCAGAGTGGGCAGTGCTGCACATCCTGGAACATGTCATGAGAGCAGGTGAGGTGCAAAGCCTGTTGAGGTAGGGCTGAAGAACCATGTTGAGTGAAGGGCACCAAACCTCAGGCACTCCCACAAAATGCTGGATGGAAATGGCCTTTGGCACATGGTGCCCTAACCCATGACATGGCATCACCTCAGAGAACACAATCAGGCCCATGCTAAAGCCAAGCCAGGGAGCAAGCTAATACAACTAAAGGTGGACAGGAATGAGTGATGCATTAAAAGTTCATACCCCAGATTGTGAGAGTAAGCAGTAGAAGATCTAGAATAACCATTATAATGTGTGTCCCCTCAGTAAGGAAACCTTGGCCACTTTGTGCCCTTTACATCTCACAGGCCTCCCAGACAGACATCAGAAACACTGAGATGCTCTTACATCCCAGTTTTCATGGCTTCATGCCTATATATACAGGATAAATCAGAAAAAAAGAGGCATGGGGAGCAGGTAACAACTATAATATACTGCATTTTTTACAGTCTTAATCTGCTGCTATTTTTGCCTGCTCTCCAAAGACAGTGAGATTTATCTTCATCCACCCTGCTGTCAAACCTCCCCTTGCAGCTTTGGCACACTTTGTATAAGGGAAGAAATATCAAAGAAAATGATGTTTTCACAAGTTTTGTGTAAACTGGCAGCTGAATAAAGGAAATGCATCCAAATTAAAGTGCCAGTGCAGAAGGCAAACAGAGCTCAGTGAAGTACTCTAACATGGTGGCATCCAGCTAGTCAGGCAAGGCATGCATAGTCTAGGCAAGAGAGTGAGCAAAGGACTCAGATCCTTAAGAAGTAGGTTCATCGCTTCTGACATTTGGTTACCCTCATCTTTAAAGCTTCTACCAGCTTTGGGAGATCAGGTGGGGGGCAGGGTGGGGGGAAGGGCCAAAAATACTCTTAAATCTGGAAGCACAGAATGGTTGGAATCAGATGGGACCTTTGAAGATCATCTAGTCCAACCCCTCTGCCACCAGCAGGGACACTTTCCACTATACCAGATTAATCCAAGCCCTGTCCAATGTGGTCTTGAACACTTCTAAGGATTAGGCAACTGCCGCTTCTCTGGGAAAATTTGTCTGTCTTATTGGAAACAAGGAGAAGCTGTGAACTACATATTACTGCAGGACAAGCATGGGACAAAGCCTACCTGGCAAAATTTCCTTCTACCACTTGATGCTCTTTGCCACAAAGTGACCTGTGCAGCTTTAAATCTCCTTCAGACTTGCAGATACCCCAAAAGGTTTCTTTACAAAACCAATTTATTTTCTGTTTTGTTACATCTGCAGCGAGATTCTCCAGAACTCACTGTGAACATCACACAGTAGTTTCCACCTTATTATAATGGGTTAAATTTTAGGTTGCAACATTGGAAATGCAGGTAAAAGTAAGTGTGTTTTTAAGACAGGAACAAAAATGTAAACTATAGCTGACATCATTACCCTTTTGCCATTTTATCCTGATCTCCTGTGGAAGCTGCAATATAAGAATGATACTAAGCAAGTAGACTGCATCTCAGAAAGGAAAATGGAGATGGTGAAGGGCCTCAAGGAGAAGCTATATGAAGAGTGGCTGAGGGCACTTGGTCTGTTCAGCCTGGTGATAAGGTAATAAGCCTGAAGTTGTGTAAGAGGAAGTTCATGTTGGATATTAGAAAGGAGCTCTTCACCCAGAGGGCGTTTGGACACTGAACAGCCCCCCCAGGGCAGTGGTCACAGCACAGAGGCTGATAGAGTTCAAGAAGCATTTAGGTGGTACTTTCAGGCATATGGTGTGACTCTTGGGCATGGTACTGTGCAGGACTAAGGGTAGGATGATGATCTTTATGGGTCCCCTCCAGCTCAGCATATTCTGTGATTTTTTGAATCTGTGAAACAATGCTTAAGAGATCAGGCCATTTGTTGGGCTGTTGTCCCCTAAAGTCTTTTAAGCACATGGCACAATANTGCTGAGATGAGGAGTCAAAGGTCCACGTGGTCCTGGGCAAAATGGCAGTGGCAGAGATCAGAGGCAAAAACAAGGCTTCCTCAACCCAGAAGATCACCAACCTCTCTCTGTGAGCCCAGTAGCTGTAGTTATAGGGCCTCAGACCCCTCCCCTAGTCACATGCCTTGCCGGGAAGGGAAGATAAGACAAAGAATCCTCCATTGTTTGTCCAGTAGAAAAGAGAAAAGCCCTTCCCCTGACCACATACCTTGCAGGGGAGAGAAGGGGAAATAACAAAGGAAACCTTATTGTCTGTTCCAGTAAAAAGGAGAAAAGTTTTACAATAGAACAAAAGACCTCTCCCCATAACAACCCATCAGCTTTGAGGAGCAATGGGCCTCCTCGGGTGCTGTATATATTCCTGAAGCATGGGCTTTTTGGTCTGAAAATGGCTAAGATGTTGCATACTCCTTTATGTGGTATGCCTATCAGAAAATGCCTGGAATAGAAAACAGCTATAACTCCTAGTGATCAAAAAGGTAAAGAGGAAAAGCAAAGGCTCAGGAGCACTATATTTCCATCTCCTGTTTACTTCTGACACGTCTTTTCATCGGAGTGAAGACAAACAGAATTAGAATATGTAGCTCAGGAACTCCTCTCCAGGAGTACTCTATTAATTTCCAGAGCATTGTTTTGTGGTCTTGCTGATTATCACTTGAGAATAAACTAACCAAAATGCAGGCATGACTGAATTTTGCTAAACACCAAGCACCAAAGTTGGATTCAGAGGCAGCAGAGAGCAGCACCAAACATCCCCTTCAAACACTCACAGTGACAGAGAAGCTCCTTGTCCACAGCCAGAAGTGAACAGCTCCTGTACCTTTGCCTTTGTTTACTTGGATCTCAGTTGTCCTGCCACAGTGTGCTGGGGAATGGAGGACAGGTTCATGATGGGCAGCATTCTCCACCTACCTTTCCTGTTGGTGTACAAACGCTTCTCTCTGTGTCTCACACTCCGGAAGCCCCCATGGGACAGCACCAGACAACACCGAGTGCAGCAGAGAAGCATAGGAGGGAAGGAGATGTCAATTTTGGTTATTAATTTTCACCTAGGTTTTGCTTTGCTGTGTCCTGTAAGTGTCCAGCAAACCTGCCCTGGAGGGACAGCAGCTCCGGCATTCTAGTGCATTGTCCCTAATATTCTGCAGCTAGGTGATCCCTGTCCTTCTCCAGCTCCTCTGCCACCAATGTAGAGGGGTAGGCACAGACATCACATCTCCTCTAAGCTGCCTGTGCAGCACTGGCAGAGTGGGGATGCTGAACTGAAAGAGTAACCATTGAGCTGATAACGGACTTCTCAGTAAGAAACCCATCCTTTCTCTGCTTCTCCTGCTCTCCCAGCCCTCCTCATCCTACATCATGCAATATTGAATCCAGCTAGAAAACAGAATTGTCTCTCCTGTGCAGCTCTTGCCACCATGAACCACAATTTGGGGGGTCCTGATGGCCACAAGGGCAGTCACTCACTCCCAGCCTGAAGCCACATACACCTCCCACTTCTCCTCACGAAAAGCACCCACAGTAATATCTTCCTTTCCCTCCCTGCAGAGAGGACTCTTCCCATCTCCCTCACAAAACAGAAGCTCCTGGCTATGCTTTTGCATTTGCCACCTCTTCATACAACCATGCATTTTCCTTTTCCTCCATACAGTATCAGGTTTCCCCTCACTGGCACCTATATGACATCTGCATAAGTATTTTTGATATTTATAGCAACAACCTTCCTCTTTGTTTTATAAGTGTGCTTCCTTTCTCAATATCTGTTCTTGCTCTCCCTGCTCAGGGATATGTCAGCAGGCAAAAGGCCATGTAACTGCTCCATCCCTAAAATGTGGTATCACATACTTGCTCAGAAACATACTTAACTGTATTTTCTATGTGCTAACAAAATTACACATAATATCTTCTCACTCTTCAGAAAGTAAATTCCTTTGTTTCAGTAAGTGAAGGATATTGCAGATATGAAAATTAATGGAAAACCTGTTTCTGGAGTTGAAGGGGAAAGAAAAAGTCTGGTTTTTCCCATGTCCTCAAAATCTTAGAATGTCTAGTTTATGCGACTGAATTTTAAATGCAGTGCAAGAGGATAAATGGAGTGTGAAAGATTGTCTAGCCCCTAATTTTTCTAGTGTTTGCATCTGGGTTTTATCCTATAGCCAATAGTCCTAAACCTATTTGAAAATTAATCTCTAGTGAACAGGTGAATAGGTAATGGAGCAGTGATTCTTCTGTCTCCATTTATCTTTTCACTTATAGAGGTAATTGAAAATAGGAACTTAGTAACATTTTTCAAGCACTTGTCTGGTGCAGCAATTTGTCTTTTGTTTCACTGCCACTTCATAAAGGCTACAAGTTACAGAATATACAAGCCCTTAGCTTTGCACAAAGTCCAGAACTGATATAATAATGGAGCTGTCACTCTTCACATTCATCACACTTGCCTTAAATTAACAATCCTTTCCCACCAAACCCACCATCATCCTTCATTTTTATTTGGGTTTTGGTTTGAGTCATCACACAATGTCCAGGAATAAAAACACTGTACTTTTTCATGATTATTTAAATCTTATTGGTGGTATGCACCAGAATAGGAAGCTTCAAAACTCCACACAATCACAACTGAGAAAAAAAATAAAATGTGTAAAGTGTTGGTGCTCCTAATTCACAGGATTTGGCACAAATATATATATCCATGTGCCTAAGATAAGACACATGATTACAGACAGTTATGCCAGAAACTGTGTTATTAATTGAGCTTTCTAATAAACAAATTCAGTAAGAAAACACAGAATTCTGTTTCCAGAGTTCAATTCCGGATCTGTGAAACAAACTGAGCCCTAACATAAATGGCATTGCTACTTCCATAGGAAATTACTGTACCTAGATGACAAGAAAAACAAATGTTGCCAGCATAATTTCATAGTTTGTGATTTGACAAAGGAACAATCTCAAGGAAAAAACTGCTTAAAATGCAAGGTTTTCTTAAAATATTAAAGACAACCAAAAAATACTTTGCAAGATGTAACAATGTAGATAAAGGCAGGTTTTCTGAATATCTGAAATTGCCATTAGACCTTAAAAAAGAGAGCTCCCCTTTTGCAGCCTCGATGCTGAAATTCTGGACCAGCACAGCAGCACTTATAGTGCAAATGGCAGCAAAAAGGGTCTCCTCATTCCGTGGACAGGATGGCTGAGGGGGTAGTTCTAGCCCACCATCAGCCTGATCATTAAGGAGAGTTTTCTGCCTGATTTTTAAACTAAAGAAAGCCTTAGTCTTTCTTCAGCCTCTTTTGCTGCTCTTGAACATTATTACTGAAACACAGACAGGTAAAACAAGAAGGCCTTTCAAATTCAGAAATAAAAACTCCATAGACAGTTCCCTCAATCTTAACAAAACCCCTGCCCACTTCTGCTTGTGTATCGTAACCTGAAAAAATGGTGTAAATAATACAGTCCTACCTTCCCACAAATTGATTATTCAGCATACCTCACAAGCCTGCTGAGAGCAACTGGGAAATTAAAACATGCAAACACTTTACTTCTAGAGAAATGTTTAAGATTACTAAAAGTCAGGAAAATAAAATGTCGATTATGATTGCATATAAAGGTATAAAGGTATATGTGCTCTAGGACTGACCCTGCTTGAGCAGAAAGGTTGGACCAGATCACAGAATAATAAAATAGGCTGAGTTGGAATAGACCCCCAAGGATCATCGTTTACTGACTGTGACCCCTTCCAACCTTACCCATTCTGTGATTGCGATTCTGTTTGTGACCAAATCTGACCATGACTGCCAATATTCTGTTCACCATAGGAGTACCGTCTTCATATCCCCACTGATGTAGAACGTGAACTCTCCCCATGCACACACCACAAGGGTCATCATCAACATCTACAGGCACCCAAGCCTGGCTTAGACACCCACAGGGTCTCTGGTGCCCCTGTAGCACCTCAGGCTGTCCAAATCCTCAAGAGCCTTCAGCCCATATGTCACTAAAATCCGCAAAAATACTCTCAGCACCTTTCTTTCCATCTGCAGCAGTTGGATATATATATCCAACACCAGGGAAGGCAACAGTGTATTGGGAAGTGTGGAACCTGGCATGACATAAATGGGATAAGGGGTGGATAATGTCTCTCCTAAATCTTGGCACAGCCAGGAGGTGTGTATGGATAGGTATGAGCTTCACAGAACAAGACTTACAGTGTGCTGTTAGGTAGGCTGAGAAAGAAAAGACCCTACCAGTAATGTCTTCATGTTTCAGAATTATTTTGATCTTGTTTTACAGATGTCTTAATACGCCCATGCAACTCAGCCTAAACTCTGGGAATAGTGACAGTGCAGCTCTGGAGCCAAGACCTGGAAAGGGTCCTGAAAAAAGTGAGGAGTCACATCCTGGTTGTGCTGCATTGAACTTGCACTGACACTCTAAGGCCAGCATTTCACCCTGCATGCAACAATAAAAAATGGAAATGACAACAGGCAGTACATATGCATGATGTAAGTTTAGAAGAGTTAGAAGCATTTGTGATTGATGACATAACTAAGCACATTAGGAGGAAACTTTCCATAGGGAAAGGTTGTTCTATAATTATCCTCTCTGCAGGCATTCTATATTCCTTTGAAGCACCTGGAATTAGACAGTCATAAAGACAAGGCACTGGATTCACAAGCTGTGCTGGGATAGACATAATATTCACAGAGCAACACAAAATCTTTCTTACTTTATTTCTATTAAAATGTGGTAATAGGAAAGGCCACTTGTTTGAGAAATGCTTTCTTTCTTCCCAGCCCTGATTCACTGGTTTCAGTCTGTTCCTCCTATGAACGAGGAAAGTTTGTAATACAGAGATTCTAGCGAGTCACCTTTCCTTAGACTTTTTGCCGTTTCCTAAGACCCGATTACCTTAGAATGAGTTCAGTTTAAGCTGCCAAGGGCTTGACACCAAATGAAGAAGCAGCAGAGGTGTGATTTTTAATAGCTGTAATGACAGCCGGCACAGCCGCGTATCCCGGTGACCAAGGGCAAGGCTGTGCTGTGCAGCCCCGGGAAAAGTCTGGTGTGAAGTTTGGAGTTTCTGGATGCCACCTAGAGGATTATGCTTGTCGTTGTGCTCTCTGCTGCTTTTCCTCATGAAAAGTGCTTTTCCACCTTTCCTAGGCCCTTCAGTACCAGTGGGACCTGGGCTGGGGCCCAGGAGGCACCATAGTTTATTCCACCTCATGATCAACCTCAGCCAGTGTCCCAGACTGAACAGACCTACGTTCTTTTCCATCCTGGAGCAACATGGGAGACATCAGCCTCCAGGGAACCACACACCTGGAAATCAATCCATGCAGCAGAAGGGCAGCCCAAACATGATACCACTCTCTAGTTGAATTTCCTGTGGCTCTGGGCCGTGTGTTTGCAGGGTGCTGGTTCAGAGCCACTAAGGGCAGGGAATAAGATTTACAACCAACATAGGAGCCAGGCCACCTCCTTGCACCTCTGCTTCTCAGATGTGTCATCAGTGTTATCAGCTGCAGAACTGACACTCGGCTTCCACCTTGGAGGAAGAAGACACATCCCTCAATAACTGAGTTTTCTGTGGCAGACTCTGTGCAGAACCACCCAAGTGCCAACACTGCCCAGTTGCTGACAAGTTCTCGATACTGAAGCCTCTAAGGGACATTCTCAGAGTGGGCACTTGGTGTGTGATTGTGAGAGGATGCCCAGAGTTCAGGTGGATGAGATACAACCCTGAAAAGATAATATGGGGTGGTGATTATTCCAGTCGCATCTGGGCTTGTCTGCTGTGGTTGAAACACCCCTTGAGAGCTTGGAGACCAAAGCTGAAGCTTCAGCTTCTGCTGGAATCACCAGCTGACCTCTCTCAGTTCTGTTCCCAGACTTTAGAATTCAGAAGCACAACAAATTCAGAATTTGGCTGTTTGTTAATGTTTCTCTGAGACTTTTTTGAGCCTGTCCACTCCTTGTGAGTGGGGGATGAGTTTTGTGGAAACAGAGAGAGAAAGAATTGGATGATTTTTAAAATGTGTTTCTAAGCTGTTCTAGAAATTAAAGATCTGGAATTAGTGTGCAAATGCATTTGGTGTATTTATGCCCTTCTGGTCTATGAAATCTGCAAAATGCCTGGTATTTCCTCTGTCTCGACATGTCCCCACCTTACCTGCCAGAGGAGTAGGGTGCAAACCCCATTTCTTCTGTTCCAATGCCAGCCTACCCAAAGGAAAATCTACCTACTGGTATGTCAAAGGACATTGTCAGCTTCCTCATGTGTCTCTCCCCATAGGAGAAACCCTAACTGAAATAAGGGTGCAGAAAAGAGGTGAGGGCTTTTCACCATTACTCATCTTCCTAGAACCACTTCCTATAGATGGGAATTCTCACTCTGAACTGGAGGCCAAGATAAATATCTTTCAAGACAAGCCAAGATTTCCTGTAGCAGGATCAAAAGTATCTAGATTCACATACTGCCACATGCCCCTTAAATTCTATGCAGTGCCCACTAAACTGAAAGTGAGTGAGAGAGACAACTTTGACAAGTGTGTGAGACCTTAATGTGGCTCAGATTGTCAAACTTGGTCCCAGCAGCTGGTAAGAAACGATCTGGTGAACTGCAAAGCACTGTTGCTTTGAAAAAGTGCAACCTTTCAAAGAAGCATCTCCTGGAGGAGGAAGGCACACTGAAATCGATGGGCATGGGGCTTGTGTTTTCCAAAAGTGCTGTGCCACAACACCCCTCTGGGCCCTGGTCTGCTTTGGAGTTGTCACAGATCAGTAAGATCATGACCACTTCTTGTGGGAGGATAGGTGTGATAACTAGACATTTTAAAAGGCAGTCTAAGAAAAGTACTGAGGTGATTTTTCAAGCAGAAGCCCAACAGGAAAGCAGGATTGCCCTTTGTGTGGGAATCTGGGGGTGTTTGCTTGCTTGTAGGTTTGATTGTGGGCATCTTTTCCCCAGGTACAGTAAGGAAGACTGTTCAGTCAGCTAAACCTTAGGAGGGAGACCAGAAACTGGAGAAAGCAGACTGGTCTCCTGCTAACTTCAGCTTGGATGTTATACGCAGTGAAGGCATCCAGAAATTTTAAGGGCAAATCAATCTTGAACTTGGCCAGGTGGAAGAACGGGTTAGGTTTTCAAATGCCTCTCAGCAGGACTGGCGCCAGGAGTGGGTTTCAGCACCCGTAAAAAAAGTTTTAGGCTTTTGAAGGTCCTCAGTATTCTGCATGCCAAGATCTTCTGAACATCTGGCCCTTTGTTTGCTCTTCTCAATGGAGTTTGAACTTCTTGGAAAAATCTCATCCATTATTTTAGATTTCCCTTGTGTGTAGGAAAACAGTTTTGATTTATCCAAGATCGAAGGTTTTGAGACAGAGACCAAGGATTTTGTTATGAGAATTTAGTGTGAGATACCAGCTTGAAATTGTCTAGAAGATAATTGAGCCAAGGTTTCAATGAACACGTTCTGAACAGTGATGTTGATCTCAGACTAACTTGCTATTTGAGGGCATGAAACTTAATTGCTAGTGAGAGGTTTGGGAAGAGGTTGGAGATTAATGAAGAGTGGAACATTGCACATTGGAGTGCAGAACAATGGTATTTAATGAGTGCTCTTTTCTTCTCCAAAGCACTTTACAGCCATTAACTAATTAACAGTATAATTTACAGGTATGAGTACAGAAGTGCAATTCAGAGCACAATATTGTGATGGTTTGAGGGGAACTCCTGTTCAATTGTAAATCTCTCACTAGGTGTGTGGGAGTAAATTATGCAGATATTTCCAGGGGATATTTTTCTTCCGTTTTGTTTTCCCCGGGCAAGAAACATTTCATCAGGGGATGTGGAAACCAAAATACCACACTGCGCAGTTTAACACTTTCCCACATGTGTTTTCATAAGAGAAAGCACTTTAGTCTCACAACCAGTACCCTTCTCCCCAAGGAATCTAGGTGTGCAAGATGGGCCAAGAAAATCATTTGCAGTCTTCTCTTTTGGTGAGGTTTGGAGCTCAGACGCCCTCTAAATCCTTCACACACATCCTTCTTATTGCCTGCTGAAGGATGCATTAGATGTTTCCTTCTGGCTTCGAGCACCTTGTCCCTCTGGGCACAGCTGAAGTAATTCAGGCAAAACGGAGCCAGGAAACGTCATACCTACTGATAGGCTCTGGCCCTGTGCTTCCACCCCTTCACTCATTTTCTGCAATCTCATAATGAAAGGTTAGTTTAGGATTAGGATCTGAGGTTGGATTTGATCCTGGTTATCTGTGTTCTGCTTTGGTCAACAACAACACTGTAATGCATTACCTTAAGATCCAAGAATGTGCACTTAATTTAGGCTTCCAAAGACAGCTGTGCCCCATTAAATAAATATCAATATGTATATTAAAATCTACCCATGGGGTTTTGTGGACATTGGAGCCTCCAGAATGGAAGCAACAGAGTTTTTCCTGCTGCATTTGACTCCTCAGTCATACAGCAAACAAACCAGTAGAAAAGTAGAATTTTCCTTCTATCTCCCAACCTTTTTATATAGAAATATTCCATCTCCATTCTCTCTTTTTCATTGCAGACCCGGTGTGGTTCTGCTATGCTTTCTGAGAGAGTCTCAAATTCAAAAAGTGGATCAGAAACAGTCTAATAAGCCTTTTTCACTTTTTTTTCCCCCCCTGCCACTAATCAAGGTTGGCATTCCATGGCAGCTTTTGTCTTCTAAAGTTTGTGGCTTGCCTCTGTCCGTTACACTTAGACCTTGGCTCTCCTGGGAAACATTCATAAATACTTTTGTCCTTTGCTAAAGGTCAAAGAGAAAATTGGTAAGAATCCTGTGTTTTCATTATGGCCTCCTACTTCTGAAGCAGAAAGTTCATGCAAGATGGTTGGGGGAAAAATGGAGAGGAAAGGAAAGTAGGTATTTAGGCAGGTCTATTTGAAAACCAGAAATCTTTCTCTCCCGTGTCTCACTGGGCTGGCTTTCCTACTGACAGGCTGCAGCATCCTCACTTACCTTACTAATGCCATTGCAAGTTCTCTTTAGGGCTCCTTATGCAAACCAGCCGATTTCTATGGACTCTATTTAGCATCTTAGATGCAGGCTAGACCATCTGAGTATGGCTGTGTGCAACCTGCATCCTCCTGCCTTCTCAGTTTTGAAACTAGGCTCCAGTGTGTGGGCATCTGAGCAGTTGGGCTCTTGCTAAAATTCTTCACAGACAGAAATGGGAATAGTGACTCTTTAAGTCTTTTCTGAATTTCATCTACTAAGCATAATTCCTAATCCATTTATTTTCCCATAAGAAAATACAGAATAGCTATATAGAAGTCTTTTAAATGGAATAAATAAGTATTAAGGATCACATTTGGAAATGTAAGCTGTTTTTCTTTTTCTTACTGCTGTTCCGTTGCTCTTCTGCTCCACCAAGACACCACAGCTGGTTATAGTGACTGTAGGATTTGCTTTTCTCCCAAGTTACCACTGCATGCTCCTACCTGGGAGAATCCACTGTCCTTGGGATCACATCCTGCTTCAGAAATTTAACTTAGGGCTAGCTCAGGTACCACTGTGCCATGCAGACATATTGTTAAGGAATTTGGCTGCAGGAATCTCTCTGTACAAACTTGGCAGTGAAAGGCTACAGAATTTCAGTCATCCTGGCAATAACGTTCTGCGTTGAAATTAATGCAAGGCTTCATGCTGTGAAGACTTGATAGCTGTTGCCAATTTGAATGCATGGAAAGTTCAGGTTTAAATATCATCCTCCACTGAAAAATTGAACAAATCCATTGCTATGAATATAAACAATTTACACCAGGTAAATCCCATGAACTCTAAAGAAAAATAATCATCCAGCTTCTATTTCATCTAATTCTGCCCGTTGACCCGAAAAAATTACGTGGGGGTTTTTTTGTGCAAGAGTGGAAAGTAAGGAACTCATAGGGAAACTTCTGTGTTATAATCACAGTTCTGTAGTTAAGGATGATTTAAATTGTACCTGAAACAAAGATTCAGCTGCACATGCATATGAAAACTTAATGGATGTTCTTCCTGTGAGGCAGAGTGCATGCTCTGTGAGGAAAGAGTTATAATTCAATGACAGTGCTAGGTTTTATGCAGGCCTTGAATCTGCAGTTTGATCTACTACGCAGAAGTAAAGTGCTCCATATGCATAGTCCTTCTGATGTTATTCTACAGAGTATTTTTTGTTACTTTTAACGAGGGGAAGAAAAACCCTACCCCTATTTCTGTCAGGAAAGCAGTGCAGCAGTGGATCTCAAATTTGGAGTGAAATGTTGCATTGCTCAGCTTGCATAAGAGGGTCCAAAGTCTTTTGATCTCAACTGGATAAAAGCCAGCACATTTCCTTTGTTTTTCTTGGTATTACATAACTTTATGTGGAACATGCTAGAGGTATTAGTTTTGTTCACTCAGGAGCCATAGAGAAGTCTAAACGATTTCTTCAACATGAAAATGAGATTTGAGAGATTTCTTGAAGAGCAGCTGTTTTCAATGTCGTGGCCCTAATTCTGTTTGTGTGTTGTTCTCCAGGTTACTACTCAGCAAAGAAGAAAATCAAAATGAATATACAAGCTTCTGCAAAGAAGTCAGCTCCTTGAAAGCAAGGAGAGATTGGAAACATCTGCAAAGCCTCCTCAACCCTCAAAAATCCGGTGTGCAGGCTGTGGACACTGAGTGGCATCGCACAGAGATGTATTCCTGACAACAGCAGTGAAAACAGAAAATACAAAGTACAAACTGTCACTGGGATGAAGTCAGGCCAAATCAACTGGAATCATTTTGATGAGAAATTACTAGCCTTAAAAACACTGGTCAACAAATTTGGATGCTACAGAAATTGGTTAAAACCAGCAATTTAATGTGCATTAAAAATGAGTGTACAAGAGAAATTTGTAAACAATTAAAACAGCTTGAAAAGTCCCTGTACAGTTGGGGCCTTTCATATTGTCACATCTTTACATTCCCACTTTTTTTGGATTTAGCATGGATCATTTACCAGGTTTCACCCTCTCAGCTTTACAGGTTTGACTCACCTAAAAAATTCCTAATCCTTTCTGTGTTGGTTTGTTGGGGTTTTTTCCCCAGGTACAGCATTTTCTGCTAACAGCTCTTCAGGCCTTCGGGTGTCAAATTCTGGGATGCAAGTGGAGAAAGCTGAAATTATTTGGGAATAATTTATATCATCAGCCATTTTAGCCCTGTGTATCTGCCCCACATACAAGAATTGTGGTGGTTAACTTACATGTTATGTGGCAAATTTGCAGGCATATTCTTATCTTTTTCAAGTCTTTCCAGTTACCTACTGGGCAAAATACAGCCTTTAATTTGGGCTGTGCTGTTCCTCCTAGGTCTATGAGTTTGCTAAGATAAAATTTGCCACGCATTTTTCCACGGTGTTTTGAAATGCCAGCTACTTGTAAGAATAAGGAGATGGCTTAGTTGCCATTTTGTGCTTTTTATTCATACTACTAATCTGCCTGTGAGAAAAGGGCATTAATAACACTGAAATGTTGTACATGCAACAATCTTAGTGTTGCATTGACTATTTTCTGTGGAATTTTTTAACATACACTTTTCCATCGCCTACTTTTTAGTTCCCTTTATTATTCCCCTGACTGGTTGGGATAATTGAATTTTTACAGCACATAATAATCAGCAGGTAAACCAGAAAAAGAAACCTATAAAATATGCACTCTAAATTATACAGCTGCATATGGCCTTAAGATGCATGCAGTGTTTAATGAACTCGTTTTGGAAAGAGCTCTGTAAATGTCAGGTTTTCAGAACAACCTGAGATGATGGATTGCTGCTTTGTGTCTCAAATTGAAACAAAGGTTTCTCTTGAGTAGTAAAAATTAATGTGTTTGTGTGTGCCTGTCAGGTGTAGGCATGAGAAGTGGGGTAAGCAAGTCATACACCCTCCATTACAGGCAACATCAGGAGGGTTTACTGTGTTTCTTTTTTTTCCCATGAAGAGCTGCAAGTGTTTAGACATAAGTAATAAATGCAGTTGAGTTTCCCCCAAATGGCATAGACAGAGATTTCAGTCTGTTTCTGTATGCTGAGATGAGATTATTCAGCAAAATTCAGAGTTGAACCCCGTTCAATTTTTACTTTAGTTAGGAACAAATCTTGCTCCAGCTGATGTCAAAGACAATTTTACCCAGATGAAGCAGGATTAGGGTAAGCCTGGCAACTGCTGCTTGAAAAGCCTTCAGTGTATTTGTGGGCCAGGCCTGTCTGTTACAAGCTTTTCAGACCATTGAGATGTAGCAAAATGGTGTGGGACCGAGCCTTTTGTGCACTTGGTTTAATTTTTAAACTTTACTTGTGACTAGAACAGTCTAATCTCTTTTGCTGTATCGAAGTGTGGTCATTTTCCGTAATTAAGGAAATTGCACAACTGTTTCTCCATGTGTTTGTTATTTTAAAGCAGACCAATGACACTGTGCACCTTTTGGGTTTGTAGCAAGGTTAATTGCAGGATTACCTTCTGACTGCAATGACATGAGCTGGCCATGCAGGAGGTTATAATGAAGTAGTTGAGTCTTTAAGGGGAAAAGGAATGCTTCTCTTTATTAGGAGAAACAGTGACTCAGTGCACTGCTGTCCCAAAGAAACAAGAAAGGATTTTTTCTCATATTAATTCCGAAACAACCACATATTTAAAAGGGGTATTTAAATGGAAGTATCTGCCTTAAATGTTTTGAAATCAGGACTCTATAGTGTCATGTGACTTTGCTGAAGAGTTGTTTAAACTATCAATAACCCAGATTTTGGATACCAATGCAGATACTGGCCTTAGAGTAGACTTCCAATGCACTGACACTGAAAGATGGCTGAACATTCGGGCTGTCTGTGTTTATAGATGATCTCAGTTAGCTCTGATTGTTACTGAGAGCTCAGGGCTAGGGTAGAAAATAGCTGCTGATCAGACAAGGTGACATCTTTCTGCCTGCTGATTATACTTCCATTAATAGTTTTGTAATTAACAGAATATTGGAGATGAGAATATACAGTAGCACAAAAGGAGAGGAAGGAAACACTCTTTCCATACCATTGTTTGCAATTAATATTCTTATACTTGTATCAGAGGGCCTAACCCTACCCTGGTGTGCACTGTATTACAGCTCTGCTGACCTGGGGTGGAACTGTCTTGATTTACACCAGAGGAGAACTGAAGCTGAAGTGTTTTGCACTGGTCCTTTTCATTGCTCTACAGAATAAATGAACAAGATGTGTAAAGCCATTGCCTCCTTTCTACACACAAGGATTTTAAAAGGGAAAGAAAAATGGTTTCTGCTCTGGTTTTCTCTGTGTGACAGCTAAAAATAACAATAAACCCCTGATTAGTGTCTGAGCTTCATCACCAGCAGGGCAGATAAAAGTGTATCTGTGTTTCATTACCATGCTGCTGAAGAAACAGTGAAACACGGAACATTTCAGTATATTTTGTTCAGCTTGTGAAGTTTAACACAGTATGCACAGGGGGATATGTCCATATGTAGAAAAGCTGTAATAATAATACATTTTTTATTAGTTAGCGAGTGTAAACATTCCCATTCTTTAAATGAGGCAGCAGACCTGATTGGAAAAGCAACACACCAGAGTTGGGCATAAACTATGTTGGACATCCCAAACTTGATCCCATAACAAAGCTGTTGAGGGCTTACATGCTGACCTGTTACTTTGGCAGACTGCAGGAATCTGTGGCCATCCCTCATGCCCCAAAGTGGCACTTTTTCATGGTGAGAAGCAGCAGAATGGACTTTGGGCTTTAAAGACAGGGCTGCAGCACTGGTGTAAAGCAGAAGGGAGAGTGCAACAGGAGCCACAGCAAGCAGAGAGGTACAGCTACATCCACCTGAGACCTCCTCCTTCCCCTCTCTGGAATGTAAACTGCATCTGTGACTCAGGGCCATATACTCAAAAGCCACACCTCAGCTTCTGCTAATATGGTGGTATCTGATACCATGGTGTGACCTGCACGCACATTAAGGAAATCACAGTTCAGATTTTTTCCATCTGAGACAAATGTGTCCCATGTGCAACACAACCTGAGCTGAAAATGGGACAGAGCAAGTCCAGAACACCTGGTTCATGTTTTGTACAAACATGGAAATAATCTCACATATGGATTATTTCATTAGATTCCTTTCAGCAGCAACTGGAGAAGGTTGTTTCATTTGGGTGAAAAAGCTAGGGAAAGAGATTTTCCACATGCTTCTAGTTACTTCAGAGTGAGGCAAATACAGCTTCTCCTATTTAAAGCCACTCCTCTGCAAACTATTCTGAGGTACCTTTCTGTAGGGTAGCATTGGTTTCCTGGAGAACCTACCAACTTGCAATAATATATCTGTTTTGTTATTCTACCATTATCTTTTGGATCCTTGTTCACAGAAATGTTTGGCTGGAAGGGAACCTAGAAAATCACCCACTCCACTGCCCTGTGTTAAAGCAGGATCAGGACTTGCTTATTCCAAAGCTTGCAAGCTGCTGTAAAAAATTATTTGTTCTGCTCGTGTGGCAAATCTCAGGGGTAGCCAAGGTCAACAACGTTCCTCACGAGATTTGGAGAGCCTGTGTTACACAAGATCTTTTCTTTCAGGTGTTCATTTTGCTTTGCTTGTTTTGTTGCAAGTCTGTAGACACAGTTGAATTCCACATAAGCAAACTAGTGTGTTGAACCATTTGGTTGTCAGATGTGGATATTTGCAATGCCATCAATAAATGCTGGTGCATAAATATGTTTTAATAGCAAAAGAGGTTGAGTTGGCTTCTCTTTTTTAGGCAGGTTCTACTTGTTTTGTTTCTGCACTGCTGTGACCTGGCCTTCCTGCACTGATGGCCCTGCAGCTCCACTGTCTGCAATTCATCACTTCCAAACACAAAATATTGGCTCAAGCTGCGGGGTGCTCTAAGTTAAACTGACCTACTGCCCAGAAAATGTGTTTCTGCGGTGGATATATCATGGTTTCCCACTGAGGTGTCACAAATCATATAGGAGGAAACTCCTGTTGGGTTTTTTCTCCCCCTTTCTTAATTTTCTGAGTTTTTTTCTATTTAGGAAATGCTGTCTCTCTGACTTTCAGCAATCTGTTTGCTTGGCAAGAAATACGATTATCAGGTGTTTAAAATTAAAGTCGTTAAAATCAAATTTGCAAAGGCAGGAGGTTTTGCCCCAGTGTCTTGGACATAGTCCAACTTTGGTAATTACACCTCGCCTAACTCAGTCTTTCTTGCAGTTTCATGGCGTCTGAAATCTGCTACAGGGAACTGGGGTGACATGACATGTTAAAACCTTATTTTTACCTTGTTTTTACCCAGGAATGGCCATGCTTCAATCTGAGATGAGGTGATTTGTAATACATGGCAAACATATACCCCGATTTTCTTTTTAGAGTGGCTTCTACTGAACTGGAGGACGTAGTCAGAAGCAGCACTGCTGGGAAAAAGAAATCAGCTCAGGAGCTAAATATGGATTTAAGGATCTGATTCTCCGTGTCTCTCTTTCAGATGATCTCTTCCAAACCCATCCCTTTGTCTTATAAGGTGGTGCTGAGAAGTGGCGCGTTCATGTGATCAGCTGTGTTTATAGGATAATAACCTTCACACTGCCCAGTAATCCCCTCCGTAAAGGCAAAGAGCATTCCAAAGTGCTGAGCAGCTCCAGCGGTCAGGGAGTAAAGCCAGCACAGGCGCACCTGCTAAATAAATATTTTTCTCCGGTTTGGTGCGAACATGCCGATTTTTCCCACGCAGTTTGGTCGGCGAGAGCCTGAAAACAGCAGTCGGCTGCAATGCCGATGGGCCATTGGGCAGGACAAGCATCTTGCAGCACCATCTGGGGACCTCTAGTGGTCCCTGAAACTTCAGGCGAGGATCCATGTACCACTTCCAAAATTAAAAAAAAAAACCAAAAAAAAACCCACAACAACAAAAAACCCCAAGGACATTCTCAGAGCATAGCAGTAAAAAGGAGAAAATAGAGAGATTTGCAGAGACCAGTCCCGTGTTTAGCTGCTGTAAACAAAACTGTTGTGGCAGTGGTAATATAATTGACCTGCTGACTCATTTTCCTGAAAATTAAGGTGTTTTTTAGCACAAAGGAAGTGGAGAAACACTCTCATTATTCTGCTGAAAAAGGGAAGCTCACGGGATTCGGGTGATGTATATCAGTTTCTTCAGGTTTTAAAGGCTCAAGGAAATGTACACTTTAAAATCATAATGTTATATTGAGCAGAAAAACCTTATTATGAATATTTTAAATTCTCTGTCTCAGATACATCCTTGGAGCTGGAGCCATGCCACTAAGCATGTGATGAATGAAATCCCTTTAAAACTCTCCGATAGGAAAACTCCCATTCTAATTGTTTCAGATCATCTGCATCCTGTGTTTGGTTACATGGGGTAATAGAGACCATCTGTCTCACTGCTTTCCAATACATGGATTTATATTTGTGTGCAGAGCTGTTTTCACTAGCACAGTGCACAGACCCTCCCAAAAGTGTCTGCCCAGGAATGGCCAAACTTTCTGACCTTACAAGCCATTTATCAAGTTCTTCATGTGGCTGTGAACCACCAAGATGCACATTTCGGTGTGTCGAGGAAAGTGGGGAACTCCAGCAATTAATAGGAAACACTGCTGACTCCTTTTCACTTCCACCAGTCTGTCGGGGCACGGGGCTGGGCTGGGTCCCAGAGCAGCAGCTGGCTCTGTCTCCCCTAATAGGAAATGAGACATTATCTGTATCTCTGTCCTTTTGTAGGGTTTTATGCAACCTCTGATACAACCCACTCGCGTGGGCCAGACCTGTGCACACAAGATCTCACTGACAATATCAGGGCCCTGTACCCCAGAGTGTCTTGGGCTAAAGGAAGAAGGACAGAGCTGGAGACAAACGGTGGAGAGGACCATGTCAGACACTTGAGCTGCATGAAAAGAGCATCAAGACGTTCCCAGCCCTTGGGGTGTAAATGTTTATTTCCGTTCAAGAAAAATTTGTATGGTTCAGTGCATTTCCCCATGGTTTCAGAGTAAAAAGCTGCAGTGAAATTTCCTTTTTCTTAAAACTCAGGATATGTAAAGAACAATTAAAATCAATCAGCTGGCTTGTCTGGCTGTGGAGCAAGGGCAGCACCAGGCGTGGGGAGCAGTGTATCACCCCCTGGTTCCACCTCTGTCAGAGGTTTCTTAGCCAAAAAAAATGGCAAGGAAGTTATTGAGAATTGTAAATCAAGCACAGGGGAGATAAATAAGCTTTATGATGCAGCTACATTAACCTACAGCTCTCCCTTCTATGAATATACCTTTTGCTGAGATATTGCAATAGTAGACTTCAAAGGCAGCCAAGCAGTGCAGAACATTTCTTCACTCAGATTAAAAGCATTGTTTAAATTCTTGTGGCTAGACAATTTGTCTTGTCCTTAAAAAAAAAAAAAATAGAAGCCATACTAAACAGCAAAGCAGCACAAAGAGACTGGGATGTAGAATTGAGAGAACTGCAGGGAATTTTTAGCTCGCCTGCTGCAAATCAAGATCAGCCTTTTTACCTTTCCACAATCTTTCTCCCTTTGTTATTTGCGGTTACCACAAATTCTTATTCAAAGATCCTCTCAGATGGTAGAATTAGATAATGTCTCTGGAAAAGGGTGTCACAGTCTGGATAAACAGAACCATGAATAAAATATTTTATGTAATGACATTTTTCATTCAGCAAGGCTTCAGGGGACAAAAAAGTATAAAAGCACATATTTAATAAATAATAAGATGTTTTCATATCACTGTATAAGCACATAGAGATACAGGTGTATTTACAAACACTTTTTGACACAATTCAAAGCAATCCTGTTCCAGGGATGATCTGGAGCAGCAGGTGGGTAACATATAACCCTTGTGATGCCTTTTATGTAACAAAGCTTTTTCTGAGAGACGAACCTTGCAAAAGATATGTCACAGTCCCCCCCAGGATGGCCAAGGATAGTCACAATGGGATTTTTCTGATGTCCAGTGGCATTTGTTTGCATCCCTGCCCAAACACATTGTGCCAGGCTCAGCAGAAGTGACTGCAGAGAACACCGGTGATGTTTTAGGGCCTGTGATTTTTCTGACTTAATGTGTGCTATCTATGAGGGAAAGGACTAGTTAAAAAATGGAAATATTTACATTTATATTGTCTGGTCTGGAGAAGAAAAAGGTTGTTGCCCAGCTCCAAAATGCCTGGTGATGTCGACCTCAACAACACATCTTCCATGACTGTTGAACCTCAGGCAGGGGAGCAGGGGATAGATGGAGTTCAACAGTCAGCACATGTTCAGGCACAATAATACCTGAATAAAGAAAAAGAAGCCACAGGAGCATCAGTCTCAGCAGTGAAGAGCAGGCTTTGCTGTGAAACCCTGAACTCCACATGTTCACCCAGCCATGCACTTGTCGTGCTGTCCAAAAGACAACTATAAGATCATTTTCTTGATTGCAAAGTGTTTACTGTTTCCATGTGAGCAACTATTTTCCTGTAATTTGACATTGAAAGAAACTGTAATATGGGTTGCTGAGGTATTAACGTCCTTTCACGTGTAGCCTGTTTTAAGAAGGAGATCCACATGAATGACTCAATATATGTAAATGTTGGCATCTAGCAGGTCAGAATAAGCAGATACATCCATGCAGCCACAGACTCATTTAAAAACATCAGTTGAATAAAATGCAAATCTTACTCGTGCCATTTTTCAGTCCCCATGGACTCCAGCAGCATGCCCCAGCTCAGCAGGCCTTTAGGATCCAGCCACAACTTTGCAATTCCCGATGCCGCAATTTGCTTCAGCTCACTTCCAGCCTTATTTAAAAAAAAATTTTAAACCCAAAACAAACAAACAACTTCTTCTCTTAGGGAATAATATTGAGATCACCTGATAGTTTTGTGAAAGATGAGCATCTGATCAATGTCTGAAAGAGAGGAAATGACAAAGCACCCAAGTTCTTGTTCTCACAGAGCAAATCTTTGCAGTGAGTGTGCTGGTTCATTTTTCTCCAAAAAAATAAGTCTTTAACTCAGGGTTTCATGCTAAGAGCAAATGAGCAGACTTCTCTGCCTTGCATATTTGTACATGAATCCAGCCCAGTGGAAAAAAAAAAAGACTATTGAAAGCACTGAAAAAAAAATAAAAATAAAATCAGTGCGTGGAAAGGGGCTTAATACATTCACAACGTTATTTAGCTCTAACAAAGAGCAGCAACCCCAGATGACCTTCTGGCTCCTGTCTCCACCCAAGTTCCTGGCCTCTGTTCAACGTCCTGGCAAAAGTTGCAGACATCCGCAACACAATGCCAAGTAGCTGTTTTGTCTGTAGATATGTAATAGAGATTAGCTGAGTGCCGGTGCGGAGCTGCTACGCATAAACCAGCACCTCCAAACAGGGAGCTGGCACGACAGCCCCACCAAACAGCTTTTTTTTTTTTTGTTTTTTCCCGACACTGCCGAGAGCTTCCTCAAGTCTTTTGGTGGATGGGAGAAAAAGAGAGAGAAAAAAAATTCCACTCCAGCCTGGCGGGTTCTGAGCTGCCCTCCCCATCGCACTCCCACGTCAGTGCCCAGGCGACTCTTTCATGTCAATGATTAACTCGATGGGACGGGGGCTCCGCCGCCGTGTGAAGGATGAATTGAGTGCAGGGCCCATTACATCATACCTTTCTGATGTGCTCAGCCATGGATCACTGATTTGCCTCCGATGGCAAGCTAGCAAAGCCGACAATTGAATGGAAAAGGGAATGTAGCCCCGTGCACAAGGCTTGTTAACACCTCCCGTGTGTGATTGCTTTTAAAGGGGTGCCTGAACTGTGCTCGTAATGGAAATGCCTTTTGTTTGCCAGTGGTAGGCCCTAGAAGAAAAATCTCATTTTGACTTTAAATACTCTTCTTTTTTTTTTGCCCTCCCTTTTTCCACCAGAGACAGGAAACAGTTCTTTCATGCGTTCAGAAATGCAAATTATGATTGGCAGAACATTACTGTACAGAAAAAGCACTTTTGAAAGAGATCCTGGAGGAGTCATCAGGACAGATGAAAGGTTAGACCCTGTACCTAGCTAGCCAATCTCCCTGTGTCACACACTCCCTGCTCGGGAGTTTGCATTTTTATCAAAGAGCTGGGTAGGTCTACAATTTCAGTGAAATGCAAAGTGGGAAGGGAAAAATTCTGGACTGTCCCTTCTCCTTCTCCTTCCCCTTCTCCTCTTCTCCTCCTTCTGTTTTACCTTCTCGTTTCCTTCTGCTCCTTTATCTTCTTTTTTCCTCCTTCTTCATCTCCTTCTCCTTCCCTTTCCCCCTCCCTTTCTCCTCTTCTTCGTTCTCCTCCTTGTCCACTGCTGAGGACCTGAAGAGCCAGAAGTTTCTTTGAACAATTGGGGGTTTCCCCCTCAAAAAGGGTCTGATGACTGGATAAAATCATGGCATGAGAAGGGACACTGCCGGTAGTGCATAAAAAATGCTTTGGCTGTAATCATTTATGCTTTATTTCTATGACTAAAACCCCAATATCTTATGAGAAAAATACAAAATAACTTTATATAATATAGAAAAATAGATAAAACACATTCAGCATTGACTACTCAATAGTAAATGGAAAAGAAACAAGTGGCAAACTCACTTGGCTCTTCAACATAAAAGCATGAGTAGCTCAATGTCTGATTTAAGAATGAGGGAAACCAAGACATAAAAAGTGAGAAGAGTTGCTCTCCCTGCCCCCAGGCTCCTTTTTCTGCACCTCTAAAACAGGTTGGGATTCATCTGGCAGTGCAGTTTCATGTGCGAGAATGCTGTGTATATATGCTCCCTCTGGGAATAATTAACCAAGGTCAACATTTCTGGATCCTTGGACGGGAAACCTTCAAGAAAAACACAAGCACTACAAAAGCAGTTCAGGTAACTCTGTGGGAAACCATCCCTGAGTCAGGGATGAACCTTTATATAGCGGTAAGGACCTGGTGCTATCATTCCTGGCCCTGAGCTTTAATTTCACACTGCACAACCTGAACTACAAGTGGCTCCAGCAGCTCCAGGCCCTGAAAACTCTGATGAGGCTTTGCATCTCACGCCAGCCCTCTTCCCTGCCTCCCTCCTCTGTGTATTTGGCTTTTATTCAAGTGGGGGAAGTCCAGCACAGCCATCCTCAGACACTCTGTTTCTGACCTCCAGGCACTCCAGCACCTCCCTATCTGTTTGTGTCGCCCCTAGATAGGAACAGAGGAGGCTGGTTAAGAAGATTGACCCCACAGCGTGGGCAGCTTTAGTGCAGGATACTGGGTGCTATCCAAGTTGGAGACAGCAGATTGTGATGTGATGAGATTTGATGTGATGTGAGCACAAACAATTCCACTCTTTTTTTTCCTGCAGCAAATCAGCACATGGTGGTACCTATGGGGGAAAGCTGCTTACTTCATTTTGGCTGCTTGAGGAAACTTCCAGCCTTTCCCAAAATGCTGAGCAAGGGCAGAAAACAGAGATCCCAATAAGTATGTGCCATTGCACTTTCCCCTGAAATTGGCTTTTGAGACCCTAAACCACCAGTGAACTGTAATCCTGCCTGCTCTGCCCTTCCCTCCTGAAATGCTGTTTGGGGCAGTATCCAGATGCATGGCATGGTAGACCAGGACAGCGAGCACACCCACTGTGTTTTTGCCCAAGAGATATGAGAATTTGGGTTTTGGAGAAGTGATTTGCTTTAGTTTCAAAAATGCTTCTGAATCCTCTGGGAAGAAAGATGTCAATAAATGTTTTCTATCTCGCTATAGTAATCCCCCTCCTCTCATTTTTTCTCCAGTTACCTTGACAATTGAAAATCCTTCTTCCTTTCCTCTTTTGAACAGGGATTGCCTGATTTTTTTTCCAGCTAATAATGAAAATAACAAATGCATTCTGGAGACCTGAGGAGAGCTGTGCTTGAGAGCACTGATATGTTGTGAAGATGAGAGGGTGAGAGAAGAGACCCTGGGCTTTGATGAGACCCAGATGTCCCATCCTGGATGTGTCCAGCAAAGTTACTATGTCAAGTCTTTGTTTAAATTGGGTCCCACTGCACAAACATATTTATTAGCATAACAAAGTAGCAATGGCCAAGGAAAGGAAAAAATGACTTGCTTAATGGAAATGAATTCTGCAGCATAACCTGGTGGCACATAGGACTCTATCATGGTATTTAATGTCTCTCCCCATGCTGAAAGAGTCTTGACACAGGCGCCAGTAGGTCTGTAGAGCCATTGGTAGACAGCCAGGGAATACCATTTAATGGAAGGACATCATTAAATATGCCTTTATTTTTATTACTTCGTAATATTATTATGCAGCTGAAATAAATCACAAGTTGTTTTTAGTGGGATTCAGTCACAAGCCACAAAAGCAGTGAGCTGGGGGGCTTGCTTCTCAATCCCCCTATAAGCAACCTTCTGTACTCTCTGCAAAGAGGAAAACTTTGACCTCAGGGTCATCCCATGACCTTTTGCTCTTTCAGTATTTATTAAATGCATTAATAAACTTCTTGAGCTCCCAGGACCAACTTCTAGGCTTCTGCATCCCAAGTCTGCAGACAAACATGAGTGGCAGAGTTACCCAGATGAAACTAGGGGAACAGGAGAGGTCTGGTGGAGGCTCAAGTAGTTTCAGCTGTCTCATTCCTGCATGGCTCCCACATCCCCTCCAAAATCAAGGTGCAAAGGTGTTGCACGTTCACCTAAGCACTAAGATATTGTGCAACATCAGTGAACTGGAGAGGAAATTTGGCTCAGCCTCCCATAACCAGATGGGCAAAAGATGAAGTCTTCACCCATGCAACAGAGAAGTTGAAAAGGAGATGTAAAAATCTGTGCTTGGACCTTCACCAAACCCTCTGTTCACCCTAAGAAGCCACTCCTCACTTTCATACATCAGCAAGGACACAGCACATTATTTGGTTTTGAAAAGGATGGACACCCAAAGCTTTTCCATTCAGTCACACATTTTCTTCTCTCTTATGCAAGTAAGAACTCCATGGTGCAAAATATTCTATGGAAAAACTAAATATGCCAGCAGGACATTGGGACACTTTTAGCCATCATGTGGTAATTTTAGCTTAACATCTTTTCTTTTCACACTGCTCCCAGTCTCTTCTGAAAGTGCTGCTAGGTGTGCAAGCTCCCCCTTGCATGCTTTTCTCTTTTTTTTTTTAATCTGCACATGCTCAGGTTATTTCAGAGGGAGGAAGAATGGCAGACAGTGATTCAGAGAGTACTGTTGAAATACATACATACCAGCATTATTTGTGTAAAATACACATTAGTTCCTTCTCCTCACCATTAACATGCCTTTTTCTTTCTTTTTTCTCTCCCCCCACTCCCTCCCCGGGTAAATGTTAACAGCAGGTTTATCATTAACTACTTTTGTTGGGGTTTTGTAAGAGTTTATATTATTCACATAAAGTGTGTGTTGCAAGATTCCTTTTTTCACTTTTTAGACACAAATTATTCACAGCTTGAGTTTAGTCTAGGCTGAAGCCAGGCTGATCTCAGTTTTCAGATAAGCTCTGCCTCAAAAGCTGAGCCTTCATATTTTGTCAGGGGAGGTTCAATCTTAATGTTAGGAAGCGGTTTTTCACAGAGAGAGTAATTGCATATTGGAATGGGCTGCCCAGGGAGGTGGTGGAGTCGCCATCCCTGGAAGTGTTTAAGAGAAGACTGGACGAGGAGCTTAGTGACATGGTCTAGCTGGGGGGTGTAGGGCTGGATGACCCTGGGTCCCTTCCGGCTCGGAGTGGCCTGCTAGACTGTGAGGGATCTAGGTGGTGTTACGCTCTGGGATGTGCTCTTGGACTCTGTACGGGTGTTAGGTGGTGAGTTGGACTAGATGATCCTTGTGGGTCCCTTCCAACTCATAATATTCTGTGATTCTGTGATTCTGTAAAAGGGAATGTCAAAAGGCTTCAGTTTAAGTCTAGTTAAGATACAAGTGTCACCTGTGTGGATACCAAAATGTGTGCAGGTCAAAGAGAGGAATGATTGTGCTCAACATCATGAAGAAACATTGACTGTAGGACATTCAATTCACCCATTGCATAAGTTAGAAAAAAAATCCTTATGGCCTCCTCTTTTCTGCAGTGAAGTTGTATCTCAGTTCAGACTAGTCTTACTGTGGCAAGTACAACACGTAGGTGCAAAAGTAGATCTTACCATCTGATGGACAAATGTCAGGATGGAGACAAATGCTCCTACAAAATTTCAGCCCATACCTTGATGCTCTTGTGAAAAGCACTACTATTTGTGACTGATTAAACGCTTGATTTCTATGGAGGGACGTCCCTGATGACTTCCAGGTGTTTCTCTCTTCAGGTTCATCACATAGGTATGAGCAGCAGCAACAGTCATGGAATAGACCAAATCTGCTCAGAAGATTTTCTTTCTGAAAGAAAAGGAGTTGTGGAAGAGACAAGTCTAAGTCTTGTGCTAAAGTGAGAGGGCAAACCCTAGGCCCAGCTGCTGACTGGTTCTGCTACAGATCTCCCACATCATTTTATCTCAATGTGCTTCAGCGTAGCTCTCCAAGATGGTAATTCCTTCATACAGCCACAGCAAGGAGGAAGCCATGAAGGGGAGGGAGAAGAGCTGGGGCAGACACAGCCACCCCAACAGCTCCCCACCATCAAGGCAGTGAGAGAGCCTTCAACAGGACAGGTCTACAGGCAGAAACATTCAGCATTGCCTGCCAGCATTGGTTTCACAATTAGGCCTTGACATCCTTTTAGGGAAGGAAAGTTCTTTCTGCATTTCTCGTTATCCTACTGCTTCTGTTTCTGAGCTGGAGGAATGTCTCCTTACCATGTCTTCTTTACATCCTGCTGCTATGCACACACACACACGGGATAGAGAAAATTCACATTTGTATTTGGGACATGGGTTATGGAGGGATTCTATTAAAAAGAAAGAAACCTGTGCTCCCAGGACAACTGTTTCTTTAGAGGACTAATTCCCTCCTCCTTCTTTTGCTGTTTGCCAGTGGAAAAAATTAGCAAACCCTATTTACAAATATTTTTGCCTCTTGGCCCTCTGCCTAATGCTGTACTATTAAGGCTGTCGTTGTTCCACTAAACAATTGCAAATGTTTTTGCACACATGTATTGGCTTGCTTTTGCATTCAGACATTCCACCAACTGCCACTGCCACCCTTTGCTTAACCCAAGGTGAATGTTTTTTACTTCAGGCTTGTCAGAAAATTTCCCATTTATTACACCACTGAAATATACGACAATGGTAAAATTTTCCCACCAAGATGTTTCCCTGCAAACAGCTTTTTTGTCCCAGCCTCTCCCATCATGACACAGAGCACTCTGCTCACACTGGAGCAGTATGCCCCAAAGCCTTACACTTGCATCAGACAAGGTCAAAGAGGCTGTAGCCAGTGAGACCTCAGTGGAATTTAGGCACCCAGTTCCAAAAACTGTGTCTTGGAGAAACATTTTCTCAGCTGAAGCCTGATCCCGGAAACAAGTAATCTCCATTTCTGCAAGCCCAAATCTGTCTGAGCAGCTTAGTGTCTGAGCTGAGTTACGATCAAGGAACAAAATATTTATTCTCCTCTTTTCCCTGAGACTCCTGACCTAGTAACCATTCTCAGAGCATATTTTTGGGATTGTTCTCCTTCCAAAAGACCATGGTGTTCAATACTTCATTTTAAAGTACAGAATGTTCACCTTCCTTATTCTTTATACACACACATTGATTAGAGCACTGCTCTAGGGAGGTGGTTAACTGCTTTCCCTTCTCTACCTGCAGGGACTCAGACTCTTGAGGATGCTCTTAAGGAGCATTTTTTATCCAGCTGGGGACCAGATGTCCATCTGGCCTTGTCCCTCATCACCCTTGCTGAACCTGGGCCAGCGTTGCTTAGAAGAATATGTTACATATACCCTATAAGAATATGTTACATATACCCTTATGGATTACTGCCATAATGAATTCATTCTTTCTCCATTTTCTAGTTTGTGGAGAAGTCTCTCAGGTCTAGTCTGGCCATTTTGGTTAGGGATTGATGCACTGGTGTGTCTTGTCCTTATAGCAAATGTGGTGGGCAAATGTGGTGGTCATGATACAGGCTCCAACACAAGCTGTCAACATACACAGCCCATGGATGGCCTCGCCTTTCTGCTGCACACCATCTTGGTACTCAGACAATACATGGACAATATACATAAATTATAACAAATCCATTAAAAAAACCCAAAAAAACAAAAAAAGGAAATTTCACAAATGCTCATTCCCTCTTTTTAATTTCTGTGCAAGTAAATTCATGTGCTTGGTACCAAATGTGAGTGTGACACAGTTTAGTAGTGTTTCAACAGCAGCTGTAACAGCCAGTGATAAATGGATGTTGAAGAGCAGTCAAAGAAACCAAGTCTCATACCCGTAATTGCAAATGGTAGCATGGGAAATACTATTCTGAAACAACAGAAGAAAGATTTATGTCTCTAATAAAAACAAATCCAATGTCAGACTCAGCATAACTTCACAGACAAGATAAAAACACAAGAACTATCTTCAGAAATTACTAAGTGAAATTTTCTGAATAACAAATACAGTTGACAAAATTGCTTGGGCAGTTTGCAAATAAGAATAAAAGGAGGGCATAACAGATTTATTCATCATTATGATTTATGCATCTAGCTTTCCTAGTAATGGAATATAGTAAATTAAAGCACAGTCAAGATTTCCTCCACACTGTTTGGTCAGGGAACCTTCACTCTGGTCTGAGGCACTGCTGATTGTAGGCCTGTCCTGCTAAGATCAGCAGTATTTTTAGAATCATGAAGTGCCAACACACAGAACACAGTATTTTGAAGGATCACTGACTCCCATCTAAGCCACACACCAAAGCCCAACACCCACACGTTCCCTGGCTGGTGCATTTGGAAATCAGACCTCTTTGCCATGCAAAAATGTCTTGTCACCACCCTCTTGGCTCTCTGGTTTGCCACCTTGCCCAGATATACTGATTTACCCCTACATCTGCTCTCAGGATGGAGGGAACAAGTGAAAATGTGCTCCTCCTTTTATTTGGCTGTTCAGTCATAATGAACACTAAGCAACCAATCACACTTATCTACACAAAGCCTTTCTTCTTGGGGTTAGACAAAGATTTTTTTTTTCTCCTGAATTCCCTCACTCTCATTTGTCAAACATTTAAGTGAATACTCTTATTGACCAGAAGGATAACAAAGCCTGTTGTCCAGGTGTAAATACATCTCATGGCAAGATTGAAACATGAACAATTAATCCAGATTCTTCCCATGCTGGGCATGTTATAAGTACCCACTTACAGAACATCCATACTGGTACAGGCTGTAAAGCTAAAGTCTGGAGATAGAGCCAGAAGGACAATTGAATATCTTGGCTTTGACTATCCCATCCATCTTTTCAAACTATGATCCAGGACGTGTCTTTAACTAAACATTCAACTAAATATTCAAGTTTGTGATATTTATATTCCTATCAAGAAAATCTGTGATGTTGCAAGAGGCAGGAATTAGGCAGGATTTAAGTGATGCTTCAGAGTCACAGGAACACAGAGCCACCCAGAGACATTTTTTATTCTATTTCCAGATTGTGCCATAAACCCCTTAGTTTACAAAGATGGGCAACACTTTCAGAACACATACAAAATCTGCTTGGGTCTCCTATATCCCCTGTGAAAGAAATAAAGTCCTCTCAGCAGGGATTAGAGTCAAACCTTATTCTGTAGCTAACTCTCCTAGCCTGGCCTGGCTTGCCCTGCTGTGACCAACTGTCCTTAATTAATGAAAAGAAGCAGGCAGACACCCACTTTGCCAGCTCCATCATTAACTCCTTTTTACAGGTGCTGCCAGACTCTGCATGCATCTTGGGCCCAGTCCCCATCATGCCCAAGAAGTGGAATTTAACCTTCCTGGTGACCCAGTCATGGCATCACCACAAATGAGGCCTGAGAGCTTAGTGATGTAGGGCAATGGAGCCAACCAGGCAGCTCACCCTTTGCATTTCATTCCTTTGCAAAATGACACTTGTCCTAGCTGGAAATGGAGGTGATTTAATGCCTTGAGAACTGAGTGAAGCTCTCTAATGTCACTCCAGCCCTATTCAAAGGGTATTCCTAATCCACTGGGGAAAAGAGGACTGTGCAGGAGGCACTTCAGTCCAGTTTGACAAAACAACTGTTAAATATCAACAGCAAATAAAAACATGCTGCCAGTGACCCCCTGCTCCATCCTTGCTGCATCCTCATGCTTCCTGGACTCAGGATGTGCACCACTCCAAGTCTCCCTTTCCAAACCCTTTAGGGTTGCAACCAATAAAGGAGCATCTCACCTTCCTCAGAACCAATGTCCTTTATGTTTCTTGAAGAACATGCACCATCTCTGTATTTTAAGACTGAGGCAGAACCCAAAGACTGAACTCAGGCTGGGTGCTGTGAGCATGTAGCCTAATGGAGCCCAGCACAGCTTGTGGAGTGGTGAACCAAGGCAAAGACAGATTGGCTGCTGTGTCTAAAGTGTAACTCAAGGTGGTTTTTAAATAAATCTTTCTCCTCCCTCATGGAAACGTTGTGTCCAAGGATCCTCTGTAGTCCCTCTCAACATGAGACACATCCCATCACCACATCACTTTACAGTGCTCACTTTAAACATAACCCCAACTCCTTCTATCAGTTAAAAACCAGATTTTGTAAGCAAACGACTAAGTAATTTCCTTCGCATGAGGGGAAAGGCTGAAGCCTGGGGAATCTGCCCACGGCTTAAGCACTGGTCTTGAGGCCCATGGTTTCGCTACCAAGCTTTCACACGATTCAGGCCTAAATCAATCCCAACCCTTCATTAACCTCCACAGACACAATGTGTAGAGCTTAAAATTAGATGGTCATTAAAGTAGATGGTCATTAAGACTAACCTGTAAGTCTTAAATGCAGCTCCAAAAAGGTAAAGTGAAATGAAAAGGGTACAAACAACCATGAGCCAAGCATTAAACCAGCTGTCTCCGGACTCCTTTTTCAATATTATTACAATGTGGCTTCTGAAAGAAAGAAGATTGTATTGAATTAGTGCAAGTGGAAAATTTGTTCTTCAACCAAAAGAAAAAAAAAAAGCAGGGAAAGGAGGGAGCTGTGTGGGAAACATTCTTTAAATAACCTTTTTTTTTCCCCCTTAATTGGAGAATTGAAAAAATAAATTAAGACATTGGCAATTTTTCATCAAAACATTTCAGTAGCCAAAGCCTAAATTCTGACTTTAGTTCACTTCACAAATGACTATCCTCTGAAAAATTTCAATAACATGAGAAAAAGTTATTTTTGTTTTCCTTTTCCACAGAAAAGCCTCATCTGTAGTGCAACCCTCATTGCAGTCTGTACTGGTCACAAACCCCGTGGGCAAATATTTTCTCTCTCAAATGATTCCCCTCCACTAAAACCTTCTTGGGGAAGAAAGAATAAACCAAAGGGGAAGGAGAGCAAAAGAGTCCCAATGACGAGTAGGCCAGAAGAAAAAAGGATGAAAGTACCCAACAAAATGACAGAGAAAGAAGAAGTGTGAAAGAAGGAAGTGTTATTTTTTTATCCTCCCTCCCATTAAGTTTAATTTTCTTCAGCAGTTACAGAAAGCCCAATATGTTTATGATTTTAAGTGGTAAAGACAAAGCCTGGGAAGGGCAGCAGAGTAAAGTGCTTTGTATGAGATCACAGCCTGTTTTACCTCCTGAATCCAAGCCCCTACCTTTGCCCACACTACTTTAGCTTTTACTGTGATTAACTAATCTGTTGCCCATTAGCTTTCTTTGGTGAGCCAAAAGAGGTCTAATATTTTGAAAACACCCAAATATAGTAGTTCAGAGAAAAGCTGTTTAGAAACAGAGGGTTCTGGAGTCAAGAAATATTTACAGAAATAATAATTTTCTATAGTACATTTCTTTCAGAATGCTATGGGTTAACAACAAGCCTCTCTTAAAGGAAAAAAAAAAAAAAAGAAGAAATTCTTACAGACAATCAAAATGGATTCATGCTGTGTTTTGTTTGTAAAATATTGTTTCTTCCCTGAAAATAAATGTCAATATTTTGGTAGTGTCACTTAGTCTGTGCAGAGTATTGATGATTTTTTTTCCTTAATATGCTTGTGCATTTTATCCCTCAAGGTGTCCTTATCAAAAAACCATTCAGCTATGGAGGGGAACTGACGTACTTTGGGTGAAAATCCCCTTCGCTGCAAAGCTCCCTTATTCCTGCCTGTGCAGGCCACTGACAGTCTGATACTGCTGCCAAAGAAACTCCTCTCAGAGCTGCTTGCAGAGCTCGTTAGCTGTCAAAGACCTGGCTTGGATGCTACTGGACAAGTGGCCACAAAAGGGCAGAGCTTGGGGCATTCTGGGCACTGAGTATGCACCAATTTTTAGGAGGGTGAGTTCTAAAACCCCATTGCTGCTTGGCTGGCCAGCTGATTCGGGTACATCCCCATGAGCTCTGGTGGCTTGTGGAGCCACGTGGGTAAAACATTTGCTTTGTCTTTGCCTTGGCCCTGTGAGCACATGGCAAAGATCCCTGGTACACTGGGTTCCCCCTGGAAAGGGAATGTTTGGTTCTCCTGAAAGCTTGGCAAGGAGCAGTGGCAAGCTGCGCCATCGCTTATGCTGAGCTGAGTGATGTGCCCGTGGTGCTGGTGCCCAAACCTGTGGCTGGGGAACAAAGGAGGCAGCAGGCTCTGCTGAGGACACCGTCACCCCAACACCCTTTATGGCAGGGCCCTGACAGCCCTGCTCAGAAACCAAGTGGTGAGCTCTTCTTTCAGCCTTTGATCAGTCGTTTGGCAGATGGAGACCTGAGTATTCCAGGACACAGCTTCTGGAGGCTGGAAGGAGTTCAGACCTGGGTTACAGCATGCAGAGACGCTTCTAGTCATAGAGACAGGGAACTGTGTCTGTCTCAAGTAGAGCAAACTTGCTTCTGATTGAGCAGTTCCAGACTGCAAACCTAAATCTTCCAATTAGCCATAGAAAGAATTATAGGAAATACCTTTTAATGGTTTAGCAAGCGCCCCCCCATTATTTAACTGTATTTTCCTCCCCTTTCCCTGCCACAAATACTGCCACATACTTTTCCCAAGAAGATTTCAATATGTTTTTACAGAAAGTGGATTCACCCCTCCTGGCTGTGGATACTCTTGGTGGAAATCTCAGGGTTGCACTCATGTAGCCATGGAACAGAAATGACATTTTGACTATCTAAATGCTTGTAGGCAAGCTACAAATAAATGATTATTCACAGAAATCATGGGCAGTATTATTTCAAACAACAAACACATTCAAGAAGATCCAGGCGGGCTCACAGATAGTTTGCAAAGAGATAAAAGGTCAAACATTTCCATTCAGTTACTTGCTGTAGATTATTCACGCAGCTCTAATAACAGTGCCCTGTCTCCATGAGCCTGCATCTGATGCAGTCCAAAACTAGGATGGTGGTGAAAGCTTCCACTCTATCATTATGAAACCCAGAGCTGAAGCTCTTTTTTTTTTCATCCATTCATTTCTACAAAACAAAAGCAAAGGATGGGATTATCTTCATGGAGTTTGGCTCGGAGTTGCTTCATTTCAGTGGTATGCAGATATTTCCCTTGTGGTTTTGCAGGGTGACCAGGAACACCTTTTAACTTTAAAAGACAAGCACAAAACCCCTGCAAAGCTGTGTTTTTGTTTGGTTAGGTATGGGGTTTTCATCCTATTTCTGTTTTTTTACGATATGACAGCAAACACAGCTTGCAACAAACATTGTTTGGAAGCTGTAAAAAAACCAGTAATTGCTGTTGATGGGTGGCTGGTTGCACAGTGTATGATAAATGGCCTTCCAACGGCTACACTTAATGCAGCCACCAGGCTCTTGGCCAAACACCCTCAGCGGCTCACAGCCTCCCACCAGTGATCCTCAGAGGTTGCATCCTCCTCCCAGCTGTTCCCCCTTCCCCTGCTGATGCCATGGAATACTCCCACACCATCCCTTGGGCTTCAGCCAGCTGGGATGCACACCATGAACATCCATCAAGCAAGAGCAGCGGGCACTCTCCCAAAACGTAGGGAGCCG
Source organism: Pitta sordida (assembly GCA_013390025.1). NCBI lineage: Eukaryota > Metazoa > Chordata > Aves > Passeriformes > Pittidae > Pitta > Pitta sordida. The sequence goes on along the minus strand of WEKX01009296.1, from coordinate 576,074 downwards.
AAAATGAGCCCTGCCAGCCTTTGGGGTTGCCTAGTGGGCCTGCTCTTGCTGCAGGCAGCTGAGGTTACTGATTTCCCTGGTCTGAGCCTGTCCTCTTCGCCCTTCCTAGTCAGTGTGTCATTGTCAGGTGACGAGATCTGGTGTGCTTGCAGAGAAAGCCAAATTGTATTACTCTAGAGGATGCAGGGTCTTCAAGGTCCCTCTTTTCTACCACCAGTATTTTGGAATACTTATTGCCCTCCCAGGACAGCAATTGCCCAAGATGGTTGTGACTAACTTACTCTGACCAAGGGTGAAACTTCCACGTGGAGATCTATCCATCAAAGTAGCCACACTTGCTTGCATGCAATTAGTTAAGAGTGAAAACACTCCTGTTCAATTAGGTCATACCTGTCCATGAGACAGAGATTCACAAGCTGTTCTCTGGGTTTATTACTCTGTGTTTCAGCAGGAGAGGATGGTGCCAGAGACTAGAAAGTGCCCTGTGTAATCCAGCCAGCACAATTGCTTGTTCTCCAAGAGGTGTTTATAAATGATGGAGCAGGATGTCTTAAAAACATGTTAACTTGCTAAGATTCCTCTCAAGTCCCTCTTACAATTAGAGTTTTACCAGCTAGACTGTTTTAATGAGAATCAAATTGCATGCCAAATTGCGTTTTAAATCATAGGCAGGCCAATACATTTTCTAATGGTTTTTGTTTTCTTCACTCTTACCTACTGGAATAAGCAAAGGAGTTTTAGCTCAAGTTGTAGGATTACTACTGTTGTAGGATCAAAACTCAGTTTGGGATCCCATAGGGCACAGGTTCCTCATTCACTGAAAAGAGAAAAAGGAGGGAAGAAGTGAAGAAAACAGAAAGTGAGCTCATGGGAACATCATGTCTGTGTTCACCTCTTGCCCAAATACTGACACAGGAACTACTTCAGCTCAGGTAAGTCATGGACACGTAAACAAACAAAAAATAGCTACCTGAAAATATTTCAAACCTTGAAGTTTTGGGGTAAAGAAGCAGGAAGAGTTCTTTGCTTGTTTCGTTTTAAAGACATCTTTGCTTAACTATTGCTCTCCTGACCAATGAACAGCCATAAAGGCACCACTGCTGTCCCTCCTCTCCTCTGCTTCTTGACCTGGAACTTGAATAGCTTCTGTTGTACCAGGGCTGGGCACATGAGCTACTCAGATAGAAAACTCTTTGGAAAACAGGAAGTTTCCAAAATAAACTCCTAATTGTTGTTGGGGGGAGGGAGGAGAAAAATCTGTTAACTTGAGAAGCAAATGTTTCACACAATGGCTGTCACAAAAATAAAAGCTTTGCCAATGGAAGTTAAGAAATGTTATGGTTTGACCGAAAATATTTTATGTGGAAACCAGTCATGTTCTTGAAAATATTCATTTAGCTGAAAACCAAATTTTTCAGTCAAAAAATTAACAGTGAAGCAGCCAGGCATAAAAAAATTCACCTTACACTCCAAATATTCTCCTTGTGTGTCAAGAGAACTGGAGGTGCAGTAAGACCACCTGTAAGACCAGCAGCAACAGATTAATACATAACACAAGGAGGTTGTTCAGGAGCTGCCGTACAAGACAAAATACCTAGCACCTGGAGGACGAGTGGCTGGAAAGTGGTGAACGGGAGATNCAGATGAATGGAGTGTGGTGCCCATGGTTCCACACTTGTGGGTTGAATCCCTGGGAGGGCATTTGCCTGGGAGTTGGACTAGATGATCCTTGTGAGTCCCTTCCAATTCAGAATAACCTGTGAACCTCCCTTCCCAACCTGCACACACCAGCTCGTTGCTGGCAAAACCATGCACCAGGATGTTTGGACAGTTTCAAAGGAATAGAACTACTACACTGAATAGCAAACAAGTTTGGACAGCACAGACTGACTCTATGTGGAGCTCTCCTCTTCCGTCACATCCTTTGGCCAGCAGAATGTTTGCTGCTGCAGGGATGTGGTGGTAGTGGGAGAGCAGAGTTTTGGAGCACAGCATCACAGAGGCTGGCCCTGAGTGCTTCATAAACTGCATGGGCAGCATAAAATGTGAAAACATACTCACACAGGGGAACCGTGTGATGTTGCTTAGGCATTCCCAGTTCAAGCAGCAGGCGTCCAGAGGAGGGAGGAACAGGAAAGTGACCTTTCTGAGCTGCAGTAAGTCTGCTCCCTTCCTCAGCCCCAGGACTGAACACGAGGCTCCCTCTGCTGCCACACAACTGGTGTCTGCTGGATCCAGCATACTGAGGGAGGTTCCAAAGCCCTCCCATCTCCTGCAGCTCTGTGTCACCCTCTAGGCAGGCAGCAGGCAACGGAAGAGCCAGAGAAGGACCACTCACCCTTCCCCACCACTGGGGAAGAAAGAGCAACGGGACAACACAACAACTTTTCCTCAGATAAATGTGTATGTGTGTATGTATATACTGTGCCATGAACACTTACACATCTCCAAATTCTTATTAAAGCTCATTGGTACAGTTTCACTGAAGGATGCTCACTCAGTCAGCCTCAGTGCCTGGGCTGTGGAACTGCCAGCAACTTGTCTAACACTCCTCTGGTTAACTGCAGAGATGCTGCTACTAAGATAGGGATGAAATGTTCCCTCAGTTTCGAAGATGATTTTGGAGGCTTCCGTATCAGATGCAGAATAAGTGTTGTCCCCAGCTAGAAACGGAAACATGGTATGAACTGGCAATTTTATTTTGTGATTCTTCCATGTTATCCCAAGAAAATAAAAGAAAAAAAGGAAAAGTTAAAGGAAAGAAGTAAGAATGACCTGCTGTATATGCAGAGCTCTTTTTTTCTTACTGTTATATTACTCCTTACTTGGCTACACACCTCCGTCATAAATGTACTCTCCTGATTTCAGAGCCTTTTATTTCTACATATCCTCCATTTCCATCCCTCTCATATCATGGCTTTTCAAAGCACAGTCCTTTTCCTTCACAAAAAAAAAAAATAAAAATGTGCCTTCCACTTTCCCAAGGACATTCTTATCTTCCCATACCCCATAGGAAAACTTAAAGCTACAACATCTCTTCCCTGTTACCTCCTTTAACCATATCCAGGTCTCCTGATTTCCTTTTCTACCAAGTAATCTAACTAATCTCTGTAAGAAAAATCTCATGCCTTGGTTTGCCGGGAAATCCATTTGAGGCATTAAGCCTCATATTAGATCCTTTCTCTCTTTAAGTCAAGCATTTGGTACCCACGAGTTAAGTAGATTAACCACGTGCCTTCTATAGGGCACAGGACAAAACAGTAAAACTCCAGAATACTGTTGCCCGTAAAAGCACTACTGGCATGACCCCCAAATTTCCCTGAGCTAGACTCATCCCTCATGCTCAGAAATGACAAGATACATCTTCAAAAGATGCTGTGGATTTTTATTATTTTGTAAAGGCTATTTGAGCAGTCAAGTGATTCGTGGTATTTTTTGACAATCTTTCCGATACCTCTGTTGCTCAGCCCCAGACCTTCAGAGCTCAGTGCTGCAGCAGCAGACCGTCTGTAAACTGGGTGGGTTTTCCTCTCAAAATCCCCCCATATGGGTCCACAACCAGAGAGGAAGATTGGGAGTGGCCTTTCTGCCCATTCCCTGCCTCACAGCCAGGCTGAGCAAGTCCCCTCTGTCTCTAGCCCTCCCTCACTCTGTTTCCAAAACATACACCAGGGGAAAATGCCAGGTCTGGAAATTTACAGTAAATAGCAGTGCCCTGCCTCTATATTTTCCCGACACAGTAACAAGATAGCAGAAAATATCCCAGTCCCCGAGATATTTATACAGCCAGCATGGCTGCAACGTATTTATCTGTATCTTAAAAAAGAGGGAGCTGAGGCACAGAAGGATTAAAGGCTGTAGTTAGACCACCTACCAAGGCATCTGTAAGAGACTTATATTTCTGTGATTTGAAAGACTGAAGGAGTGTTTAGGCCTGTTCCCAGGGCTGCCAGGCCTTGGCTTCCTGCAAGAAGTCATTAAAAAGAAGAATTGTATTCCATTCCCTTCTCTGGGTAACTTAGCACAATGCAACACAACACCTCACTCATGACATAAAAAATTTGTCTCCTGCCTAGAGAGCAGGAGCTGAGAACCTCTCATTGCTCCTTTTAGCCCAGACCCTGGAGCTCATCTGCCAGCTGCCACAGCTGTGCATGATTCACCAGAGGTAACATGGACAGCACCGGTAGGAACAGGTTCAAAATCCCATCTACTTCAAACTCAGTCCATCACTGCCACTGACATTTCATTAGCTTACCACTTCAGAAACAGGGTTTTGCACAAATGAATCAAATCCGTCACCCTACTGCATGCAGCCACCTCCAGCCCAGAACAGATAAACTTGATTATACCTTCACCCATTCAGTTACTTAGGCTGGATCTCAAAAGATAGTCACCATGGGCTTCACAGCTTGTTTATAAAAGCAGCATTGCTCCTTAAACACACTTATCTGCTGTCTTTCTGAGCCAGCAAAGTGGTCATTTTTGCAGGTCAGTCCAAAGAAGGTAAGAACACAGACACAGGACAAACATCCCAATTCCAGGGCATATCTCTGTTCTTACTGCATTGTAATGGTTTGGGTCAAGTGTTACACAAGAAACATGTTGTAGCCCTGGCACACGAGGGGGTGACTGTTACCAGCTTAATTTTACAGATGAGCAAGCCAAGGCCTGTAAGGTGAGGCCCCCTGCCCAAGGCAATAACGTATTATCAAAGTCAGGACAAAGAGAGTTTGTCTGGAACACCTGGGGGGCATGTCCACAGTGCTAAAGAAGTCAGGAGCTCACTGTGGTTTACCCAGTCACAAAACTCCCTCCTGCAGCCTTCCACAGTGCACAGCTCATGTTGGTGAGGTTACTCAGACTCATCAAGGAAAACCTTCCTGTCACCGTGTTCTCCTTGTACTCCAATCTCTGCTTGTTTGTCTGCTACGTATTTCCTGTGCATCCCACCATGATTTTTTTCCATGCAGGATGCCCTGGAGCAACAGCTGCAGCACGCTGACACCAACTGACTGATGCAAGGAGTGCACAGGGGCCAGGGAAGGAGCGGGGAGGCCCAGGTTGCCTTGGGGAGCTGCAGAGTCTTCATTTTGGGAGAGATGGAAAACCTCACTGGGACCAGCCTGCTTAAGGTAGCCCTGCTTGAGCAGAGAATTGGACTAATAACCTCCAGAAGTTTATTCCAAACCCAACCAGCCTGTGACTGTGTGAAGAAATGAGGGAAGAAAGGAGTGAAGGAGAGGAAGAACATAGCTTCTGACTGCCCAGCGACCAAGCAGAGTCAAATGCTGTCAATGAGGCATTTCCCCTCTCTGAACTAACGAGAACCTCACCTGTTCAGTCTCACAGGGATCAAATTAAAACCATAAACCCTCATAGGTACCTCTGTTACAGTCCTGTGCCCATCACACCACTATCCCACCTCGGTTATTTATCCCACAAAAGCCATGCCCTCAGGCACTGCAGGCCAAGGACATTTTCAACAAGCCAGTGTGTACCTGATTCAGCATCCCTGGAAGACTAAATTCTCTTGTACTTCACACATGAACAATCTGGCACAGATTTTTTTAAGAAGTACATGGTGTTGCAAAGGAACCCTTCCCTCCTTAACTCCCAGCATTTTGATAGCACAACACTTTGGTGTCTTGGGACAAATCCATTTCAGAAACACCAAAGACAAATCATTTCCAATCTCTTCCAATAAGATTATTTTTCATTTCCATCAACGAGGACTTATACCTGCCAGGCCATGAGCATCTACACAGATCTCAGTCATATTGCCTAAAAAATATACCATTCAGTGCAAGTAGGAAAACAGGATGTAACCTTAAATGAGCAGAACATTCACTCAGGTATAAGCCCTGCTACCTAGAGGCAACTCTGATGAAATATATCCCCTTTCATCCCAAGAGACAACTATGCACCAATACGTGCCATAGCCAGGTGTGTTTTTGCTGGAGAGCCAGAGCCCCACCTGCAAGCAGCTTCACCAGCTCTCACAGCATTAACTCAGGTCTCACAGTACCTGGAGGTTTTCCTATCATTCCACTACTGATATCCTGTGGCTGCTCTCATTTCAGGGATAGGAGGAGAGCTGTAAGTGCTCTCAGGGTCACAGCAAAAGCCTGACCCAGGCATTTAGACCGTGGTGGCGCAAAGGGGAAAAAAATGTATAATTTGATACCTTTTAATCCTTTCTAAGCCAAGTTCACAGTTCAAGGGAGGGCTAACGTTTTGAAAGGGTAAAGTTTGCAGTGTTAAATCTTCAGTCTTCCCCGTGAAAAAAACAGTTACCTAATCTTCCTCATTTCACGAAAGAGCCCATTAAGGACACTTCCTTCCTCCCTTTTTCCCTGAAGTGCTCACATGCTAAATGATACACAAGAGGATATATAGGAAAAAAGGTCAGACAGTATTAACAACAGGGGAGACATCTGTCTCGATTTTCCTTTCCTGAGAATTTAAAAATTCCCATAACTTCATGGCTACAGAGCACCATCTGGCACAAACCGGTGAAGCCCCATTGACTTCAGCCAAACTTTGGTTCATCTGGAAACCAAGACTGGTACCAGTAGCTGTTTTATTTTGTGATGCTGGTTTGGAAGAAGAGAAATAGCAGCAGCAGCATGAAACACATGCTGAATTTCATCAGAAAATTGAGGTCATGGAGGAAGAGGTAGCATGAGACCTGGGTTGTTGAGGTGAGATGGGTAATTTTTTTCATGCCCAGGCACAAGGTTGACAGCAGTAAGCTGGCACCTTATAGATTTAAAGCCAATATGCACATACAGGTTTGCACAGCAATTATGTGGCTAACATGTCCTTTTTATGCCGAGGGTGGCAACCCTAAACCAGCTTTAAATATAATCCTGACTATATACAATACTATATATAATGCATTTTAATCTGTTGCAAGTAGGGTCCCCTCAGCATGAACACATGCTTGTCCATTTCTCAGCATAAGTAATACCTTCCTTGGGCTTCACTGTTCCTCTATGAGCTTCACATCTGATAAGCATTAAAATCACATAAAACAAATAGAAAACCTACTCCTGCAAGAGGAGTCTTGCCCTGTGGTGAGATTCCTCATGACTCCCCTTCGCAACTAAAAAGCTGGGGGACAGGCAGACATGACAAATTTTACCCTGAGATGTTGATGTTAGCAGGATTTTTGTATGAGGACAGAAGTCAGCCGGGTGTCTTTCTGATCTTTCAAGGTGTCTGTTGACTCAGACATGGCTCTTGGTTCAACTACTGCTCAGCTACAGTAAGACCCATTGTGATTTTTCTGTCTTGCTTATGAAAGCTTAAGTAGAGCTGAACCGTATTGAAACAGGCAGGCATAGAACAGTGTAAATGAGAGGAGAATCTGGGCCTCTTTCATAAGACCAAACCACCCCTGAAAGCAGAGAAACGTGGTATGAGCAGCCAGACACAGAGGTACTATCAGAAAAGAGAAGAAAGTGTTGGTTGGGGCCGTTGGATTTCACTCTGTCTGGATGGAACTTTTCCTGAAACCCTTCATCTGCTGTACTTTTTCACATAATTGCAAGTCCAATTTTGCTCTCCAATACAATGTAATCAGTCCAAAGTTACTTTACTTATTTCAGGGTAGTTACTCCAGACAAACTTGGTCCAGAATTCAGCCCTGTTTAACGCATCACCAGCTCCCCAGTCACCCAACATAGCACATTTGTTTAATCGACAGCTGCTCCTCTCTCAACATTCCTTCACTAAAAATCCCCCCCTTCCTGAAGTCACACTATAACAGTGCAGGCATCTCTGGCCCTTGGGGGCCAGCAGACACAGGTCATCAGAAGTGGCCTGGAGATTTTTAGTACAAGGAATGTATGTGTGATATAGGGAAGATAAATGAGACACCAAGGCCTCTTGAAGAGTCACCCTCTCCATTCAGGCACCGGGAAGTCCTTAATAGGCAAAGACAGAAAAAACACGGGATTTGGGGAAGTCTGTTTGTGGTTGGCACTGTCATTACCCAGAGGCTGCACAGGCACAGACGACTGTTCAGAGCCTTGAGTTCACCTTCCACTGGGAAGAAGCATTGTTCCTCCAAAGGGCAATGACCAGCAGCTCAGTTCAGCTGTTTTCATTATTTGATTTACAGAACGGAAGGAGGTGTGAAAAACCTCGCTGTGGAAATCCCGTTGCCTGGTGGCTCTCCCGAGCTGAGAAACCATGAGGAGGGGCCGACGGGTATTTGGAGCATCCTCCTGGCACAGGGAGCCCGGGGCCGCGGGAGGGCAGCATTGATTTGCTTTCTGAGGTGCCGTGCTTGGGGAGCTCAAGCGCATTCTTCGGGAAGCTTGTTAAAAACTGCTGCGGGATTTTGTCTTGGTGAACGTGCGGAAAGTTACAAGGGAGCGTCTCTAACAAAGTGCAAGTGCAGCCTTGGCAGATTTCTGCTGCACGAAAGCAGCACCTCTCTTCTGGTTTCTAAACCATTCAAGTCAAGTTCACGATAGTGAAGCCTTCTTGGCCAGGGAGCTGGGACAAGGAACAGACCCCTTTGACCATCACTGTCCCAAAAGTACACTGACTATAGACAGTAAATAACTGCCACCTGTGGCCACCGTTCCCGGTGTTTCTTTGCAATACATTTCTCTTTTGTACTGTTTTATGTATATGAAAATTTTCTCTGCCATGACTGTGAAAATGTATTGGGAAGATGGGGAGAGGTAAAAGTCTGAGACCAGACATGATGCTGTTGACACTTCAAAGGAGTGACACTGTTCCCAGTGAGAGAATTCAAACTAAGGGCTTGAGTGCTTCACAAATAACCTTATTTTTTTGCACAGTGGGAGCAAAGAAATTACCATATCTCTTCAAGTAAGAAAATCTGGTGTCCCTAGTGAGTGACAGATGATGGCTATTCTTGTACCAGACACACATAATGGCCCTAGAGTCATTTTTAAGAGCAAGTTCAAAGGTAAGGGGAAACAACAGCCAATATGTGGCAAAACCTGGTGTCCATTTTCAGGGCTTATCCATCATTTGTTGTACTTTTATTTGAAACAACTGTGTCATATCCCACTCCCCCCCTTTTTTTTCCACAATGGTAAAGATAAGCCAGGAAAAAATTGGCTTTCTAATAATACATTATGCTCCAGCCACAAGACTTCCTATCTCATATTCGCTCAGAAATAAATTCCACAACTGAAGTAACATTCAGTCCACCAACCAAATGTCCTGCAGATGTCAAAATTGACTTGATTTTCCAAACTTTGTGCACAGCTTTCTGACACAAAAGTTATTAGTTTTGCTAGTTGAGAACTATAACGATATGGCATTTATAAGTGGCTCATAAAAGGCTGTTGGATAAGCATGATATGCCTATCAGCAGCATTATCATGGATGCTGTGAGAACATCAGTCAAGGGTGTTTTATCAATTGTTGTAAGCAGCCCTTTGACCTTTGGGGCTCTATAAGAATTGACTCATCAGTTATTAACCCTGTAACAAGCTATTTATGTAAGCAATTTTAAAATAAAATCTCACCTTGCTTCCTTTGCATAACTCACACAGACAATTCCAGAATAGGAAATGAGTTCCCTACTGAAGTCAGTGGGAGTCCTTTTATAGATTTCAATGGGACTGGCTCAAAGTAAACACACCTGTAGCACTTCTTGGGTGTATTTTCCTCATAGAGCCAATTGATTGCATCTTTTGGAGGAAACAGATGGACCTGATTTTCCAGCCATCATCCTCAGCCAGGCTTGACCAGAGGGGTGTGAACAAGGACACCTGGAACATACAGAACTCCTAACCCCAGTGCCAGATTTGCTAAACAACCTCCATCATAACAAAGGCAAGTGTTTACATGTTTGAAAAGGCAGCACAAGAAAGGAAGTAAAATGACGTTATTGGGACCCCCTGTGGGTTGAAGCCGTGTAAGGGAGTCTGTAGCCCTCCTTCACAAAAACAGAGACAAGGGTTTTCTGAAAAATATCCAGAACCAGCCAATGCATTAAATGTGAACATGTAAAAGTGTTTATGGGAATTTTTCTATGAAGCATCCTAGTGATTATGCAAAAGAGTAACATTTCAAAATTTAAGAAAGGTCCTATTTCATTTCCCTGGGCCACATGACAAGTGTGTTCTCTATGTTGACCTGGTTGATAAAGGCGCAATTCACAGCTCTACCATTTCACTTCCCCATGCTTCTGTTTCCCCAGGCATAAGTGGGTGCAGCTCAGAATTCAGCCAAGATTTTGAAAATTTATTTTGTCATTGATGTCCTCAACATAGCAAGCCTATTATCCAATTTTCAGGGGACACTTCAACACCAAAGAGACTAATTGCTGCCTTCCCCTAGAGCTTGGTCTCTTGAATGCCTAATTCTTTTTTGGCTCACTGGACAAAATCTTATGTAAAACCCTCAGTGGGATGAAAGATGCTGAGGACTATGAACTACTGGAACTACTATGAACTACATGGAATTCTGAAGTGATCCAGTCTTCTTACCTGAAGGCAGGCAGATCAGAGCAATTGCACAGATTTAGAGTTTGGTGGGTGTTGGTTTGGTTTGTTTCAAGGCCAGCTCACATCACCAGTTCTGGTCCACACAAGGCCCCTAAGCTACACTGGCTGAGTCTGATCCATCCTGAGTTTCCTGATCAGGAAAGTAAAAATGCTTTTGTTCTGCTAAGCAGAAAATGACCACACCATCAATCAAAAAAGAACTCTTATTCAGTCATGTTCAACCAAGAGTGTATATCAGACTAAAATAACAAATTGCCACCCTGTTTTCCTCAGCATCCATGCTTCCTGTTGTTGCCACAGCATCACTCTGATGCCATAGGTCCCTCCCTGGTCAGGATTCCCTGACTGGCATTGCCACAGTCCTTTCTGACCTAATCCCCCTGACCTGACCTTTCCAATCATCAGTAGATGATTGGAAACTGTGTGTAAGAGGCACAGGATCGATGTCTCCAGGGTGTAAGTTCCTCTTTAAAGCAGGTACAGATCTTACCACTGCTCCTGAATGAATGGTTTAGCATCAGTCCTTCTCTGTTCCAAATATATGCATTAATTTAAGAATGTTGGAGCTGTGGCAGCCTCAGACTCAGAAATCTGACTCATCCCTGCTGCACTCCGTGCAGGTAGGTCACATGAAATGTCACCCACTAGGATGCATAATACAGTATATTAACTTCAAGGGCCAGTGACTGCTACTTTGCATGTAATGCTTGGGGAGGAGTCAAAGTAAACTAGTTCATAATAAGTTTTAATTAAACAGAAACCTAGACATTCCCCTACTTTTGCAAACACCAATAAGAGTGAGTCATATTTCTTCCAGGCAAGTTACTATTTTCCACACCAAGTATATATAAGGTGTCCTCAGAGCTTGTTATCTGAGAATTTCACTTCCTTTTCATGTGTTTGTGCTCAGACCTTAAGCAAAGCCATGTTTTTATCTTAGCTGTGGGACATTTCTCACCACTGTCTGAACCACAGTTGGGATTTAAACAGGTGAAAACAACAAACAAAACCAAACAAAACCTACTATTGGTGAGCGACCCTTTAGCAACAGAATTCACACTAGATCTGAAAGTCATGCCTGAGGTTACTTTGTCCATCCCTCAGACTAAACTGGGCTGAAATGTAGTGTTCTAAGAGAACACAGAGTCCTTCACACAAGGGTCCAAGTTCTCAAAGTCCTCAGCCACATTCAGCCCCAGGACAAGTGGAGAAATGTTTGACTGGTAACAGCCTTGACTTTGCCACATCATTTCAGTGGAGTCACTTTGAATTTAACACGGTGCACCTGAGCTGGATTTGGCCCAGAGATGTTAAATTATGTAACCCAAACTGTATGTCAGAGGTATCAACAGAGCCTGGAATTCAAGACAAACTTTTTCTTGTGCAACCCCACAGCTGCCTCCAGTCCCTCGGGGCTAGTGAGTCTTGTGTACCCAGCTCAAGAGCCTGAGCCCACCGAACAAAATGGAAAAACTCAAATTCATAGAAGGGACTATGTTGGAAGGGACCCATAAGGACCATCAAGGACAGATCAGAGTTTGGCCTCAGGCATAAATGACAACGGGTTTCCCCGTCTGACCTTGCAAACACAGACTCCATATACACCACAGGGGCTGTCTCGGTCACAATGATCCCAATACACAGAAGGCACAATGCAGAAAGTATTTTAATTTGCACTTATTACCTCTTATCTCTTAATGTGATTTATTTTTCTGCTCCCACTGCCCATAGCAAACTTTCTAGTGGTGAGTGCACAGAATGCCCTTCTGTCACCAATCAGGTGTTAGTTGAGGTACCTGAGGTCTCTCTCTGGGTTTGTCTCTGGATTCACTGGCAGGAATAAAAGCTTCTTTAAAAGCAGGAATGTGACAGGTGTAAAAAAAAATAATTCTGATATTTACTTCCAGCTTCAGCCAAACAAAAGCACAATAAAAACAGATGGATGCTGGTAGTGAAAATTACTTTGCTCTGCAAAAGCAAAGGTACAAAATAATCCACTGTAGCTGTGGCTTTGGCAACAACTGACATCAGATTTGAAATAGCACAGGTTGTTCACGACAAACTTGAGAAAATGCTCAGGTCTTGTCTGAGAAACAAGTCTCCAAATAATAAGGCTCAGATGATCTTCTGAAAGCAATGTGTTTAGAGAGTTTAGTTCTATTTAGCACTCATCTGAACATTGTTCAATCTCCCCTCAATTTCACATGAAATTCTGCACCCACACCATCCCTTGGCAAGGAACCCTGGGAAGTTGCGCTCACACTTTCAGGAAACAACCCCACCCCTTTCTGCATGTTCTGAACCTTGTTCCTTCATTTGATGCTCCATTCCAAGCTCTTCCATTGGAAGATGAACAGACGATTCCTATTGACATTCTCAATGTCATTGACTGTCAAATCTGCCCACACATTACCTATTTCTAACCTAGTCTATTCTTGGTATAGAAGTTATGTTTCTGTCTTGATTCCCAGGGTAAACACTTCACTGCATGTAATGTAGCTTAAAAATGTAAAAATAGAGGAAATCAAACCATACTGTAGTAATTACTGTGAAAAAACCCCACATTGTTTATTTTTATGTTCTTCGTTGAAAGTAGTTTTCAATAAAGAAATGTACTTTTTCTCCACTGCCCTAAAGACGCCTAGTAAAAATATATAAAAGCTATACTTGGAGTTCTACACTGAAAAATCAGGGAAAACAAAGGAAAATACCCAGCCTCCGAGCCAGCCCTTGTTGTTCAGTTTACCCATGCATTTCAAGTCAAAAATCCATACACCAAACGAATGTCATTGTTAGTTCACAGGCAGAAAGTTTGTCAGGACTAAAATGATACCTTCCTTCCTTAGACTTACAGTGTAATAATATTTATGGAGCTGTTGTACTTCTGTGGGAAAAACATTTGTGAGAGACAACTGAATGAGATTTAGGGAGGGTTGTTATTATTCCAACTTGCTTATTAAAGTGTATGTGGCAGAGAACACAAGGAAATGGTGTCAGTAAAATAAAAATGAAAAACGTTCCAATTTTAAATGTGGGGGAACGGGTAGTCTCAGTTTCAGCATGCACATGAGAATTGGAGAAAAAAAATTAAAAAAGAACACAAATTCCCAGGGGAAGGTAATTAAATATTCTCTCCACCTCCTCCCCCTTATTCATTCGCTCCGTTGCTTTCAATCGGCGGGGTCCCATGGCGACCATCGTGGGAGAAAAGCATCCTCTTCAGCCGCCGCACCTCGCCATGGCAACCGGCANCTGGGCAGCGGCCAGCCCTGCGAAACGTCATTTTTTTCCTCCGTTGAAGAAGAGGGGTGGAATACCCCATCCCCATCCCGCCCCCTACCCTCCCCTCCCCAAGCAGCTTGGCAAATATTCGGGCAGAGACAGCTACAGATGTGACGGTACTCCGTGGTGCCCAGTATGAGTGGGACCTTCCCAGAGGTGCCTTCGCTTGGGGCAACAAGCAGAGCAAGGAGGAGAGCAGCCCCTCTGGGACTGTGCTTCGGAGCAGGTATGTGGATGGGCAGGTGCTGTGCTGGACACTGCTGTAGCTAAAGGGGGACCTCTCCCTGAAAGGACAAGGGAGATGATCTTTTCCAGTAATTTATCTTATGTGTATTTAATTAAATGCATTTAGAACCCTTGGGGTTTAGCGAGGAGGACTCATTCCTCATGAGAAAATGTTTATGTGGGGCTTGAATTTTAAGCTTATTCTGCTGAAAGCAGAGAGGTGTGTAGAATTACTGCAGAATAACTCCCTATATTTTCTGCACAAATCTACATTCTCTATATCTGTTTTCATTATTTTTCAATTAAGCTACATTTGTGCTTAAAACAATCCACTGACATCATCAGTGTAATGAAAGCAGAAAATTACTTTTATGGCAATAGAGCAGATCAGTCTGCTCATTTATTTTTTATTTTGCTATCTCTGTCATTCAAACAGCTTCCTCCTTTCTCTAAAACAGCTGCTTTTATATCTTTCAGTCATTATTTTTAAATCATCCTTTCTGAAAGTGTTGTCTCCTTTTTTCCGTGTGGGTGCCTGGATGCAGCTACTTAGGGGAAACACCACAGGCATAGAAACCTTTGCTTATCTGTAGCTAGCACAGGAAAGAGGGCTATTCTGGTTTTGCTAATTCAGGCGCATACTCTCTAAGAAGGCATAGCAATATTTCTCATTTATCCAGCTGGCTTTCCAGCATGTCAAACAGTATGTTGGCTCAACAGAGTAATGGAGAAGTAAAGCTTCCTTCTGGTTTCAGAAGGCCATTTGTGTGTATGAGGCAGGATTCATAGCCAGTTCTTTCTGGCAAAGATTTTAAAATGTGGATCTTGAAGATTTGTTGTTAAAGTCATTGTTAATCACTTTAAATAAGTGGCTTGGTTTGCAGAAAAACTGGTTGCCAATCCAGAGGAATCCATAAAAGCAAAGCTCTTTTGGGGTGCCTAAATATGGGTATTTGGAAACTTGATTTGTGAGTAAGCTTGATTTACGATTTATTTTAAGCATCCTGGTCTCAGACGAGTCAGTAAGGGGAGGAAATTCTACACCTTAGATGCGTTTGGGGAGCTCTGCTCCTTATCTCGAAGTAGGAGCTTGCAGACTCTGACTCCCCCGCAGTTCTCCTGTGCAAAACTGTGCAGTTCAATTCCCCCATCTGGGCCACACCATATGATTTCCATCTGCATTTTCCTTTGCAGCCCCACCAGGCATTCTCTCTCAGGTGTTTAACAATTTGGAGAGCAACTTCAGTCAGACAACTCAGAATAAACCCATAACAGCCTCAAGTGGAGTCTGCTCACCCTCCCCATCACAAACACAGCTCTCCCAGCTCCAAAACACGACATAGCGCCTGTGTGTTTGGGGGGTCTTCATTCCAGCAGCTTCCACAATTCCCTAGACTTCCCCTCTGACAGGCAGACAACACAATTCTTCCAGCTGGCACCCTGTCTACAGAGACAGCTCCAGTTCAGGGGTTACGTATCAGCAGGCCAACACCTTGCCTTAGTGGCTTCTCCTAGGCTGCTTTTGTCCTCCCTGAGCCTAGCTCAGCTGAGATCATCTCCACATCAGGCATTTCCTGCTTAACTCTAGACTTAACTATGAGCCTTTTTAGCCTTCCCAGTTTCTCAGGCAAAGCTAGTATAGGAAGACTATGAAATGCTCTCACTAATGGCCATGTTCTCTGACAGAGGCCCATGGGAAATTTTTTCTACTGCTCATTCAGGTCTCCTCCTTTTATTCCTATCAGAAAAGTCCTCCTTGAAGCACCTTAAGGTCTCTGGCAGCTCTGATTATTAACCCCCCACTGCCATCCCACGGTGCCTGGCACAGGTGACTTGTGCCATGTGAGCACTACTTCCATTTTACTGAGAAGGCTCAAGAGACATACAACAGGTGCTCTAACATCTCAGCACAGATGTTTGTACCACTGCAAAAATCCTGTTCCATATTAACTTTTTGTGTGACGAGAAAGCAGCTGTCACAAGATTTAGTATCAAGAATTCCTTTCTACGTGACCTTTACAGACGAAAGCAACAAAAAAATGCTCCTCAGGTTCTCCTAGGAGGAGAACTTGTGCTCACTGCCAGAGAGAGTATGAGCTAATCTGTTGAAATTCCTCACTGTAGCTGCTGGTGCATTTTCCCTGTGGAGGAGAGGACGCTCAGTGGGGGGAGGGTGAGAATTTCCAAGAGATGGGCAGAAAAATCAGCCAAGCATGAGATTCACCACCACTTATCTGTCAACACCCACCATGGCAAACCAGCCCTGGTAAGCACTGCATTCCTCACATCAAGCTGAAGAGTGTGCTGTGTTGTGGGCAGGGCCTGGTGTTGCCAAAAATTTATGCAAGTGTGTGGGAGAGAGAGCACCTATTTTTTTGCCTCTGAATCAGGAAAGGGTACAGCCTAGCCATGTCCAAGGTCAAATTCAGACTCCATTAAGAAGGATAAGCAACCTCCAAACTTTTCTTTCAAACGTCTCTACAATCTTCTTGGACAATTCCTGTAGGTGGAACATATTTTGACAGCAGACTAGGAAATCAGATCAGTCCCTCTTCTCTTCGCTCCAAATTTTTCATGCCCCCACAGTCACACTTAGGACAGATCTGGATTCTCCCAGCATTTTTAGAACAGTGCTAATCTGGAGTTTTGCCTACTAGTCACGACAGTCAGAAGATAGAATAAAGCCCATAGATTTGCCCTGAAAACAGTGCTACAGATGTGAGCTAACAGACCCAGTAGCAATAGATGGAACTTGTTCTAGTTACTGGCCATCCCACCCCTTACTAAGATCAGTTAAAAGGATGAAGCTGAAAAAGGATTCTTTCTCAAGCAGCCACTACAAGAAATGTACATTAATCCCAATCCCAGAAAAATTTGTAGTATTATGTCCTGGTCCTCAGTTTTAATATGTTGTTAAAATAGTCAGGAAAGAACTTGAAGAGTCAATGAAGATTGATGGTAAAGAGGTTGACTAGTTGCCCTTAATTTCCTTAAGCATGTAGCAGAAAAATCTTGTTTAGATTCAGGCTTATACAGTAGCCAAGTATAGCATATATTCTGTAGATGTGCTGGAAATTAGAACATTTCCTTCTTTTATTTGATTCCATCCCTATTTCCTGCTCCCATGACCTCACCCCGCTATACAGGCTGAGCCCTCAGATCCTGATATAAGGTGCAATAACACGTGTCAGCTTACATAATTAGGTCAGAAGCTTTTATCATAAGTTAAGCTGTTCTCATACCAGTACAGAATCACAGAATCAACAAGGTTGGAAAAGACTTTTGAGATCATCAAGTCCAACCTATTACCAACCTATTACCTAACTTCAGCTCATCCTCTAAACCATGACACTAAGTGCCACATCCAGTCTCTTTTTAAACACTCCCAGGGACAGTGACTCAACCCCCTCCCTGGGCAGCCTGTTCCAATGGAAAATCATTCTTTCAGTGAAAAATTGTTTCCTGACATCCAACCTAAACTTCCTCTGGTGAAGCTTGAGATTGTGTCCTCTTATTCTGACACTGGTAGCCTGGGAGAAGAGACCAACCCCTGACTGGCTACAGCTTCCTTTCAGGGAGTCGTAGAGAGCACTAAGGTCCCTCTTGAGCCTCCTCTTGTCCAGACTGAACAACCCCAGCTCCCTCAGCCATTCCTCACAGGGCTTGTGCTCCAGTCCCTTCACCAGCCTCATCGCCCTTCTCTGGACATGTTTGAACATCTCAACATCTTTCGTAAATGGAGGGGCCCAGCACTAGACACAGCACTCCAGGTGTGGCCTCACCAGTGCCGAGTACAGGGGAAGAATAACTTCCTTGGTCCCACTGGCCTCACTGTTCTTGATACAGGCCAGGATGCCATTGGCCTTCTTGGCCACCTGGGCACACTCTGGCTCATGTTAAGTTCCCTGTCAACCAGTACCCCCAGGTCCCTTTCTGCCTGGTTGCTCTCCAGCCACCCAGCACTTAGGCTTGTTAAATCCATCCATACTTACACTCATGTCATTTTTAGAGAACTTTTCTACTGCAGAACAGGAATTCCCCCCCAAACTGGGTAAAGCTAGGGACCAGACAGCAGTGTATGGGTATGGATCTCAAAAGTTTTACTGCATTCAAAATACATTCTCCTGATAAAACTGAGGCACATGTTTTCTATCCCCACGCACTGGAATGCAGAGAGCAAGGAAGAACACACTTCAACTCAAGAGATTTTCAGGCTTTTCTCAGAAGAGCTGCCCAGAGAAGAGAAAAGCCTTCATAAGAGGAACAGGGCAAATTGCTGAGCATTTTTATGAGCCCTGGACCAGAGAAAAGAACTGTCAGGGAAATGGTGTGCTTACAAAAGCATATGTATCTGCATTCCCTCACTGGCTGCAGAAGTGCTAAATGGCCTCAATATGCACACAGTCATCTCCACGTAGCAAGAGACTGATAGAGGTTAAAAGATTCTGCTCTTCTGTAAAGGGATTTTTACATTGACACAATACACACACAGGGTAGTTAATTTAAATTTGGACAGGGATGAATGTCACCTTCTAGCATCCTACAGCCAGACAAAAGCCCTCCCTCCCCCTCACACTTCTAATGTTGATTAAACTCAGTTAGATGAAGCATTTCTCTTCCACTCTTGCTAGCTCTTCCTAAGATACTCTTCAGAGAGAGAAGTTTATGGAGTAAATGACCAGCTTAGTGCTTTTGAAATAATTTGCTGGGCCAATGCTTGCCTGATGTTTTGCAGTTATGATGCAGAGAGGCAAAATACATTGAATAAAAAAGGACCCTCTACTAGGCTAGGCCAAGTTATGTACAATGATCAGTTTCTTTAGCTGCCTTTTAAATTATGAAAAATAGGTAGTTGTGAAATGAGATTTTTATTATTTTGATTAATCATTAAACAAATTATTGCATTCCTTTGTGAATCTTAGTAGGGTCTGCTCTTCTAAATTGCAATGCACACTGCATTTTTAGACAGGACAGTAAACATGGGAATGCATAGTAACTGTGTCATATGGACTTTCTGCAGCAGCAAAGTATATGTGGCAGTGATTTTATGAAGTTCTCGTGGATCAAATCATTAATCCCTAAGTAACAGATCTGTTTTGGGGAGTTAGCTACCAACCCAAAGGGATAACCCTGAAAATGCAGTGATTTGGCTTCCAAACTGCAAATTAAGGTCAATAAAATGGAACTGTGGCACCAGGAAATCCCTCTTTGATGATTATGAGTCATTTCACATGCCCTTTCTTTTCCCAAGCAAAAGCCCATAAAGCAGGTTTTTAAATAGAAACAGAGAAAGTGGTTATACCGGTTTTAAAAAGATTCCTACTCTAAAATGTTTGAAAGACAAAGTGAGGGAAAAATAATAAAAGCATTTTTCTTAACAATGTAATTAGGCCTCATGTATTTGCTATATGCAATTTTAATGTTTTGTGTTTCTAAATTTCTGTTTATTGACCTGCAAGGCAGAGGGAGATGACAGAGCTGGTTTTTACAGATCTGATATTTGCCAGTTGAAAGGTTCACTTACACCTAAAACATATTTCAATAAACAATGCAGCAAACGGGGACATGGGAATTGGAGATAAATAATGTAGCAAGTTATGGAATCCCCAATTATTTGCATCCTAGACCCATACAGAATTGTGCATATACTGAGCTTTCATGGTCATGCTTCCTTTTGGAGCATTACTCATAACGCACAAGTTCAAGTTTCCACTACAGATACCAGACTTGCCCACAGACTCAAAATATGTGCCGGGCCATAGACACTAATGTTCTAATTCACTAGACACTAATGCTAAATCAAAGGCATGTTTGCAGGTAACCCAAGGTTCCCAAAAAAATATGATTGCCCTGACTTTCAGGGGGGAAAAAAAGGTACTATTTGAGTGCTACAACCCTGTAACTATTTTGGGTTTTACCCACCTGCATAACTACATGTCTCAGTTCTGAACAGACACAGAGAGAAGATTTGGCCCATGAGAAGAAATATCATGAAGACAGTGTTAGAAAGTCTGCAAGCTTTAACAGCTTAGGTAGGTCATTTCATTCTTGTACCAGACTTCCAGTATTCTTCTGTACTGGTCAAGAAATTTTATTTCGTTATTCTTCTATGATGCTTAATTTGTACAGCTGGCTATTTTTAAATGGCACATAGCTCTACATGGCAAGAAATGGAAATTAAGGAAAAGAAAATTACCCCATAATGTTCTTTTCTATCTGGTTAATAGGCTCCACATGTATTATTTTATTATAGATAATTCTAACACATAATTTAGTGGGTTGTACTGTCAGCGCATCCTGCCACTCTGCCAGAGACCCCCAGGTCCATGCCCTGCCAACAGCTGATCATAGCAGGATATCTCAAGGGGAACAGATCCACTCCACAGAGGGCAGCAAAAGACAAGCAGAAGTTATTTGAAAAATCAGGAATCATCTGCCAGGCAAAGCCAGCACAAAGACGATGAGGGAAGGCAACTAAGGATGAGAGGGGAGGGAAGGCAAGGCCAGGCTGGGCAGGACCCACAGCCCTCTAGCAGAAGAGGGGACAAGATGACGCTGCTGATGCTGACAAAGATGATGATCTGCTGACAAAGTCCCTTGCAGGCAGTTGACAACTCAACCACACGACACGCAATTCTCATTCTCACTACTGAGGTCCTCAGGTGTTATTTAGGCAGGAGGGTGCCGTGCAAACATTCCTTGTTTAACCAGCCCCTCATTACTCACCTCAAACTGTCTCAGCTGCAAGTACAGCTCCACCTGAGCAGTGCTCTCAGCTCCCAGACGCTGCTAAATAAGCGCAGCTGTTGCGGGAGCAGCGCTGGTGACTCATGCATTGACCCACTTCAGGATGATACAGAGTCTGTGGGCAGGCACGGTGTGAGGAGAGCACAGGGAGGTCCTGCAGCAGCCCGGCTGCACCTGTGCAAGGCTGGCCGTGTCCATGCAGCTGTGCTGTGCTGTGCTGCGCTGCTCTCAAATGCACCCTGTGCTTCCAAGCACACTAAATTTATGGCTGTGCTGTGCAGCTTATTCTACCTCAGGCCTGTTCATGTGAAACAACCAACGTCGTGCTAGCGCAGCTAATAATTACAGAGTCTAAACAGCCAGAGGAAAAAATCTTCTACAACCATACCAAGCAATTAATACATCTTTTCCTCTTCCATATCTGATTTTTTTTTGTACTGCATTTTTGAAGATGACATGCAAAACAGTGCAAGGAGCAAGATCCCAAATTAATCCAGTAGATCTGTGCTCTTCAGCTCTGCCCTGGGCAGACAGACAAGGAGAAAATAATTGGTGATAGATGCACAGCTGGCGTAGGAAGAGCAAAAAGCATCAACAAAGCACTGAAAAAAGAATCAGAAAGCAAACCTGGGAATTTGGGTCATTTGAAAAGCTGACAAAGATGGTGGTGGCTTTTTGAGCTTGTTCACTTGGCTTCTAGGATGAACTTTTTCATCTTCTGGCCATTAACTGAATCCTTATTTATCTTACACAGTATCAAGCTCTGAATTTAAGCATTCTCACAAAACACCCATAGAAGCAGACTATCTGTTTCTTTGCATGTCAAAAGGATGACTGAAAGGACATCAGACCTGCTGCAAAGTGTTCATATATATGTATAGCCACTAAAATTAGCCATTTTTCCATTTTATCCTAGTGATAGGCAAAGACCAACCAAACCATCTGGCTAAATTCAAGATTGGAAACTCCGCCTATGAATATATTTTGGTCATACCTATCACATTGTACAGTGCTGTCTGCCATGAAGGTACAGGAAAACAATTTCACACAGACAACACACTCAGAGAAACTTTAATTCACACGCAATGACAGGCTAATAGCTTATAGGTTTGGTGTTACCAGTTGGGGATATTGTTACTCCATGGACAAGAATGATGATCCAAAGCGAGCACATGCTCACACACACTGAAGGCCTATCCCTGAAGGGTACCCAGAAGTTCAGTTTGCTTCATCCAGAAGGGTCCANTGAGCCTCCCCTTCTCCAGACTGAACAACCCCAGTTCCTGTAGTCGCTCCCCATAGGGCTTGCCCTCCAGTCCCTTCACCATCCTTGTCATTCCAGTCAAAAATGAATTCTTCTTCTTGGGGGGCAGTGCTGGTGGTGAGGGAACTCAATCCCAGGAATCTCATTGACTGGCATCCCAACCCCCAGGGAAGGACTTCCCACCACAGACAGGCTGCTCCATGGTAAACCACACACACAAAAAGGTGTTTTCCAGGTACGGTCTGATCTAATAGCATGGTCAGATCCAGGCTTGTGGACATACATGGTGGTGGTCCAGAAACTTCTCTGGAATTGAAGTGTGTCATTGCCTGAGAACCCAACGTGCTGACCAAGGGTTCCTGCCCTTCTCCTTCCCACCACCAAGGCAGGGATGGGGTCATGGTGCATGTGCAACAGCCATGGGGTGGAGCTGTAAGGCACAAAAATAAGGTCATGAGAGGCTGGCAGCCACCACATAACAGCCAGGGGGATGGAGTGGGGTGCTCCTGTCATATATACCTACCACAATGGACCAGCTGCAATAGAATGCCGAAAGCTGCATTTCAGTGTTAGCTCAGAAATACAGAAGTCACATTAGGAGTGTCTATTTCTGCCAGTTCCTCCGAAATTAAGGTATACAGTACTACTGAGAATTTACCTTTTTTGGTTAAGGTTGCCTTTTCACACAGACCTGTTGAAGCGAACATTTTCTCTCCTCTCTTTATGCAGCCTGAACAAAAGACATGGTCGAATTTGCCCCAAACATGGATAACAGCAGTGGGCCTTTTCTTCTCCCCACCTTACTGCTCCTGCTGCAGAACATAAGCGACCCCAAAACCTCGATTCCTCCTGATGGCTACGAGATGACAGAACCTCCACCCACAGGATCCAGCTCAAGCAGGAACCACACTCTCTTAGACTCTGGACTGAGGCCGGTGGAAATTGCAGCAGCCAGCATGGTTTGGGGAGTGCTGTGGCTGGTTTCCATCTTTGGAAACTTCCTCGTTTGCTTAGTGATCCACAGGAGCAGGAGGACACAATCCACCACCAACTATTTTGTGGTCTCCATGGCTTGTGCAGACCTGCTCACCAGTGTTGCAAGCGCGCCCTTCCTGCTGCTCCAGCTGACCTACGGCAGGTGGATGCTGGGGAATGGAATGTGCAAGCTGGTAAGGTACGTCCAGTACCTCACCCCAGCAGTCCAGATCTGTGTGCTCTTCTGCATAGGTGTGGATCGATTCTACACTATTGTCTACCCCCTGAGCTTCAAAGTGTCCAGGGAGAAAGCCAAGAAGATGATTCTGGCCTCTTGGCTCTGTGGTGCTTTATTTGCATCACCAGCTTGTTTTCTCTACGGCTCCAACAGCGACCAGCACTGCAACTTTTTTCTCCCTGATTCTTGGCAAGGAGCTGCCTATAGTATCATCCACCTCTCGGTGGTCTTTTTGATCCCATCCCTCCTCATTATCCTCTTTTACAAGAAAGTCGTTAAGTACATTTGGAGAATAGGCACAAATGGAATGACTGTCAGGAGGACAACAAATATTGTCCCAAGAACAAAAGTGAAAACCATCAAGATGTTCTTAATGTTAAACTCGCTGTTTCTCCTGTCTTGTCTCCCTTTCTACATAGTACAGCTGTGGCACCCACAGGAAACAGACTACAGAATGAGCTCCTTGGTTTTCCTGGCTGTCACCTGGATCTCTTTCAGTTCCTCAGCCTCTAAGCCAACCCTCTACTCCATCTATAATGCAAACTTCAGAAGGGGGATGAAAGAAACTTTTTGCATGTCTGCCATGAAATGCTACAGGAGCAATGCATACACTATCACCACCAGTTCCAGAATAGCAAAAAAAAATCATGTTGGTATTGCAGATATTCCAGCTACAGTCAAAAGTGTCACCAAAGACTCCACCTATGATGCTTTTAATAGAGAAGCCAAGGAGAGGAAGCTTGCCTGGCCTATTCCGTCCAATCCCCCAAATACTTTTGTCTAGAGAACTTCATTGCTTTGAAAAGTCACTACGTATCCCCAGGAGGAGTTTTCACTCCCTTTGAACCAATGTATAGTCAAGTATTTTTAATGCAGCTTTTAGGAGGGAAAAAAGAGATGTTTTATTTTATTAAATTCTTTGGGTTTGATGCATTTGTTTAATTTCATTTCAGTTATCACATTCTGATTTGGGGAACTTCACCTGGAACCACGAGCACTGCTCTTCTACAAAACAAGAGTCCTTACATTCTCTGTCTGTAGGGGAAAAAAGAGAAAGAACAATCACTGCTTATTTTTATCCCCATACAGGATGGGTCACATTGGTATGGATTACATAAATCCACCCAAAGCCATCTAGACTTCCTTCCATTGTGTCCCTGTGAATACTGTTGCACTGTGGTTGTACCTCTTGTTGAGACCACACAGGTAAGATGTCCACGTGTGGGCCCTCTTGGCCACAGCCTGAGCCCACTGACCTCATCAGTGGCAAAATTCCCCCTGCCCCAGCAGGGTCAGCATTGGGCCAGCACTGGGTGCTTTTGCATCTCTGTCCTCGTGCCTCTCCAGAGGTCCTGTGGTCCGAACTGCCCAAGAAAAGTCCCCTCCTTGCTCTTGTTCCCCCTGCCTCCTCTAAAGCTGCTTCCACACCCAACCTGCTGCACCCACCCAGAAGCTATGGGTGGGCACAGGCTGGGAAAAGATCTGCTGAGCAAAAAGAGGATGTCTGCGCCAGGCACCCAGGACCTTCTCACATCTGATATTGTGTCCCACGGCCTGTGTCCCTTCTGCTGAGGCACGGTTGTGACACCTGCAGCATAGATGTTCCTTTCCCAAACATGAGCAGGAAAATGAGCTCGGCGATCCCACGTTTGCCTGACAGCACCCTCCACATGGGTAAGTTTGAAGAGGTCCCTAATAGGTGTCCCAGAGGAGACAACCTGCCTGGAAGCTTTGGCTGCAGGTGGAAATGCCTCCTGCCACTCTTCCTCTGCCAGCACACTCCCAGTGTGACCAGTTGGGGCTTCAGTCCTGCTGGGAAAGGGAACAACACCAGCTGTGCCAAGTGGAGACCAGTGGAGAAAGGCAAGAGCTTCTTTGCACCCCCCTGTACACCACAGCAGCAACAAACTCATGAGAAACGGGTGCTGGTGTGTGTTCGTGGGGGACATGGGCACCCCCATGCTGGTCCCACAGAGGCTGATCTCCAGCTCCACCAGCACGGGGCAGCAGGGCAGTGTGTGGGGAGTGTTAGGCTGAGAAGGCAGCAAGGCCAGCCCTACACCCCAGCTGAGCAAGGGTGTGTGCCTGTGGGCATGTATACCTTGGGTCCTCCTGCCTGATGTACCCTAGAGGCAAATTTGGCTTGCTCCATCAGGGATGTAGGCCTGCTCCTATTATGAGGAGGAGGTAACAACACAGTTAGGTCCCAGAAGCTGTATTTCAGTGCCAGCTCAGAAATACAGAGGTCACTTGAGCATCCAGCATTCCAACCTCTTTGTTTGCCTTGTGCTCACCAATTTGCTCATGTTCATTATCTGGCCTCTGAGTAACAAAGGCTGTGTTTTGTCACTGCTCAGGCAACAACTGTAGAGGGGATGGAAAGAAGGAAGAAGGATTGCAAGGGTCTGGCAAGTAAAGAAGGGGACCTATATGAAAGGAAGAGGAGGAAGGAGACACTGTAAGCCAACCCATACTTGTTTAAAATGAGCTGAGCTGGGACTCATCTGGCAACCCCTGCAGCTCTGCCAATCTGCAGGTCATGTCAACAGAGGACTGCTGAGCTCAGAAATTCTGCACATGCCAAGGCCAAGTCAAGGCACCTGGATCCCTTCCCAGATTGGGCAGGGCCAGTTTTGTCTAATGTCTTTATCAATGACCTCGGCAAGCAGACTAAGTGCACCCTCAGCAGATGATGTAGGAGTGCTGATCTGCTGGAAGGTAGGAAGGCTTTGCAGAGGGATCTGGAGAGGCTGGATCCATCAACCCAGACCACTTGCATGAAGTTCCACAAGGCACAAAGTGCTGGGGCCTGCTCCTGGGTCACAACAACCCCATGCAGTGCTACAGGCTGGGGGAAGGGAAGAAAGCCTGCTGGCCAGGACTAGGAAAAAATTCTCCATCCAAAGTCATCTCTACTTCGTGAAACAGAGTGCTTTTTTTCCCTTTTTTTTTTCTTTCCCCCAGTTATCAATCTCATTAACAAGAATTGGATTGAATCTGTGAGGGGAGCATTGATTTATTTTCTTAATTCCCATAGTATTACCCAGAAGTATAGTAACACACTCTTAGAAAACACAGGTAACTATTTATCCACTAAATTAGGTCAGCAGTAGCATCCACTTGGTGAATTCCCCTCACTCATCCCATCTGAGCAGACTTTTATGAGCATTTTGCCTGAGAATCAAGGATTTTCCCTCTTTTCAGTTGAGAATCTCAAGTATTTTTTTTCCTATTCTCTATTTTCTTCCCAACTAGCCCTGCAAAGTCAGTACATGGTGAATAGTCAGTCCCCATCCACTCTCCCTGTGCCAGCCTTAGGTTTTTACGCCTCTGTCATGTATTCTCTGTTACATCCTTTCTAAACCAAGGAGTCTCATGGTACTCTCTCATTTCTTGCACAGAACTGGCTCCAGACAAGCTTCTTCTTGGAGCACGCTAATGCGGCAGACAGAGAATGGCCCAAAAGCAGGCATTTCACACTCAGGTCATCCTAAAAATGCTGTGGACACTTTGATCCCTGGTGTTAAACTAGGCAATAGCAGACAGTGTGGAGGTGTCTGCACATACTCCTGTTCCAAAATCTCAAGCTCCCTGCTGTCTGTTTAAAAGAGACATCTCTTGTCACAACCTCCTCAGAGAAGGATTATTTTTTTCCTTCTGCTTTTAGAGCAAATGTGGCACACTTGGGTTCCTGGTTTTGCCTGGATCCTGAAAGTGCTGCAGTAATGAAAGTTAATAGAACAAGAGCAGCAAGGTGTAATAAACGTGCCTGAATATTCCCCTTTCCCACCATCAGGGAGAGTGTGTTGGAGCCCCAGTCTGACATTCTCTGAAGAGACTCTTGCGCTGGCAATGTGGGAGCGGGGAAACCCCTTTGTTGAGAAATAATTTCACACATATGGTAGAAAACTTTCTTCCTCCTCTTCTATGACACAAAGTACGTTTTTAAGAACTCTTACTGACCACAGGACCACTTCCAGTACGTATTTCACAAATTCAGAAATCCCCATTAATTAAGGATCTGGTATTTCTCATAAGGCCATTAGCAAAAAAAAAAAAATTCCCATGAATTAGGGGATGAGAGAAATGAGACAAGACTGGTATTTTCTGTGTGGTTCATGTTCTCAGCAGGTTGTTTTTTTGTTATTTTTTCTTTGCCATTTAATTGCCTCTGACAGCAAAATCAGGTCTAGGGTCAGCAGGCCAGATCAACTTTGCAATATTATTTTTAATGCTGGATTGGAGATTGAAACACAACAGTTGTTCTTTAGGTTAGCAGTCTTATTAAAGAGATGGAAATGAACAGGATGAGCCCCGAGGTCACAGTGGACCATAAGGCCATGGTTACCCATCTCCTGCTAGGTCTGAGTCCAGAGGGACCCAGAGCACTTGTTTCTTCAAGTCTATGTGAATGAGAGGTCATAAGGCAGCCTTGTTATCTGGGTATCATGGACAGGCCAAGGCCATAACAGTCACTGTCCTGTTGAGGTGTATCCACAGAGGTTGTATGTGAAGAGTCCTTGCTCAGTCAGACCCCAAAGATGTTTCAGTGGATGTGCACATCCAGCTTTTGGCCCACATGTGAGGAATAAGCCCCAGACCATTATGGATACCAAAGGAAAATACTGCTGCAGCCACCACAACGCAGGGGCTGCTGCCTTCAGAGTCACTACATTGCTAAAAATGGGAGGGAGAGGCAGTTCACCCCTACAGCACCAGTCCCACATTGCAGACCTGCAGCCTGTCATTTCATGTACAGAGCCCAAAGAACTCACCAGTGGGTGTGAAAACAGAGACTTCTGAGCAACTGTCCCTCTTGTAAACTCAAACACATCTCCTCACCTTTCAGAAAGTGTAAAACTGGCCAGGGAAAGTCCAGGATTGCCATGGCACAAGGGAGACACTGTCCCTAAGCTGAAACAGATGGCAGTTCTACACTAACTAGTCCTGTGGCCATGAGTGAAGTCTGGAGGTTGGCTCCCTTAAATCCTCTTTCCATATCAGTAAAGCCGAGTCCCTGTTGTGTCAGAGTGAGTATGACTCTACTTCCCCTAGCTTCCTTTAACCAAAACTACACTGTTAAAAACACATTCTCACACTCTAAAGCTGCTCTTGAACTTGGAGAAATGTTCCCATGCAGCTCTCCCTTACACAGCTACATTGATAAATTTTTTTTGATTTCTACTTGAAGATGATGCAGCTTTCAGTATGTTCCTCTCCACCCTTCACTCCATAAGCCACGGCTGCTGATCAGGTTTATGCTTTGTCATTTTAGGAGAGGTGGGTTTGATAGCACCAATCCCAGGTAGGCTCAAGGGCCCAGAGGTGCCAGAGACAGGAAGAAGATCACAGATTATCTAAGCAAGAAATGGAAAATGCTGCAGGGTTTTTCTGACCAACATAAATATATGTTCTTGCACTTCCTCACTGCCAACAGATTGTTACAGTGATACATCTAACGGAACAATGAAGTTAATGAGGATGTGGGAAAATAACAGAAGACTGGTGAGGAAGTTAATAAACAAGAAGTGACCTGAAGCTAAGGTGTAGAAAAAAACTACATTGGTTTTTACCCTATGTTTCAATAACCTGTGATAGAGGCAGCCTATTGAATATGCCTGATATCCCTGCTGTGCTGCAGGAAAGACTGACGCACAGTGGTAAACTACACCTCTATGAATCCCTAAAATACAGGTGAGAACAGGAGGTCTGATGATTCTCCAGCATGGTGTGAACTCCACAGTGCTTCTGCCAAGGTGCTCCTTCAGGGATTCTCTGGCTGGCAAGGTAACAAAAAAGTATATACTCTTTGCATTTCATCCATGGTTTTCTGGTTGTCCCTGTGTCCAGCCTGTACCAGCTCACACAGAGGGGTGAGCAAACTTTAACACTAAGCCAAACAATGCCACTCAGGTAAAGGCACCTTGAAGAAATATATTTTAATGCAGGAATAGCCAGCAAATGCCTCAAGAGCTTCAAACACTTCTTAAGGGACCCCAGAACCCCAGGAAGGTTGGGTAGATGCCCAGGATGCCAGTCACTGCTCCTGCATGGGTAGGCACTCTTGTCCATGAGCTTGTGCGTAAGTTAGGAGTAAAGCAGTGTGCAGGCATGGCCTGGAGTTGGCAGCAAGTCATGGGGACAGGCTTGGCATTGAGCAAACAAAAACTCCCACTTCACAAACACGCCTCAGGCCCATTTGCAAAGGAGAAGTTCTAGGAGAGATGATTCCTCGATCTCTAGCCCATCCACCCCTCAGTTTTAAAGGTGTAAGAACGCAATACTTGCCAAATATTAAACAGGTTTTTTCCACGTTAAGTGGAAATTCCATCACTGCCATTTACTTTTGCTAATAAGTGGCCTGCACTTGGGAATTACTATTACAAATTGTCAAATTATGTCCCTCCATTTTTATTTCAGCAGAAAGCTGGATTTTTGCTTTAACATGTTTTAAAAGTTTCCAGTTGATGGGTGGGGGCTAGTGAGAAGCACAGACACACAGCACTTGTGCTTATTTTTCCACCAGCCTCACAGAAGTGACAAAGAAGTGGCTATCACCTATAATTGGACTTAAGAGTTTCCATATGCCCACTTACGAATCCCCTGAGTTCTTTCAGTCTCCTCGACTCAACATGTTTGACTTCAGAATTAATTGACAATGATTTAGGAGTTGGTTTTCCAAGGTGTTGAACACTGATTTCAGCTCAATTTCTGAGTGCTCAGCCTCTCTCAATATCAGATCCTTCCTGTTTAAAAGAACAAAAAGCAGATTTGAAGTTTATTAAAGCCAGACCCATACGCTTAAAGGAAGGGTTATTAACTCCCTAAGTGGTTCTGTAAGTTAATATGTCTTTATTAGTTGGCACTTTTCAACCTAGCAAGTGTTGTGAAACAGGCCATTATAAATTACGTAAGCTTTATTTGAACTTGCTTCTAGTAAAACATAACACACCTACTGGAAGATTGTTATATAAATGTCACCTTCTGATGAGCAGTCTGGACTAAAACACAGATTTTTTTTCTACACTACTGCTAAGACACACAAAGTCTGCCTTCATTTTCTTCGCGCAACTACTCCCTGGATAAAATTCAGAAGTGGCACAGACAGCAGTAATTCCTTTGTGTTCAGCATCTCAAGCATTTTACACCAGCTCTTGATTTGGCCCTACATTTGCAGGGGAATAGAAAAACTAAAAAAGATTACATCACCAAATAATTTGCTTTGTTCTTGTCTCATGCCTGGCCAGACATTAGCTTTTTCTCTGCATGGACAAGTAAAAGCAAGAGGTGCTTTTGTTTCCATGGTTTGGGGAGGAGGGACTGATAAAAGGACTTGAATTTTTTTGAGGCCCTCGTAGAATTAGAGAGCAGAGACCACATACAGATGGGTGTAACCACCCATCTTGCATCCAAAGGCACTAAATCACTTCTTTCGGCCCTGGAGATTTACCATCTCCACTTACACTTCCCTTCCCGTGAGACCTTACCATGCAAACATTTCTCTAATTTCAGTGTATGAAAACAGCACAAGAGAATATATTAGCTATATATTAAAGACAAGAGCAAAAAATCAAATTTACTATATATTCATTTTTCACCCATATGTTGGCACGAAAAACCACTAGTGATGGTAGCTATGTCCTTCTGTATGATTGAAGTGTATGTTTGTAAGTCACCAAATTGAAGCAGTTTAAGAAGTTTCTGGCCTTCAGATGAAAAAAAAACCCAAAAAAACTGGCTCTAAATAGGCACAGTCCAATCAAAGCCAAAGGAAAATAACTTTATGAAAACAGTCCTTCAGCGGTCCCAGCAATACCAGAAATACTGATGCAAGGCAACAGTACTTTAATCTTCAAAGGAGGCAGCTAAAATGACAACACTGTCCAAGAAAACCTTGAATGGGAAAGAAAGGCTGGTAGAGGAGGAGAGTTTGGAATCCTAGACTAAGTTGGACTAGATGAACTTCAAGGTCCTTCCAACCTTATCTATACTGTGATACTGTGATTAATTGTTTTATGAAAAGCAACTCAAGTTTCTTTGGAAGGCAGGAATTTGCAGGGGTCCAGGCTTCCAAATGTCACCTATGCACAGGACAAACAATTGCTGCCAAGAACTGGCCCCCACACTCGATTCTTTCTTGTAGCCTGATCTCTGCAAGAGAAACACTACTAAGTTTTCCCTGCCCCTTGCTATAGTAAAATTGTGTCCTCAAAAGTTCTCAATGCTCCTTGGAAGGCTACCAGTCAGCTCCTGACAAGAGAAATGAGACTGGAGTGCATCAGTATTGATTCTCCACTCTATTCTTGCTACCTCCACATAGTTCTTCAAGTCAAGCACAATGGAAAAATGGGATACATGGAAGACATTAACACTTAGATCCTTGACAATCCCTGGACTTCTCTCCGCCCTTTCCAATTAATTTGAAATTGCTACTTTATAAAATTCTCACTGGTGTCTGAAATGAGTTATACATGTACTAATGAAAAAGGGAAAAGAAGCCTTACAGTAACAAATGAAACCATTTAAATCCACGTTAACAGGTGATAAAGTTACAGCTAGTGGTTGTGTTTCCACCAGACCAAGGCAACACTGTGTTAATAACACACTTTTGTTTCTATGCCTTATTTCATGCAAAGAACACAATCCAGAAAACAAATGCAAGGTGAACACAAGCGCTCACAAGAGGTCATTCACCATTCTGCCTGCATTTTTTTATTAATATATCCACAGAACTGCACCTGGGCTCATTCCACAAGTAGTCCACAGCAGAAGGATTAAAATAGACAACCTTTATAACCATTCTCTACTATCAGTCAGCCTTTTTGATCTGCCAGCATGTGCAGACAATGTCAGCTCCATTAACAATGCCACTTGGATTGAAATGACGACAACATTAAGTGGCTACTGGAAAAAAAAAAATTACATAAACCCCAAAAGCTGAAGCAGTTAATTGGCTGTTCCTCAAACACTCACAGCAATCTAATTCAGTTCCATTGGTGTCCTAGTCTGTAATTAAAAACTATTTTATTTCAGAAGGCAAGAAGCCCTAAGAATAAAATAAAGGGAAATGCAGATTGGTGAAGTGAGAATAGTAACACTCTGTTCTTACTGACACATCCCTGGGGATGGGATGTAAATACTTCTCACAGGAGCAACGAGCTGATCAGAAAGCCAGGTAATATGGACTTCCTTCCCCTTTTGCTATCCACGATCCCAGAAAGGACCCCAGATTTAAATGGATAACTAACAATGTTATTTACTTTGATGAAACCTTTTCTGGGTATTTCCCCTGATGTTACTGGGAGCTTGAACTGTAGATAGGGAGCTCTGTGGGTGTGGTACAGAGTGTGTGCAGATGCAGAAACAGCAGAGTAACTCATGCTTTTATACAGTCCTATGGAAAAGGAAGCCTTGACAGCTTTAGGAAAAGCTGCCAGGCCACTTGGGGAAGAAAGGAGATTCACAGAATACCCTTTTTTTTTTTTTCTCTGTAGGGNTTTTTTTTTTTTCTGTAGGGAAAAAGGAATGCATACCAAAAAGTGTATTTCAAAGGGGAAAGGAAAGAAAAAAACCCAGAAATGCAAAACAGAAAACACAGACCTAGCAACACGGGTGGATCTGTGTTTGATATGGAACAGGAAAGAATGGTTCTTACGTCAGCAGCATTCACAGCACGCCACATAAGGAGATGGTGAAGTTGGAGGACACTGCCAGTATGTCCTACCACAGTAACACAGAGCCTTGCTGTCACCACCATACCATAAAATACGATGAAAATGTATTTTTAAAGCTCTCATGAGAATAAAGGTATGGAAACAAGTCACTCTTCATGGCGAGCTACTTCTAGTCCCACTGAATACCCTGTTCCATGAAAACAAACATTTTATAATCCACTTGTAGTCTCTTAATTTCATTTTCTAGTTGCAATTTAAAGATTGCTCACAGCCCCATCCAACCCGGTCTTGAACACATTCATGGATGGGGCATCCACAGTTTCTCTGGACAATCTGTGCCAGTGCCTCACCATCTCCACAGTTAAGAATTCCTTCCCAATAGTACCTCATCTAAACCTTACTTACCTGCAACAGGGATTTCTACCTCAGCCAATCCTCCGTCACTCACACTGCAACTCTCAAGCATGAGGAAGAAGACTACAGTCCTTTTTTCAGCTTTTCCTCTGTTTTCTCTGAGACTGTTCTCAAACATTTGCTTCTTTACTGACAGTAATTTTATAAGTAATTACACAGTTTATAATCTCTTTGAAAGTAGCAAGTGGAACTATGATCCCAAATCTTCTCCAGCTCTTCATGGGATTCCAGGAAAAACTAGATCTATTATTGATGTAGATAAATCTTCATCCTAAAACGTAGAAAGGGGAAAATAAAGAAAAACCAGTTAGTCACAGGCACTCTCACAGAGTTAGACAGGTTTCAGCTGACAAGAAAGAGAAAAGCTTTTCGAAATTTGTCTAACACGTACATTAAAAAACCAAGCCTCTGGTGTAAGTTAAAATAGTCTTTTGAAAAGCAGAAAAGAATACTGATTCTTTGACAAACATCAGATTATGATGTGGGGCTTTTTTAACAAGTAATTATAAAATGTTCTCAGTTAAGTGACAAGTGAATTAAATGCATCCACTTCACGGTCAGGATTCTATGCATGAAGCACATATACAGCGTGTAAAAAGCCAAGACTTATTGTATGTTTTTCTTAGAAAGCTGCCACTACCTCGTACATCCTTCGGTGACATTCCTCAGAAGGATTAGTGTAACTAATTATCATCCATCATTATCAACTGAGCTCAGACTCACCACAATCAACTGTAACAAGAGTTCTAGTGCTGTTGTAAACACCAGGTACATAGTACAGACACCCTCGTTTGAAGGCTGTGGGTAGTTTCCAAGAGATACTCACCTTTAGCTGGGCAAATGGTTCTCGCTGAGCGTTAGATTCCCATGGCAAGTGGGAAAATGAAGCATTTCCAGGCTCATTTCCTTTCTTCGGCACTTGTGAAAGAGAACCAGCTGAGTTCACTCGCTGCAGGAGAAATGTGTGAAAGGTTGTACACATCTCACACAAGGAGAGGATGAGACTGTACCATCCTCCATTATTTAGGGTATTTGATGAGGCTCCTGGTCAGGCTGTACCACTTCTGGGAGCCACCTCAGTGGGGATGAAGTCTGGAAGCATTAGAGTAGCAAACAAACACGAACTACAAATACTTGTTATTTTTCAAGGGGAACTGCTAAACTTCGAGCTCCAAAATGAAGGACTCCTGGAGGCCAAAAAATTTGCAACACAGCACGATCTGTCACGTGATGGAAGCCACAGAACTTAAAACAATTGCTGCTGGGAATCCTACATTCTGTGATGACCTACAGCATCTAGAGCAGGTTGGAAAACTGCAGTTAGAGCCTGTAACTATGTATCACATATTTTTGCTTGCAGGACAAAGAAGAAAACCGTTTAAGATGATGGAGGCTGTAACATGAAGTATAAAAAGCCCTGTGAGAACATGGATGCCACTATCTGTGCCCAGACTTGCCAGACAAGCCTGCAACGTCAACTGCCTTAAATTAAGCCAAGAAGCAGGAGCCACAATGATAGGGAACAGAAGAAAATTGTTGCCCATCTCAAGGAGAAATTCCAACTCTCCATTTCGTCCAGAAAAGAAAACTTTCTGCGGAGAGACTTCTTGTTTGGTATCATAGCAAGTGAAACAGAAAAAGAGTGAAGAAAGCAAACAGTTATTTCTGGTGAGATGAGAACTGCGTTTGTCACATTACCCAGTGCTGAGTGGAGCTGTTCTGGTCACATGCTGTAACTTCTCTGCATGTTTTCTACATCTCTGATTCAGAAAGACATTTAAGTATACCCATAACATTTGGAATATTTGTTTAATTACAATACATTGTTTACATCAGGAAGTAGACTGTGCAAGACTAATTCTAACTCAAAATAATACATTACACTGCTGGTATGATCGTGTTACAAAATCCAAAGACAAGGTTCGCAGAGTGTAATTCTGAATGCCTGGTTTTTCCTCCTCCAGAAATCTCAGAAAAAGGACAGGCAGGCACTGAACACAGACAAATCCCCAGATTTATGGGTTGACTTTACTGCTATCTTTCAGGACAAACTGCAGTTCAGAACTTCAAACAGAGGGGGTTGACAACGGTGGCAAGGTAGGCCATGGACAACACAACACAAGCCCTTCTATCTCCCCCATCTCTATTTCAATATTACTTAACTTTTCATAATCCTTCTGTGTGTGCAAAATTTATACCCACTGCTTACTAAGTTCGTGCTTGGAGGGTCTAAAGAATAAACTTAAATCCATGCCTTAAGGTTCAATATACAAGTGCTTAGAATGGAATTTTGAAAACAATTGTGCTGTACACTGAAATATGGCGCTTCATTATTTGCGGTGCTTTCAACTCCTCTTCAACTGAGATAAATGCTAAACAGACCAAATTAGTTCAATATAAAGCAGGCAAGAGACAGTCTAGCAAAGTCATTCATTATGATATTTATTCTATGAAACAATGGATAAAACATAAGATTAAAAAATGTTCCATGCATGTCATAAAACACAGAGAAAGGCATTGTCGTAAACAAAACAGAATAAGCAAGCCAAACCCCCACTGAAAATCCAGAGAGCTCCACTCTCCACATTGCATCCTATAAATACCAAAAGCATATCCATGAGGAAGAGCAGCCTGAGGAAAGTGGCAGGTTATCTGTCCATAACTGGAACGAGCAAGTCAGCCCACAAGAGTTTTGCCATCACCTTTCTTACCACAAAACTGATGCAGCTCGGTTTCCTTTCTACCAGTTCTTGGTGTTATCTTTGGCCAGGAAACCAGGATGGCACAGCAGAATTCATTTAAGCTGCTGTCCAGTAAAGTACTAGGACCCAAAATGTAGATATAGCTACAGAAGGACAGCAGGGCCCAAAGGATGAGAGGAATGGCTGGATGCAAGATGCAAGGACATCTTACCAGGAGTATGGCAGGTGGAAAACACATTCTGTGAAAGAAGTATGGGCAGAAGCAGGAAATACATCCAGTATCTCTCTTTAAGAATCCAAATCACATATGAGACATGCTGCATCATAGAAGGATGCTGAGAGCAACATCTTCATTGAGGTTACAAGTCACATTGCTACAAACCTGAAAGTTTTTGATCCAGTTCCTTCTCCTCAACCTACAGTACTCTGGCTTCAGCAAAGCTGTTCCATGGTATTTCCCTTGCTTTTACAGACTCTCAAAATGGTTAACAACCAAATAACTACCAAACAAAAAAACAGCCTAATTCTGGGCTCTAGTATAAAAGCAGCCTCCATCTTGTATCAGGAATTCCCCAAAGCTGCCACAGCTGTATTTGGGGAGGGTGGTGTAGCGAAAGAAAGAACAATGCTCCACTTACACACCTAGTACCCCAAAAGCCCCAGTTCACACAGCCTTGGGAACACCATAATCCGAGAGTTTCACGTGGGGAGGAGCAAAGAGAAGACAGCAGACTGGGATCCTTCGCCCTGCCTCTGGGCATGCATCCACTTCTCAGACCAGGATTCTTCTGTGAGCTACCAAGTTATCTCTGCTGCAGTGTGGAAGGTCCTGCGTTGGCCTCCTGTGAATGATGTGCCACAGGGGAAGATGGTTATGGTTAAAAATGTGGTTTCCAAGTTGATTCTTTGAACCATAAAGCTAGGAATTCCTATTTTTAAAAAAAAATCAGTGAAGCTAAATTTAACCTGTACCATGATATACATATTACAAAATTAGAAGTAAGATTTGGAATTGCCCATGCTACATGTTAACTCTCTTCCTTTGCATACATATATCAGGAATAAGACTTTATATCATGTGATCTTTCCACCTTCCAATTCCAAGAAGTATCTTATTTCATTTCCTGGACAAGCCCAAATGAGCCAGAAAGAAGACTCCACAGGAAATCCCAAGTCCAGCATTTATAACTTCTGAGTGCTTGCAGCTAGAATAACACTTTTTTGATGGAGTTAATTTTAAAATTCAATTATATTTTTATATGCTCCATTTACCTTGCATTAAGAAAACAGAAAACACCGTAAAAGGTTAAGATCTCAGGTCTTCACAGGTTTCCACTGGCTCGGTGAAGCACAAAGACTGAGTCTTCTTTTAAAATAACTGCCCAGCTTCTTATCTAGAGTAATATCTGTGCTGTCCATGTAAACACTACACAAAGTCTTTGTACCACCCACTACACTCTTTGCTTCAATCAACTATTTGTGCCTAAAGGCACATCCTTATGTTTCTTCCTACACCACAGCCACCCTCCTACACCACAAAAGATGTAAAAGAAAAAAAAAAAAAAAGAATTAATCATAGGCTGGATACTTACAGGGATTGCTGCTGTTTGCTTCTGTCTTCCCAGCCTTGGCAAGTTTGGTTGAGTTCTGCTGTGCTTTGCCTTGCTCCTCTCCAGTTAGCAGGGCTTTTATTTCAGAGGGGATTTTCCCTTGGTCCATGGCCATGCACCACTGCTTGTACTGAAATATGCAAACACATTAAGCATTAGCAAACTGCCAGGATCACATTAGCAGACAAAACAGAGCTGTAACCTTTACCTTCCAGTATATTCATTTAAGGTCTGAATTTACTGAGCTGAAGCCTCTTACGAAACTGCAGAGCACTAATGAGCTAAGCACGTGTCCACGGCTGCATACCTGGCCTCAGCAAATCCTGTTTCAGTGGCCATGCTGGACAGAATACTGTAATTATTAAACAACATGGAACACTTTGTGCAATTTCTTGCTGCTGGCATGCGAGAATACCGTTCCAGTTCATGGCCTATTAAAAACAAATATTTCACATGACTGTGGGGCTGATGGACGACCGAGAGGTTCCTTTCTGATTGCGCAAGGCACAGTTCCAGCACATGTGCCTTGTTCCTAGTTCCCTCGTCCTAAATTCTTCTTTGCCAAACCCTGATGCACACCAAAAAACCTGTGGAAAGTTGGCTGGCTTTTCACCTGATCCTAAACCTGTTCACTTGTGCTGATTAGCCCTGCCCGATCAGACAAACCTAAAGCCAGGTCAAGGCAATATCCTCAGCTCCGGTGACATTTCAGTGGCATTTCAGTATCACTGAGGAGCTGCGTCTGACTTCCAGATGAAATATTCCCTTTAGTTAATGCTGCTTATTTGGCCAGGACACCCATCTTGCATCTTGCATCCTGCAAGAATCAACCTCCTCAAGACAAAAGCCATGACCCACTGGATGTATGTTCCCTCTTGATCCCTTAACACAGCTCTTTCCACCTATCTCTACATCTGTCAAAAGCTCTTCAAAACAAACGTTTCAAAGACAACAGACACAAGTGCAATGGCACTTTCTCCCAGTTCAAAACCAGCAAATAACTTGTGACATGAAGTTCATACTCCACACACCAAAGCAAGCCAACAGCTGGATGCGCCTGATGTTTTGACAGCATCTGGCTAATCCAAATGCCACTGTCAGTCACTGTGATTTTGGGAACAAATGCTCACGAGGACAGGTCCCAAACAATACTGAGGGTTAGGTTAAATGACAGTTTCTTACCATTTCAAGCTCTTCTCTGAGAGCACAGATGGCTCGCTCTCTGCTTGAAACCAGCTCCTCCAGGTACTGGTACCTCAGCTTCTTCCTGGCTCTGCACTCTCTTGCACTCTGACGACTTCGTTCAAGTTTTGCCTTCAAGTCTATTTTGGCCGGTTTCCGACCTCTCTTGCCTGGTTTCTTTACCTTGCCTCCAACCACCTGGAAAGGAAGGGCACAACAGTGCAAAGGTAATACTATAACCATGTGATTGTCGCTACAAGGTGTCTCAAGTACAAAATCTTGCATGTACATTCACTGATTCTGGAAATAAGAATGCCGGTAGGGTGTTTTCAGTAATGGCATTAAAAACATTAAGAAGAGGGATATGACCTCACAGTGAAGCCAGTGCCTCATCAGTCCCGTTGTGAATTAAATCCACTTTAGTAGAGTGGTGAGTGTCCCCGCCTCTCATGCAGGAGACTGGGGCTTCGATTCCCACCAGGGAGGCAGTGGTGCTGTTTAAGAGTTGAACTCGATGATCCTTGTGGGTCCCTTCCAACTCAGAATATTCTGTGATTCATGTGACCTGAGTTAAATGCTACTAATTTGACTTGGAGCTCCACAAGATGGTTGAGGTTGGCAAGGACCTCTGGAGGTCATCTGAACCAATCATTTCGGCTCAAGCAGGGCCAAGCTAGGGCCACCTGCCCAGGACCACATTCAGATGACTCTGAAATATCCCCAAGAAGGGACACTCCACAATCCTTCTGGGCCCAAACCCCAAACATTTCCTGCTGTTCAGATGGACCCTGCTGTGCTGCAGTTTGCACCCACCTAAGAGAGCCTGTCTCCATCTCCTTTACACCCTCCCCTTCAGGGATTTGTACACACTGATGAGATCCCCTGTGCCTTCTCTTCTCCAGGACAGATGCTTATAGCCTTTGCAGCCCTTCTTCACTAGAGAGATGCCCCAGTTCTTTCATCACCTTAGAGGCCTTTTGCTTGGCTCTCCCCAGTGGCTCCATTTCTCTCTTGCACTGGGGAATCACAGAATCACACAGAATCACAGAATCAGTAAGGTTGGAAAAGGCCATAGAGATCATCAAGTCCAACCTATCACCCGTTACCTAATCTAATCTAGTCAAACCTGTTACCTAACCTGACCTGTTGCCATCCTACTACCAACACATCATCCTACCTATAACACACTACCCTAATATCTAGGTCATGTCACCAAGAACTTCATCCAACCTTTTCTTAAACACCTCTAGGGACGGTGACTCCACCACCTCCTTAGGCAGCCCATTCCACTGAGAGATCACCCTCTCTGTGAAAAAGTTCCACCTAATGTCAAGTCTAAATCTCCCCTGACGCAGTTTAAGACTGTGTAGCCAGAGAG
This sequence comes from Pitta sordida, assembly GCA_013390025.1. NCBI lineage: Eukaryota > Metazoa > Chordata > Aves > Passeriformes > Pittidae > Pitta > Pitta sordida. The sequence continues at coordinate 535,881 of WEKX01009296.1, read as the reverse complement.
AAGAGACTGACACCCAGCTGACTACAACTTCCCTTCATGTAGTTGTAGAGAGCGATAAGGTCTCCCCTCAGCCTCCTCTTCTCCAGACTGAACAATCCCAGCTCTCTCAGTCGCTCCTCATAGGGCTTGTGTTCCAGCCCCTTCACCATCCTTGTCGCCCTTCTCTGGACACGCTCAAGGATCTCAACATCCCTCTTAAACTGAGGAGCCCAGAACTGAACACAGTACTCAAGATGTGGTCTAACCAGTGCTGAGTACAGGGGGAGAATAACTTCCCTAGTCCTACTGACAACACTATTCCTGATGCAGGCCAGGATACCATTAGCTTTTCTGGCCACCTGGGCACACTGCTGCCTCATGTTAAGTTTTCTATCAACCAGCACTCCCAGGTCTCTTTCCACCTGATCATCCTGCAGCCACTCCAATCCCAGCCTATAGTTCTGCATGGGGTTATTGTAACCGAAGTGTAGGACCCGACACTTAGACTGGTTGAACCCCATGCCATTGGATTCAGCCCATCTATCCAGCCTGTCAAGGTCTCTCTGCAAAGCCCTCCTACCTTCCTCCAGATCGACATTTATCCCCAGCTTGGTGTCATCCGCAAACTTTCTAATAACAGACTCCATCCCTTCGTCCAGATCATCAATAAAGATATTGAACAGGACAGGTCCCAACACTGAGCCCTGAGGCACCCCACTAGTGACCGGCCTCCAACCGGACACAGCACCATTAACCACCACTCTCTGAGCTCTGTTATCCAACCAACTCCTGATCCAGTCCACTGTAAACCCATCCAAACCACAAGCCTCCAGCTTCACCAGGAGTTTGTTATGGGGGACAGTGTCAAAGGCTTTACTAAAATCCAGGTACACCACATCAACAGCTCTTCCCTCATCAACCAGGCGGGTCACCTGATCATAGAAGGAAATTAGATTGGTCAGGCAAGACCTTCCTTTCCTGAAGCCCAGAACTAGACACACTACTGCAGATATCCAGGAGGATATCTGGGATATTGAGAAGGCATAGTCAACTTGTTGTCAACTGGTTTAGCATCACCAACAACCCATGCCCTAGCACTTGTCAGGGCTACAAATATTATGAATTTAGTATTTCATTTTAGAAGAAAAAATATTTATTTATATCAATATACGTAATCCAAAACTCAAGTTTTCCTACAATCAACAGTTTCAGCCTACTCTAAAGATGAAGCTTGTCAGAATTATTCACTAGCCATCTGAGATTCCTCAGGCCACATTTCTTGCAAAAGAATCTTCTGAGGAGTTCTACGGAACAGGGAACTCAAGTCACACACGGTCCTACCTCTGCTGCCTCTGCTCCAGAGGTACCAAAGCCCTCTGGCCACGTTTGCCTTCAAAACATCATTACACAGCCTGGTGTGAGTCTCCTCACGAAACCTACCACTGCTCAACTCTCCCTGTACCTAATTTAGATCTCCCCTGCAGAAATGGAACTCCCTGGTTTCTCGCCCCATGGAATGCAGATTTTGCTATCGTTTCTCCCCTCTTCTTCGTGGCTCCTTTGCAGCAAGACTGAAAGCCTCTCTTGCTACAAATAAAATAAACGTTAAAAGAGAAAGAATAGCTTCCTCCATATTTACTCTCTACTTCCCCACCCAAATACTTCTAACATGGGAGCATGGCACAAGAAAGCCTTAAATATGATCCGAGGCTTAATTCACTGGCCATTGGGTAGTGTCACCCTGCAAGCATTACATCAGCCACACACCCCAGCTCCCTTCTGAAGTATTTCTCTTTATTTGCATTCTGACCACACTGTTTGAATGGAGGGGGTGTGGAGAAACACACCTAACACACACATCTGCATACCAGAATTTCACTGCTGACTTAGTGTTTCAAAACACTGTATATGGGCAGGACTTTTTCTAATGGGCAGTGCTCAAAATATGAGAGTTCATCGTTATAAAAAAAAAGACACTTCACTGTGTAATGCTACAAAATACATAATTTTTAACATTCAAAGAAGTCACTTGTTCTACAAATTGAGCAGGCTGTAATAAAAACAATAATAGTGAATTGATGTGCTAGAATGAAGAGGGGGGGAAAGATCATACAATTGAGTCTATTCTTTCTTTAGAAAGTGAGACAACAATCACATGCCAACATAATCCTACCCTCTCTGTATTGTCTCTCCTAATTTATTCACGAGTAGCTGCCTACCATAAGCAAATGAAGGAGCAGAAAATACTTAATGGACACCTATGATAGTGAAACAAACACAATACATTCAGAAGAGAAAAGAAGAAAAAAAAAATCAAGCTCTTTCACACTCCAACTGCTGAATGCAGTTTGAATAATCCACTCACTCCACCAAGGTGCTCTTCTTAAGATTTTCCAGTTCAGAAAATCCAGTCTGGTTCAAAGTAGGATGACACTAAGGTAGGGGAAAGAAGCTCCACAGAAAGGAGAGTGACTGTCCTCTTTTGGGGGATGCACTCACGGTGTGGCCCATACTCCCAGCTCAGCAGGAGGCAGCAGTTGACACAGAGCCTTCCAGGTGGGGCTGTAGGCACTCACAGCTCGCTGTCCGTGATTCCCTGGACTTGGAAGATTTCTGCTTATCACACTATACACTACAGCCGAAGTACTTCAGCTCTCAAACACTTTTAGCACCTGAGGCTTTCCTGTGCCAGTGCAAGGTAGTTCAAAGTAAATCTCTGAATTCAAGAGCTAGATAAGCTCTTGTAGAGACACACACTCCAACTCTCTTAAAAAAACCCCTTTGCCACTCTGTGTTCTGACCCTCTAGAACTAGAGTAAGCTGGCACTCAAGGCTGGAGCCCCAGCACACCCCACACTGCTGTATGAACAAAACAGCAACTGGAGCCTTAGTCCTGCCCTTCCACCACAGCATCAGGCAGATGAATAGTTCCCACCAATGTTGATCCTCCCCAAAAAACAAGTTAAAGGCTGATTCTCATCACTTTCTCCTCACCAATATTTAGAAGCTCCTGCTGTAACCTTAAGCAATGCAGCTGGAGAAAAAAAAAAAAGGCCTGGGAAATCCTTTGCCCTCATCGAACATCACTGTATCTCCCTGGCTTTCAGTCATGTTTGCCTACTCAGCTGCTATGCTGATGTGACAGAAAGAAGACAAAGCAGAAGTGATAGCTGATGTTGAACATGGCAATAGACCAAGAAACAAGCAAGCAAACATTTTCTGTCCCTTTGTGTTCCTCTGGAGTTTCAAAGGGGTGTGATCTATTAGCATTCAGTAGAAGGGACTTGGTTTTCTTCATGGAGTCATAAGCAAGCAAGACCCAGAATAACATCAATCGTAAGATTTGTCAAGGAAATACTAACAATAACAGGCATTAGTCAGGTATCAAGTATCAGTTCTTTCAGACTTCAGTAAATAGGAAAACATAAATAGTTTCCCAGGCACACATTGTGATTCCTGAGGTGTTGGATGAAGTACTTGGTGGCATGACCTAGATATTAGGGTAGTGTGTTATAGGTAGGATGTTGTGTTGGTAGCAGGATGGCAACAGGTTAGGTAACAGGTTTGGCTAGGTTAGGTAATAGGTGATAGGTTGGACTTGATGATCTCTATGGTCTTTTCCAACCTTATTGATTCTGTGATTCTGTGTCCTGGGCAGGGCCAGGAGTTGGGCTTGATGATCCTGGTGAGTCCTTTCCAACTCGGCATATTCAATGATTCTATGATTTCCTTTTGAATACAGTCCTTAGATCATAACCCCACTCTCACCTGCTGTCAGCGTTCAGGTACAAAGTTATTTGACCTCGAATTGGAAATGGCTGCAATTACTTGGCCTGATACAGAAAATCCCTCAGATTCCTGGATTTTTATTTTTTCTTTTATTAGAAGGATCTCCTTAGGAAGGAGATGCAAACATAACAACACTGGCATTCATAGCCCTGAGGAACTAACCCATTCATGGGACAGAATTTTGTGATAAAGCTGACCTCATTGTGATATCTGCAGGCTTTAAACCATTTGGCAGATTAAAACAACACTATCTGAAGCACTGGCCAGCAATGCTGATCACATTGACCAGCTCAGCATTTTCCAGCAGCTCTGAGTTCATTCACCAAGAAACAAGCAGCTCCATCAACCAGCAGTGGAGATGCAGCTCAAGGAATCATCTTAAGGAGACTCTTCATGGCACGAGCAGCTGAAGGCACAGGTCTGCAGAATTTAACTCAGCATGGAGCTGATGAGGATATGCAGAATTTATAGGAAACCATAAAAACGATTAGTAAGAAACAAAACCTAAGTGCTATATGACAGTAGAGAGGGGAGGAATCTATTCACGCTTGCAAACATTTTCTCAAAGTCAGAAAGCAAATGTAGTCACGAAATTTTCTGATCCTCCAATTCCAAGTGTACCATTCACAGCAGCAGTAAAAGCCCCTTGTTATTCCTCCAGTGCATGACATTTTATGCTTAAAACATATCTACCTTTCACTGGCAGACAAAATTCATCTGATAATGACCCAAAAATGTAAGATACTACTTCATGGGCAAACACTGCACGTCTTAAGCAGATATGTCAACAGAAGTTAACCCTAAAACTCTTAATCACATAAAGTGATTAACATAGTACGAATGCAATCCTTAGCACACGTGCATAGAGAAGACAGCCTTGGCTGCAATGTCTGTTTTAAAAAAGCCTAAGTCAGGATAAATATCAAGCGTTTTCACAAAGTGTTATGCAGGAATCCACAAGTCAAGGTGGGTAGAGGGTTTAGGGCAGCAATCACCCAGACACTCCCTTACCGCTCAACAGTGAGAGTCCTCCTCTCTTGCCCCAAGGAAGGACTTACAGCCTCACACATGGAAGCACTTCCATGAGCACACTGTCCACCCCAACAGAGACCAGGCACTTCTTTAAACATCTCTCTGTCAGAGTTCCGAACTCCACCATGTCACCCTCCTACCTCACTGCAACCATTAAATAAAACTCTTCTGCCTTTTTTGTAGGGTTTAAGCTCATCCATTTCACCCACTCACTGCAGGCCATCAGCAGATGCTGGATCCATAAATATAAATGCCCCATATACACAGTTTATCTGAGGGCTGGCTTTTTCAAACTCAGGTAACACCTAAAAGCACTTGGAGCTTACCTATTTAAAGGGGTGGGTTTTTTTCCACTTCACACAGTGCAAGTTTGTGGAAGTTCAGAAAAAGTCAGACCTCGAGATCAACGTCCTTGCCCAAGCCCCTGGAACCAGCCAGGAGCACAAACAATCCGAGCTGGAGATGTGACTTTCAACAGCCACTACCTCTTTTACAAGGTTAAAGGAATTTGCTTTTTCATTTGGAGGATGCAGCAATTTATTTACAAGCAAAAGAAAGCCAATAACCAAGAGCCAGTCTGTTCAAAGTTGAGAAGACGACCTGGAATTAAAACAGGTGCATAAGATTGCGATCTACTCTCAAAAGTCTGAAGAGTGGACCTGTTTATTATCATCAGGGACCTGTTTATTGTCGTCAGAACTGAGTAACAAAAGGTTTTCCTAAGCCTTCCTTTGCATATCCAACACATATAAGCTGCCGTGAACTAACAAGGCATTAAAATAAACCGTTGGGTACATTTCACTGAACTTTCATTCCCCTTCAAAAAAGTAAACAATTACTACATTAATATGCACTCTTCCGACCAAAAATCGCACTTTAAAATCAAAAAAATAGCCATGTTAAATATAATATTTGTCCCCAAAATGCACCTATTCTTAAACCTCAAATCTGATCATTGATATTTTGGTTCAGTTCAGTTTATTTTTTTGAATAAAAATACATTTTACCTGAACTTTTTGAAAACTCAGGCTACCTTTTCCATACAAGGCAAGAACATTTGTAATCAAAGAGGGCAACCCCAACCTTTTTTTGGTGGTGGTTTGTTTTTTGTTTGCTTGTTCGTAATTTCACTGGAATAAAATAAAAAAAAAACAAAACAACAAACAGCGATCTGATGTTAAAAACTTTTTTTATTTCCCATTTCTAGCCATAAACTGAAAAGTCAAATGCCTCAACAACTATTGAACGCTTCCTACAAAAAACTTTGCTAATACAAAATATTTTAGTTGGCTACGTAAAACTGTATTTTAATGGTTACCAAGGTAACACAAATGTGCAAAACACTTCTTACCTTGCACTCTCTGCTCCCCAATGTATATAATAAATACACAGTAAGTTACGTGTAGCCTTGTAAACTAAACATGTCATTTCACCTACAAAGGTTGAAACCACTGTAGCAGTCTCTCCTTTGTCATTTGTCTAAATACTTCAGAGGGGCACAACTCTTGTTTTAATAGGAATTAATGGCCAAGGAGAAGCAAGACCACTGAACTCTTTCCCTTACACAACCAATAGCTCAAACCACAGCAAGAAGTGAGACCAGCACCGGAACAAGTTTTTCAAAGCACGTCTACAGAAGAAAAGAGGGTCACATTCTGGGTCTGGTTTGGGGAGTTTCGTGTGTGAATAATTTACGAACATCCTTCAGAATTGAAACACGAAACGTTTGTGGACTGGACCTTCGGTGATTCTACCTCTGTATTTCTTACTACATGTTTCTTTCCGATTTCAGGGACTGTGTTAAGAGCCATTTTTCTAATGCTCCCTTAAACCAGGCAAGGCTAAATTTAAACGCGCTATGAATTAGGGGAAACACTACACCCCTGCCAGCCCAATTCTAAATTCACGTCACAGAGACGAAGGAAAACGCCGAACTTGAGCGGAGGCAGCTCTGGAATGGCTACTTCACCACTAAAGCAATTCTGTCGCCGCGATTTTCACCGGGAAAATTCCTCTCGGTGGCCCAGCCAAGGCTCTGGGCGGGCAGGACAGCCCCGTCCCTCACCGCGGAGGGAAGCGTGACTCACTGGAATTTCCAGGAGATTTCAAGGACACGCTGGCTCACGTCGTAAGGCATAAGCAGTGTCTGCCCCATCCCGACACAGCGGCCGCAGGGCAGAGCCCTCCCGAGGGGAACGGCACCGCTCGGATGGAGCCACCGAGCCCCCGAACTCCTCCCGGCCCGTGTCTGGAGCTCTCAGGAAACGCCAGAAGCAGCACCCCCTCCAAAGCAAGAAGGACGAAGCGGGTGACCCGCCCTCCCTGACGGCTGCGGCCCCGCAGGCCCTTACCTTGCTGTCGTCCATGTGTGCCGCCACCGCCCGCAGCCCCGGCGGACACGGCCGCTCACGGCACCGCCATCACCCCCGTTTGTTTACAGCAGGGCCGGCAGCGCGGGGCGCGCTGGGAAGTGTAGTCCTGTGCGGCACCGGCGCCATTGGTGGGAGCCGGAGGAGAACTACAAGTCCCGGCAGGCCCAGCGGGGTAGAGACGCGGCCGCCGTGCTTCGCCTCGCTGGGCAGGAGAACTACACTTCCCAACAGCCCGCGGGGCAGAGCCTCAGCAAGTTAACGTCTTGTTTTGTTGGGATTTTGGTCTTTTTTTTTCCTAATTCTTGTTTGCCTTGCTGCGCCCTGAGAGTTACTGAACTCCAGGGCTACCCGCAGCCTGGAGCAGTCCCGGGTTGCTCTGGTTTCCATGGCAGAGAAGGATAATGTTGAACGCTGGATGCCAAGCCATGCATTGCCCAGTGTCTGCGCTTCCCCCTCGCAGGTCCACTGAAATGAGGCTTCTGCTTGCTTGAAAGACACGTGTTTTACCCCAGTGAACAATTCTGTAAACACGGTCCCCATTCCAAGTTTGCAGTGAAGCCTGAAGCCAGGCGTGTTTCATGTTGCTGCATGTTTTTTTATCCCATTGCAACCCTCTTCACAGGAGTTTCCCATGACTTAATCTCCCTTACGTGCAATTGTTAGGGCTAAAGGCTTTGTCATGGGATTTTCCCCCTGAACCCCACAGACCTTCCTCTTGGAAGGATATGCTTTCTAGATGGCAGAGACAATGCACTTTCAGAAGCTTAGCTTTTTTTCTTTCTCTACAAGCTTAAATGCTTTTCAGTTGTCTAAGACAAGGCAGTTCTGCTCAATGCGTTGTGTTTGTCAGTCCAAAAACAAGGACTCAGTTCTGGCAACTCCTTCCTGAAACAACAATTATAAAAAAGCAGGGATGATCAGTATGTCAAGCAGAAGGCACCAGCTAGTAACGTGGAAGGAATACGTGTACCTTGCTATGAGCTTGCCTAGGTTGTCTCCTGCCATCCCTCCCCCATTTTTGCCTTCAAATTCTTCAGGAAGGTGGTGAGGTGCCTCATACAACCTTTGGCACTATCCTGGGGCCATAAAGCTGCCTCTAAAAGCCAGTTGGGGGTTTCCCCAGTGAAGGGAAATATTGAGTGGCAAAGAGCCAACATAGCTCACTTAGGGAACCCTCTGTTGCAGCACGAGTGGAGGAAGGAGATTAGACAGAGCCCTGGTGCTGATTCAGAAAGGCCAGAATCCTTTTAACCAGCAAATTAAAGTTAGAGCTGCATCTTTTCTTCCCGCTAGATTACCCAAGACTACCCCTTCTGCTTTGTATCACTCAAGCAGCAGAGCTCTCAGCTTCAGACCAGGGTAAGCACAAGTTCCCTGCCTAAGCACTTGACACCTTCTGGATTTTAGCACAGAACAACTCAAAATATGCATTTCAGTCTGCTTTTCTCCTGTGGTTATGCTGTCCTCCTGGATGAATATGGACATGGAAGTTGAGTGGGAGTCTGTCAGAAAGAACAATTATGAATGAAACTGAATATTGTGTGTATGCACTTCTATACAGTGTGTAAGATTACAACACTACAAACTGATTTTAACAGCTGGAAGATGTACTTCTTTACACAGCAGATAGCGAACTCTTGGAGTTTACTGCCACAGGACACTAAGGCGGAGAGTAAAACAAGTTCCAAAAAGGATTAGCTAGATTTATGTTTCATAAAGAGGTACCAAAGGGATGTATTCTCCATCATTCCTAATCTAACTGTTTGGGATACAGCGGATGTATGAGAGGAGCAGAGGACAGAAAAAGGCCAAGTTTACTAAGAATTCTGTTCTCTGAGACATCCTGATGGTTTTATTGCTAAACCAGAGTGATGCACACCAAGGAATTACTATCTTCTATTAAACCCAGTGTCACAAATCATCTTATGCAGTAACTATTGGCAGGTCCCTCCTGAAATTAATTATATTTATTAAAAGAAGTGTTGTGCTTCTGAGATCCAGAGACACTTTGAGGTATATAAATAAAGTGGGTTTGGCAATCAGGCAATAGTTTAAAAATCGTTGCTTATGTCAGTGTGGCTTAGAAGGAGATGTAACTTTTTGCACAATGCACTCATATTTGCAACTATGCCAATAGATCCCCAAAGGGTGTTAAGTCTCTCTAGAACTGTAAATGTTTTAATTTGGACAGCTAAAAATCTGTTCTTTTGAAAGCCTGCCTGAAATAAGAATAAATCTTGCTATGTTTTGATATCAAGGCTCAGCATTTTGCCTAAACGGCTCCACTGTGCATTTATGGAGACTTTAGAGATTCAGAGCCTTTGAGATAAGTTCATTTATGGATGTGAAGGCAAAGATTAAGTTAAGATATTTTCTTGTTTGTTTCCCAGATGTACTGAGATGCTAATTGCTTTAATAGAGATACTAACTCATTTGCCATGGGGCAAAGACTGTGCAAAAAACAGCCTTTCTTTCAACCCCTTGGTGTTTGGGAGGTTTCTTTGTAGAACCAGTAGAGAAATTGCATTTTTCTGCATCCTTTAATGTGATAACCAAGAAACATCTCTGGAAATACCTACAAGAAATTCTCTTGTCTTTCAGTTTGTAGAGTCTGTGGATACTGAGACAGGGAACCCCTTGGACTTGTCATTTATACCCACCAATTAAAGTATTTGTCATCAAGGAGTGATAAAAAAAAGTTTATTTATGTAACATTCTACGTTTTACTGAGTCTTATATAACTATGGTAAACCTATAACTATTTATTTTTGGTTTGGATATATTTTTTCATTAGAGAAATCAGATATATATTCTAAAGCTCTGAAAGACCTGGTAAACACATGAACAGCACATGCTCACAAGTACAGTGATAGATCACCTCACTGGTATGATTAAAAGAAGGTTCTGTTTAAAATAAAAACTCTTTGAGAGTTGGGGTTTCAAGTCTAATCAGTGTTTGAACAAAGCACAGCACATTGGAGGCCTGATCTGCAACTATTTCCCATACAGTATATAATTAAAGGTTGATAAGGGGGTTACTCTATTATTTGATAAATGTTCTACTTTGTGACAAGAGCAGTGCCTTCTGCAGTTGCAAATGCTTGAAGTCACATCTACAAGGGGAGTTCTTCCTGTTTAGCAATTGCAAAAGTACTTCCTAAGTAAAATAGACTCAAAAGAAAATAATTTGGAATAATCACCTTTTGTCCTGTGCCAACACACAGGCAGAAAAGTTACAGCTTTATCTAGGCAAACTAACTTTCCCATGTAAGCAAAATCTTGAGACAGGGCTCATGATGTTTTTATATTGCTGAAGGGATAGACTATCTGTAAATTAAAATACTGCATGAAAATGCTTGTGCTGCAGTTGGAAAGGAACTACTTCTTATTTTCTAGCTAGTAGAAGGTAAAAAAAGAAGCCAGATGATGACACATACGATTAGTAGTTCCAAATACTATATGAGAGGGAAACTAGGAATGATTCAAAAAGTCATTTGAATAACATGGATTTTCTGCAAAGTTTATTCTAAGTATAACAAACGGAGAACCAAAGAGCAAGACAAACAAATCACTGATTAAGAAGATGACGAAGAGTGGGTTAAAGTTCAATGAGGTGCACAAGTGAATAAAATTTAATCTTGTTCTGAAACAACAAGCAAACAGAGCAGCACAATATGCCAAGTTCAGGAATGTGAGAGCCATGTTGTATCTGGCACTTGAACAACAGAGAATTATTGCTGCTGATATGGTAATTGCAGAGGTACAGAAAAAAAGTGGGTGGATCATGTGAAATTCATGAAATACTTGAGGTGAACTTACAGCAGGATTAGTCTTTTAATTGTGTACATTGATCTCCATGCACAACTAGTTTACTAAAAAGGCATATTGTTCCTTCTCAAGAGGTTTAAAAATCCACTTCTGCTCAGTGTCCTTTTGGGGTTTTTTTTTGGTTCTTAAGACATTTTGCAACGTGCTCCTCCCCTTTGGCCTACGCCAACAAATATGCCTGTATATGCATCCCCATTAGAGCCAGCCAAAAAGTGCTGTCAGTAGATGGCCATTCTGGTAAGAGCATTTCTGGTTGCTTTCCACAACACAGAAAATAATTTTAAACAGTTTTGTCTAGACCCAGATTCTATGGCATGGGCTGTGCTCACATTCAAACCATTTACTAATCTAAGTCTGATACTGTTGTCTTGTCCAAGGGCACAAACAAGGTCTCTGCAGAGCTTGAGCAAAAATTGAAAGCCTTGCATGGCAAGCTGGACTTGCATTGTAACTGGGTCAGGGGACTTCCATGATGACCTTGTCTACTTTCAGAAATGCCATTGTTCCTCATGTGAAGGGTCAGGTCATCAAATACAGCCCTTTGCCCTGTATCTTAAGTCTGCGTCATACCAGCTAACTTCTGTTTTGCCACTGTGTTTAAGTGTATTGTATTTCCTGTTTTAACTCCTGATGAGTTTTGTGCTTGAGTTTAATGAGATTTGTATTTAATGTGACTGCTCATGTGAACTGAAGTTACTTTCAGGACCAAAGGCTGCGTCACAAAAAGTGTTGTAGTATTAATTTGTAACAGCTGTAAATGAAGAACATACTCCTGGATAACACACATGGCTATTTCAAGGCAAGAGGCAAAATATGCAGCAGTTTATTGGGACCTGGCAGGCTGTGTGCCTCACCTGTCCACACAGGGAAAATAATAGTGTGTTGTTTCAGAAATACACACAGAAAAAAGCACACCCATAACCTGTTGTCCGCTCTCTTCTCTGTGGCTCTCAAAATCTTCCTGACATGTCCCAGAGCTCCCATTCCTCCTGAAAAAAACCCACCAAGTTTTCCCTTCCCCTTCTTACACCTGCATGAAGTTGACCAGAGGGCTGAAACTCCACTGTATGAAGAGGAGAGAGTTGGGGATGTTCAGCTTAGAGAAGAAAAGGTTCCAGGGAGACCTTCCAGTACCTAAAGAGGGCTACAAGAGAGCCGGAGAGAGACTTCTACAAGGGCATGGAGTGACATGACAAGGGGAAATGGCTTTAAACTGAAAAAGAGTAGGTTTAAATTAGATATGAGGAAGAAATTCTTTACTGTGAGGGTAGTGAGGCCTTGGCAAAGGCTGCCCAGAGAAACTGTGGCTTCCCAACCCCTGGAAGTGTTCAAGGCCAGGTTGCATGGGGCTCTGAGCAACCTGTTCTAGAAGTTGTCCTTGCTCAGGCAAGATTCATCAGATTGGGATGAGATTAACTCTGTGGTACCTTCCAACACAACCCATTCTGTCAACACATCCAGTATTGGGGTGAGACCTAGGTAGGTCCTATTTCTCCTCTCCAGCTTCTGTGCAAAGAGAACCTGAAAGCATAGTTTATTTGTGGCAACTCTTTAAAGACTTGGAGGATTAGCTGTAATTACAAGATCAAAACTAGAAAACATTGACTAGCTTGAAAAAACCATCAAAGTACAAAATCAGAGCAGAGGGGGGCTGCCTGTGTATTTCCCCTGTGTCTAAAAGGATCATAATAAAAAACCTCACAGATTAGAATTGTACCTTTTCTTTTGAAGTTTACAATACTTTTAAACAAATTTCAGACAAGACTGATCCAAGGGAAGAAGGAAATGGTCTTTGTGAAACACTAGCACTGAAATTGAGTTACCTGCTTTTAAGTAAGAGGTCTTTTTTAATTTCTACCTCAGGATTTCCCTTTAAAATTTGGGAGCAGGGACAACACTGTCTCCCCAGAACTGGAGACTAACATCAGTTTCAGAAAACTAGACAAAATGTCTTGCTTCATGTACATCTCCATTCAGTTGTGTTACAAACCATTCCTGGTCAGACTGTGCAGGGCAGTTCTGCACACAGCAGAAATTGTCTGTGGCACTGTGCCCCTTTCCTGCATGTTCTCCAGCAGTCTTCCTGCCAGACCCAGGAGCAGTGTACATAAAATTTTACTAGTAATCCCCAAATGGCTCCCCCTCTATAGAGCCATGAAAGCCTATTAGTGGTTTCTATCTTCTGAAGCATGTCTCTACAAAAGTGTTAAATGATGCTCTGAGGTAATTCAGGTATAGCAAGAGGAGCTTTCATCCTCTCCACAATACCTTGAGATCTATAGCTGTGTGTTTACAAATAGGACAGTCAAGAGTTTTTCCATGATTTTAAGGCCCAAGTTAAGCTTCGGGAGAAAGCCTGACATATATAGGTAGTGTTGATGTCCATGTTAGGTGTTAGTCTGCTTGGTATCTCCAGAAGCTGATTTAAAATATTCACATCATCCTGCTCCTCGAAATCACTGAAACTCAGAGGTAAGTAGCTAATTATAGGTGCTGGGAACAGACCCTTCAGTAGCCATTTCACAGATCCAATTGATGTCATGCTACAGAGTAGCTTTGCCATCAGTTTGGCAGGTGTTTTACAAAAAGAAACGCAGGTGGGTGATTTGCATGTGTGCTTGTTGTAGATATTTTTGGGGGTTTACTGTCTCCAGTTCTTCACACAAACAAGCTGTTTATTAACCAACTGCTACGATCTCAGGTATAAACATTAACCAAGGAAGTGATGAATCGATACAGAGATTGACAGCTGTTTGCTGAATGTTCACTCTGATTGCACTTAGCTCTCTAATGACTTCTCTTATTGAAAGAAGCATCAGCCTCAGAGCACTTTAAACTTGCTTCAGTGAAATCATTCCCTTCCTGCTACCCCTGCCTCTGTTAATATCCTCTAAATGTCAGGGAGAATAGACCCTATTGCTGAATTTGTATTGAGACTGCTACGGAATACTTTCCCCCGACAGTGTCAGAAATGTTATTCAGAGTCCCTCAGATAACATTCTTAAATGGAGTACAACTCACCCTTTTCCTCCTTTAATGTGTTCCGCGGACAGGTGGCAACACAACTGCTGGGAAATTCCAAAGTATTTATATCCTTTAACTCTCCAATGATATGAACAAGTAATAGGAAATGTCATGTGTTGAGTATATGAGTAATGTTCCCGTTAATCAATCATCCAAAATAAATCGGATTATTATGTCTGTTTGTACTATACTGTAGCTATTTGCAAATAGATGTACTAGAAGAGCAAGCTTGATTCTTATCAGCTCTGCTCCATGTGGAGCTTTATGGGCAAAATCTCTTACAAGTTCACTCCACTTCCACATGTGCTTTGGCCAGGCATAAGGGAGACTCACAAATACAGAATACTGCCAAGATGCAATTGTTTGCATTCTGGTGTCAGCATTTGACTTCCAGTTAGTCATAATTTTCAACTGAGTATAGAACCTGCGAGGCACAGGTACCCTCCTGAAAAACGAGGTGTTTAGTTGCCCTAAACTACCAATGAGAACCAGCATGTTTTAGAGACAATTGGGATTTTGAAGATGAAGTAAGTCCAGACAAAACAAACTGTTTTTTTTTAATTTCTAGTTTCAAGGAAGAATGGTTGATTTACAATGTAAGTTGGTGACTGGTGTCCTACACATCAATTCAAAGAAGGAAAGTGGAATTCATGAGTTACATTTGTCTCAAGTCCTGATGATCTTACGTCAGTTTTGGCAGCAGACTACTACTTTTAATGGATTTGTGGCAGGAATCCTAGAAAAGTGCCATTGTGTAAATACCTGGAACAACTTAATGTCTGGTATAGAAAACAATCTCTGCAAAGAACATGTAGTGCCAGACAGGTAGAGCATGGCAGAGATTCTCAGTGTGTAGAAACAATCTGTGCCAGGCAAGTACCCTGAGACAAATTTATCTGCAACACATGGGGCAACACACACATGATCTGTTCAGCACATCTCAGGCCCAAATTCCCTGGTCCCAGACAATTTCCAGTGTGGTTGCATTTGTGTTTGCACTCCTCTCTGAACACAATGTGTAGTGTTGGCCATGTTCCCACCAAAATATATTGAAGTGCCATTAGTAAGTACATACCTATTTAAAACTCTCTTGTGAAAGTCAGGAGACCCAAACCACTGTGTGAACTACTGAAAACAAAATAGGTGACTTAGAGACTGAAGAGAACTCAGATGTCCTTCAATCTGTAGTGCTGACAGTCTATACCAATGAAAATAATTTCAAAAAATTATAAAGTTCCTTGCCATGATAAATCATTCATAAACAGTTTAGATGGCTTCGGTTTTTAGTCTTTTTATGGTTTTGGCTTATACATTCCATAATCTGGCTGCACAACTGAGAAGAAAGGAGTATAATAGAGCCCTTTTGCACCACTGTAGAAGCATTGAGAAATACTTAACTGGAAGTAAATACACACTGTGCAGCTACACTGTCAACAGTGTACTCTTGAACAGCCATGAAGAGTGAGGTATGTAATTCATGTTGTGCAGAATAAGACTGTGGGATTTTTTAAAGATGTATTTGCTTTTGCTTTTTTTTTTTTTTACTAGGGATTCTGTTGTTGTTTCTGAAGGATTTCATAACTTCACTCCTTAAATTAAATTTATATATGGCCTCGACTCATTTAATTCCAGGGCCTTTTTTCACACCCCTACCAGTGTGAAAAAGCCTCTCCATGGATATAAATGTGATTTGCTACCATAAAAATGTTCAATTGCTAAGCACAACAACTTTTATCAGTCCAATAAAATCCAGCAGCCGTGCTGCATCTGAGGCATGCCACAGGGAGACAAAGTAGAGAGAGGGTCTGAGTATGTTTTTAACATCCACTGAGATTAATCAAGTAAAATGTATTATGTATTACCATACAATGATTGCAGAGTCTCTGTTCAACATAAATTTAAGCTTGTTTGTAATGTTACTTCAGTTATTTTTATACTAGTATAAATTCATATTCAATAACCTGGCTTTATAATGTTTGGTTTAGCAACAATGACATTAACCCTACAATAGCTATAATTTTAAAGAACTGGCTTCCTCTTGAAATCATGTTGCTCATAAAAATGTAAACAAAAAAAATTTAGACACTGAAATTTCATAACAGTGACAGGACTATCTTAATGTTTGACAGATAAATTTTCAGCCAGGGATACTGATACACTTAAGATTTCTCAATGTAAAATAAGAATACAAGATACAGGAATCATGAGGGTCTTTTATCATATCATATCATATCATATCATATCATAAAGATAACTTTCCTCAGGAAACTGAGCATCACCCGATGGATGGGCTCAACCAAGGCGTCTGCCTGCATCTTCTCAAGCTCTGACACCCACGCTACTGACACATTTGCTTCATTCTTTCCCTACCAATTGCTGTGTATCCTTTTTTCAATTTTGCCATCTCCTCTCTTGTGGTTGAAGTCTTCTTTTCTTCACCTGCTGTCAACCAAACGGGGACCACACTCTTCTCTCAAGTGATGTCCAGCTTACAGCATTTGTGCAACTGCATCCTGATCTTCTGCTGGCAGTATATAGTAAGAAGGTATTTTAAATGAATCATCAGTTATAATAAGCCATTTTTCTTAAACTGTAGCTGACATCATTTAATTGTAGGTCCTGGTACAAAATAACACATGAATAAACATATAATTTCTGCAACTTAGTAATTAGACAGGCCCTTTGAACAGGGGCTTCTTTTCCCTTTTATATTCTGGAACTTGAATTGCATCTCCTATTTTCCCATAAATGTCTCCACTGACTCGCTCACAAAAGACTGTGTCCTCATCTGTTCCTGTCTAGGAAGTTCTTCTGAGATTTCACAGCTGCTGAGAAAAAAACGCCTTGGAAAGTCATGTCCTCTACTTGAAAGTCCCCCTCCTAAAAAACCTTCTGCCCTGTTTGATTTCATAATATCCCATTTAGATTTTAAATGGTCATGAAGAGGCACATTCTTCAGCATAAATTTATCTGGAACTCATCATCGTTTGATCAATGGCTTGGAACCATTTTTAACGACTGGAGAGTCAACAAGCAACATTTTATATCTGAAGGCAGCACATGCAGCTTCAAACAAGTGATGAGAAGTCTGAGGCAGACCTTCACAAAGAAAATAAAACGCTGTATTTGCAGCCCTGTGCTTCACCCTCATTGACCTTCTCCCCTTCTTTTTGTAGGCTGAACAGAAAACGGAGTTTTAAACAATTTTAATGCGTTAAAGATTCTTTCTCAGCTATAAGGGGAACGAGTGTCAAATTGCTTTGAAGCAGGAATGTTCTTGCAAGGCTTTCAACCCCTCCACAGAGCTGAAAAGTTGTATCCATACCTAACATACCGAAGCCAGCTTGTTCCTGAGCATCGGGAGGGTAGTCAAGACGGCAATATAAAAATAAACCAGCGATCCTTCACCTCAGCTCCACCTTGCATCTAAAGAAAAAACAAAAAAAGAAATAATAAAAAGACACACTCTGAGATTTTCTCATGTTTCTTTTCTCTGTAACCTGATATTTACACCTTGCTTTCTCAACAAACTCTTCTTTCTAGTGTTGACAATTGGGGTAGTATCAGACTGACAATTTTCTCAGCAGTGCACTCAACAAAATAAGATACTGTCAGAGTTAACAGTCTTTTTTCCTAAGAATGTTTTTACTGTAAGGCCAAAATATTGATGTTCTGGGTGTTATCCACTTAAAAGTTCATATGAATGGAAGCTTATAAATGCAGGTCATTGTGCTGCTATGCCCTTCTTTTCCACAGTATCAACTACGTAATGGTAATCAACTTGGTTTCCTTTTCTCTTCTAGAACTCAAGTTTATTTTTCATGTCCATTGTGGGTTTGTCTGTCTTCTCCTTTTTTGATATTAGGCTCTTTTTATCTATTAAGTAGATTTTAATGACACCGTGGAATAAAAATCTCTCTCTTTCACAATCCATTTGAATAACAATGTGGTTTCACCTGTGTATTACTTGCAATACTGGCAATTACTGCAATACCCAACCTGCACCTCAGAAATAAAATAAAATAAAATAAAAAGTAACCCATAAAATCCACGATGTTTAGGATACCTGCAGGTGTTACAAGCTGTTAAAGGTAGGCAGAAACAACAAAATGGATTAGGAGAAATGGTGAAGACTCTCAAACTGTCTGATAATTTCCTCTCCTCTGTACATATCTTGAAAAGAAAAATATTTTAAAATAAGTACATAAAAATAAACTGGTCTTCATTACCACAGGCTATAAATTGTGTTTCTACATTCAGACTTTTAAACTATTTTCCTGTTTGTGAACTTATTTTAGCATGCTGTCAATATAGTAACTTTGTACTTAATGGTTTATATTGATCCAGATGACATTTCACATATCTAAAACATTTTATGAATGATGTCCTTTTTATATTGTATCCTTGGCATTCTTAAGAAAATATCATTAGAAAAACAGGAAATCTGAAATGTATTTAAGGTTGGTAATTACTATATCCCACAACATTTACAGGATTCAAGTAGTTAAAAAGAAGGATATGAATAGTCAAAGACCTCATACATTTCATGTTGCCTTCATAATAAACACAAATACATTTTACTTCTGATTCATCGTTGGTCACAAACAAAACATGAACATACAGAGCTGCTCTCCAGATACTGGTATAAATCAGCATAGCAACTGAAGTGTTAGTTGAGCAATGATGATTTACACCATCTGTGCTTACAGCCCATTACATGTTTCAATAGAAGTTACCAGCCCACAGACAAGTGACTAACAGTGAATAAGAGCTAAAAGTAAGTGAGGTGGGTGTTTATTGTGACAACTCTCATAATTTCTGGAATGTGTTTGTGGTTTGTTTTTTTTTTTTTCATGTAACAGCTTTTTTGTTGTTTTTATTAAAATATTTTCTCTTTAGATGTACAGAAAAGTGAGAAATGTTGCTAGTTAAGTTTTTTGGTTGCTGTAGATTTGTCTGAACTTGCTGTTTCTTGAGAACAGTATTTCATTATTCTGTTTCCTGATGACAACATGTTATTATGCTCCTTTTCTGTAAACAATATTTATTCTGATCCCCAATTTCAAATGCCTCCTCAAAACTTAATCTTGCTGTTTCATTCAGAAGTTCCTTGACCACTAAGTCACTTTTTTCCATTTAAGTTGTTCAGAATTTATCAAAAACCCCTAAGCTTCATAAAGGCCATCCACAGAAATTTTTATTACTTCTTCCTTCATCTTTTCTCATTGTCTTCTGTTGTATATCTTATAGATTTTGTATGTGTGTGTCTCTCTAATTACAAACCAAGCCAACAAACTTCTGTGCAAGTGCTTAATTTGAATAAATCTGCCAGCTCAGGGAAGTTCAAAAAAGTTACTTTTTCTTCTGCGAGATAGAAGAGAAGGAAAAGAACGTTGGTGGTTAGATTTGGAATTTAAGAGAACTAGGTTCAGTTTTCTGATCTGCAACTGTCTTGCTATATGTACTATCTTGAATGAGTTAGTTTTCTCTCAGTAAGTCTTGTAGCCATAAAACACGGTTTTATGATCCTCTGTCCCTCAAAAGACTAACAAAAATAAAGGGTACTCAGAAACTATAGGGATAAGAATAACGTAAATTCCTACTGAGTAATGAATGTAGGGTTTATGAAATAAGAAGATACAGGGAAGCAGACAGACAATGCTCTCCTTCCTTTTTTTCCTGTACTTTCTGCTGCTATGGTTCTTGTAATTCTCCATTTCTCTTCCATCTCTCCAAATCACCCACTGTTGTACTCCAGAGAACAAGAATATTGCATCATCTTGTCTTATATTCCTCCCAACTCCAACCCATTAATCTGCATTAAAGCTAGACCTCTCCACTCACATACTAACCCCAGCTCATCTGATACACTATAAATTGGGCAGTCCTAGAGAAGACACAGGGAACTAGAGGTACGAAAAATACCTGCAGCAACAGACTAAGGAGGCTACTCTCATTTAATATCCCGGGGGATAGAGCTTCTCAAAATCTCATGCACACATGGAAGGGAAGGAAGGGAAGAGTAGGGAGATAGATACTGGGTGTTCTCAACTCACTCTTTTCCCCTGAGCTTTGCTACTTGGCACCATACATCTCTGAAGCCTGCATTTCTCATGCTATTCAAGTTCTTCCTCTCTAGACTGAGCTCTGTGAACTTCAGCTACAAACTTTCTCTTCTGCTCTTTCCCCACCCCCACTCCTTCACCTTCCATTCCTACTGGTTTCCAAATCCTCACGTTCCCATTGCTGCTCTCCCACAAACCTGTGCTGCTGTGACTGCTGTACCCTCCTCTCTGTGCCGACAAAGCCAGTGGTATCTAAAAATGCTCTGAATGTTTCAAAGTGGGTATCTTGGTAACTCTTCTGCTTTTAAATACCCTGCAGAACTATTGGCAGCAGTTATGTCTGGTACAGCAGTCTGTTCTGAAAGCAGATTAGGCCAAACTACCCACCACCCCAGAAGGTGTCCATGGAAAGGTCATCCTTTTTACCTCACTTCCCATCTTGGTTTTCCCTGAATCCTCTACAGCCAAAAATCCCCATTGCAGTTGACTTCTACTATTTAAACTGTTTAAGTGAGTTCGGTTGACTTCGCCAAAACAAGTTTTGGAGGGATTGTGTGAGCAGCTTACAGGTAGGTAGGGGAAGTGGTAATGGCAACCTTTGCAAGAAGAAAGCCATGATGGTGTCTGGGAACGGTGACCTCTTCAACAACTCCACTTCAGCCCCTGGAGGAAGTGAGCACCCACAAGGGGATTTTTAAGCATAGTAAATTCTGTGCCTGAAGTTCAATTCTCACTTATTTCGCAAGAGGTTTCTCTGGCAAACTACTCCTTTCCGCTGCGCAGAAAACACAATGACGTTACTCAGGCTGTCATTCATGTTTCCCCTGTTTAATCCCTGCTAACTGATTAACCAAGTGAAGTGCCACAAAATCCATTAGCTGGAAAAGGAACAAAAAGCTATGCTAGCTCTTACAATTAAGGAGAAACCTCTGTAAACAAGGTGTGTGACCTCCAGCTCTTGAAAGTACCCACCTATTCCCCCTCCCTGGCCCCCCTGGCATAGGGGCAGTGAGGGGTGACACACCTGCAGCCACTGGTGCCAGAAGTGGGACACGAATTAGTAAGACATGGGGGAGTGTCAAAGTTTGAGGGCTGTTGCATGGCCACCATAATGTCTTTTGCCCTTGTTTTACCCCATACAGACACTTCTGGTCTTCTTATCTCATGAACTTGATAAGGAGGCACGAGAAAAGAATGTTAACTTTAACTCCTGTGGTACCATTTAGTCAAAAAGGAGCAGAGAGCTGAAACCAAAAACTCCGTCATCAGAAAAGTAGCAAAATACCTTCCATAGAACTGATGAGCCTTCGAAAACTTGAGGAGGGTAGGTGAGCAGCCAGGGACACCAGCAAAGGCAGGTACTCCCTCTCCCAGTTGGTTTAGGTGTTTGCCAAACTAAGGCCTGATTCTCTCCCTGCAGTTCAGATCATTTCCAGGAGCCTACTGTGCAAGTGGTAGGGAGGAAGGAACAAAAGGCTTTCAAAGGGAAAAAACCCTTAAGCCAGAGTTAGACTCTGACATGCAAACGAGTTGCTGCTCCTACACAAATGACCACCTGCCAGCTGAGGTATGTCAGCAGCCAACACACTCGCACTTTGTCCATGGCAAACAGGAGGTAAAGGACCCGGCTCCTGCTCCCTGCTGAGATGACAAAAGGGAAGAGAGAATTGAAATGTCCTTCCTCCTCACCACGCACCTCTCTTCACTGCTCCCCGCTTCTCTTTGTGAGGATAACCGTGCTGGAACTATTTGCTCCTGCACTTCTCTGGTCTGAATAAGCTGGGGCACTGGCTGTCACCTCCGGTTCCTCTGGCACGCTTTCTGATCCCTTTCGTCAAAATGGGTCAGTTCTGGCTTTCTTAACCAGCAGTTAATTGTGCAGGTTTTTAATACCGTGGCTGCTTTGGGAGCTTGTGAAAGGCATCTTCAGGACCACTGGTTAATTGAGACAAAAGGGCAAAACCACTCCCCTGCTACCGGAAGACAGACACATGAAAAATAGTGAACATACTGACGTTAATTGCTTTGCAATAATTTCTTCACTGCTTTTGGTCTTTTGTCACTGCCTTACGGAGCTTGGGCTTCTCTTGCTCTGCTTGATCTGCACTCCATTGCAAAGGACGTGACAGTTCAGTGCAAGTGCCAACAAGGCTTCCTGATGAGGGACAGCTCACAGCTCCTTAACCCTAGGCCCTTCATCAAGGTGGTTCTCGGCCAATTTTGCCAGGACTGAGCCCACCACCATATAATTTGTCCTGAGTAGCCTGTTTCCTGAAGGCAAACCCACACAAACCATTTTACTGTGAGAGATGGCCCCATGACTTGCTGAAGGCACTTTATTTGAACGTAAGGACCTATGCAGTTAATTCTCTTTCTCATGCTGTCTTCCAAGGATTTCTGGCACAGGGATTCAAAAGCCGTCAGAGGTGACGGGAGTTTGAATTTTGGTGTGCAAGACGTCCTGCATACCCAGCAGAACTGGCAGTCTCCTCGTAGTGATGATGCCTCTGAGGAAGGAAGAAGACTGCTGAATATTCTGGTGCCTGAAGAGGGATGCGTAAGACAGGGCTGTCTGTCCAACCCCTGAAGGATGCATCTCGCAAGTTCAGATTGGTACCAGGTGTAACAGATATGTAACAGACCAAAAACTCCTGTGTATCTGTGGAGACTTTCACTCTCCTTAAGTTACTGGTTTCAGATTTTTAATTTAACAAGGTTATTTAAAGGGTAAAGGCCCTTAACGTTCCGTGTGGCCCACAAGGTGCTCTGGCCACATCCGTGAAAAGGGTTGGAAGTGGAATGACGTTTAAGGTGCCTTCCCTTCCTTGAACCACTCTGTATGACTGTACATAGCACTACCGCAGGAGGATCCGACCCCTTCACACCGTGATGCTTCACCTCCGCACCGCACAGCGCCGCGCTCTGAAAGGCCATTCACGGAGCTGGGGGGGCACCGAGGGCAGCGGCGAGTGCAGGCGNAAATGACGCCATCGCTTTATTTTTACACCAATGACCTCATCCCAGCAGCTTGAAGTTTACTGACCAGCAAAAACTCTTTTCTCTTTCGTTCGTTCCTCTCCTTGTGCCTGCTCTTCCCCGTGGGTTTGTCGTCGTTTGGGGTCATTCTGGGAATCGAAGGATTTAAAAAAAAAACCCAACAAAACAGCAAAACAAAAAACCCAAAGAAAAAGACCAAACGCGCACACAAACCCCCCCTAAACCCCGAAACTTTTTTTTCCTTCTCCCTGGCTTTCCAGTGCGTGTGTCTCCCTCATCACTGTCCCCTTTTAATTTTTTCAAGCCATCTTGGCAGAGAGAGGGAGGAGAAGGAAAGGGGGGGGGGGAAAGAGCTCCAAAGCTCCAAGTGTTTCCTTTTTCTGCTCCTCTCCCCTCCTACCTTCTTCACGCTTCTCACTCTTATTAAAAAGGGGCGAGTATTTTTTACTGCTCTTTTTTTAACTTAAAAATTGCTGGGATTTGGTTGCTTTTGGTTTGGTGGGGTTTTTTTTTGGGGGGGGGGTGTGTGACGGGGACGCTCGTACTGAAGGAGAAGGAAAAAGAGCTTTTTCCCTGTGACTTGCTTTTGGTTAAAGTTGTTTCGGGCGCAGAGTCTGGCGGCAATTACTTTTATCCTTGCCGAGGGGACAGACACACGGACAGGCAGGGGATGACACAGTAAGTGCCGGGAGCAGCGCGGGGACCCCCGGCCCGGGGCCGCCCGGTGGAAACCAAGCCGGGAGGGGGTCGAGGGACGCGGGGGGGGCCGGGCCGGGCTGGGCCGGGTTGGGTTGGGCGGGGAGGAGGAGGAGGAGGAGGAGGGAGGTAAGGGAGAGGCGGGCGGTGGGAGCCCTCCCTCCCTCCTCCCGTATGCCCTTCCCCGCCGCCCCCTCACCTCCGGAGTAGAGCGCCCGCAGTGGACAGGTCGCTCCTCGGGCCCGGGCAGGCTCCGGGCGCTGCCGCAGGTGGTAAGAACGGGGGGGGGCAGAGGGAGGGAAGGAGGGAGAGAGGACGGCACAGGCGCGGCACCGGCGGCCGCCCCGCGCTCCCCGTCCCTTCCCTTCCCACCTCCCGACATCCACCTGCCTCTCCTCGGGAGAGGAGGGAGCGGAGGAAGGATGGGTCGGAGCCCGCACGGGGCTCGGGGTGTGCGGCTGCTGCCGAGCCGCGGCGTGCGCGGCTGCCTCGCTAAACTTAGCCGAGAGCGCCGGCTCCGGGCGGGCTGTGCGCTGGCTTAAAATGGTCAGGGGATGCTTTAAAAGCCTCGGAGGACTCCCGAAGAGACGTTGAAGTTCTGCCTTCGACTTGGAAAAACGCTTACATTGAGGCAGCTGACAAAATGGAGGGCTGCCGCGGCGTCCAGGAGCGAGGCAAAATCGCGAATTGTTAACCTGGCACCGCGCTCGCCTCGGCTCCCGGCTCGGCTCCCGGCCTGTGACAGATCCCCGCCGCCGCCTCTGTCCCCCCGCCCCGTCCCGGGGAAGCGGCGGGGATGCGGAGCTCAGCGCCCGCCGGACCAGGTGTGTGGGATGTGCCTGGTGCAGAGCATGGCCAATCCAGTGGGATTTTTCAGCGGCCAAAAGCCATTCGGGTAGCTGTCAGATGGGAAGCTAAGTGCTTGGGTTTTGGTTTTTTTTTTTTTTTTTTAAGAAAAGCCGGGAATTTACTTCCTTTTATCGTCGTTTCAGTTGCTTGGAATATAAAATTGATCTTTTTTGGTTTTCCTTTCCTTGTAGTCAGCAAGCTGTATTGTCTGGCCTATGACTAACTTTTTTTTGTTCATACATTTGGTGTATACCCAGAAGAATAAATAGATCTTGGCTAGTTTTGAAAACTAAAAGTATATTGAACTGTTTTTCTTTGCGAGGATGTGTGTTGGGGTTCTTAAAAAAAAAAAGCAACCCAAAGCCCCAAATGATTCTGTAATCCTTGCTTTGAGATTTATGCTATTCCTGGCCATGTGTGGTTTGGTAGATACAGAGTTTACAAAGTCACAACTGACCAAACAGGAGTTGGTTTAGACTGTTGTGTTTTGAGGGGAGATGGAAAAATAGTAAGTCTTAATTTCTTTTTATGGTGTTCATCCCACTGCCCATTGGAGATTGAAACATTCATCAGAGTTGTTTATGTTGGTTGTCTGGGAGTTTCTGCTCGAGCAAGTATGCAACAGGGAGGTGTACATGTATTTTTAGCTTTCATTTTTAATGACAAAAGATTCAAAGAATAGTGATATTCACAAGTAAATCCTGCATTTACTGAGCACAGTTAATATTTCGAGGATGAAATCTATTAAAAATACATGAGATATAGTAAATTCTGTTTGTTATGCTTGTTACACTAAATCTTAATACACGATTTAAAAGTCCCTTTTTAAGTCAACAAATAAGTAAAAGCAGCAGAGAAGTTGTCAGTTCCTGTGCTAGTGGCTGTAGCTTCAGAATGCTTTATGGTTTAATACACGTGGAAAGGTCCGGAAAACAAACCAAGCATTTAAAAATACATGTTCTATAAAGATACCTAAGTACGTTCCTGCCCCAGCAGGTCTGCTGTTGTTAGCTACAGGTATAAGTGAACAAAATCACACCAGAAGACATCCTGTAGAGGACAGTGAGCTCCGTTATCTTTGTTTCTGTAAAATGCTTGCTCTTCTTTCAGTGGAGGCAGCTTGCCTGGCAAGGATGTTTGCTTTTAGCTAGAACAGCTTCAACTACCCGTAGGAACTGTATTGCCAGCAGCTGTGCAGGAATGTGTTAAATGGATTTCTCTAGGAGCTCTGTCTCCTCCTCTGGGGTGGGTGCCAGCCCTCAGCCCGTGGGAGGAGTTGTGGTTGTATCTGCCATGTGCCTGTGCACCTTCCTTGGCGAAGTGACTCTGCCCTGGGAATCCTGTGCTGCTGTACCCGTGGGGTGAGTGAAGTCATGTGGAGTTACTAGA
Organism: Pitta sordida; assembly: GCA_013390025.1. Classification (NCBI taxonomy): domain Eukaryota; kingdom Metazoa; phylum Chordata; class Aves; order Passeriformes; family Pittidae; genus Pitta; species Pitta sordida. The sequence continues at coordinate 509,861 of WEKX01009296.1, read as the reverse complement.
AACTGGGTGATGAGGTGGGTCAGTTGCACATAAGTGATTCTTTTCAGCCTTAAAAAGCCCTCAGAGGCCAAATTCAGGTCCCGTTCTAGACCCTTGTGAGAAATGTCAGATGAATTAGTAATTGATTTCTGTTACTGGCGTTAATCTTCAAGTGAGCTCTGCTCCAGTGTGTTGGGCACTAAGAGATGTGTGTAGGGTGAGGGCTTTGCTCAATCACTTGTCTTTTCAAGGTTTGACACCTTAATCCTCAGGCCTAATCAGCAATTTTAACTTTTCTTCAAAATGCAGTTTTTCCAAGACATACAATAAGTGCAGTTGAAGCATTTTTTCCCCCTCTAACAAAAAAAAAAAAAAAAAAGAAAGGAGGCAGGATGATAGCTTTTCATTTTATAGTATGTCTGTTGAGTTTTCTGGACTTTTTCTTTTCTTTTTCCTTTCTTGTAAGAGCAGTCAGTAAAGCATCATGGATATTCTTCAAGTGCTGACAGTCCTTAATAACCAAATGGCATAGAGTAGTTACTGTCGAAGGATGAGGTGTGGAAGGATTGACATATCCCTTCTTTTTTTTTTTTCCCGTCAACTTTTTTTCCATCCCTAGAAAGAATCGTGGGTTTGGCCTGCGACTCAGTGAATCTGCCCCTATGGATTTGTTGTTATGATAATGACTAAATGCTTCTTGCAATCTTGCAGTATTTTGTGCATGGTTGTGTAATGGTATGTGCATGATTATTGAAGAAGTCTTACCAAGAAGTTGTTTTTCTGGGTCATAGAAAAGAAAGCATGTCCCTAATGTGTTGAATGGTACATTCAGTTTCCCTGCAATTCCTTGGGGATTGCTTCCAGAATTAGTCTTGTGACATGAGGTTTCTGTAGAATATTAGCAATATCAGTAACTACATATTGTATTAGTGATATTTCTCTGGTTTATTTGGTATGGGCCTCATAAACAAAGGGTAATGTGACATTGTTTAGGACTGTCTGTTGCATTCATGGCCTCTACTTTCTGCAGAAATGAAAAGCCCGAGGTGATGGCTGATCTGGTGATGTGCATCAGGATGTGTCCTGAACTAAAGCTAGTCATTAATTGAAGATCAGGGATCATTTACATGAAGGTAAAGTGAATGCTGTAACTTCAGGCTGCTTTGCTTGAGGGACCCTAACCCAACAGGGCAGGTTATATCACCACTTCTCTACTCTACCAGAGCTGATCTTTAGGTTGGTATTAACTTGTCAGCTCCAAATAATAAAGTCTTTATTATAGTTGCTCTGTTACTTCCCATAACACCTGAAGGAAGCCAAAAATACACATTAATGGCAAAGTTTGGCATCTCAACTTGTAGGTTTGCATAGTTGTAATCTGAGAAGTTCTTGGTGTGCCTGTGGATAGAGCCTGTTGGCAGCTGTCGTGGTCTCCAGTGGAAATGGTGTTGGCCACTGGTGAATTAGTTATTCCTCAGCAATCAAAGAAAATCTGCATCCAGGGTGTGTATATGGAGGACGAGAGGGAAGACGGGCGCGAGTTCAAGGCCTTGTGTTTCCTTTTGCTGCGCTCTGTGGTCTGATGCTGAGCCAAGACTGACCTACTCAGAGTTGGCTCTGGGAAGGCTGGCAACTTTCCATGTTATGTCGCTATGAAATGCTCTGGTGGCTGAAAAAAACCCCCAAAATTAATAATTGGGCAAGCTAGGAAAGAGGGGAAAGAGTGTTTTTTCGATGATAGGAGGTTTCTGGTGGGGATTCAGTGGGGACCTTCCCAAGCTCCCCTGGTGCTTCTTTTCTGTGCTTTCACTGTCTGAAGGAGTAACATATATGAAAGGAACTCCTGAACCAAGGCGCTTGTTTGAGGGGAAAGCAGTTATCTCTGCTCTTTCTTGATTAAAATATGACATGTACATTGTCAGTAACTTATACAGCTTCTCTTTAAGCACAATTTTTCCTTGTGTACTGTGAATTTTCATCCTGTTCCTCATAAACTAGGATCAGTTCCTTGCACAGACCTCCTCAGTTATGTTTGCACATTTGTTTGGCTTCAAGATGAAGATATTCTGTCATTTGTTTAGCAGGTAAAGGTGAAAAAGTAGAGGTGGGCAGAGGCTTTTGTTAGTTGAAAATAAATGTAATTTTTTCTCCACAAGATCTTTTTACTTTACTGCTAAAATTGTGTGAAAAAAAATCTTTATAAAATCGTAACTGTGTTCTGTTACATTAGTTTGGCAGAAAACTGACACATTTTCTAATATAGGGAGTGAAATAGTGTTACCCATTTTCACTGTGCTTCCCTTGATTTTGCTTTAATAATCTATGAAGTGAGCCCGTTGACTAAATGATAAATCAATGGCTTGTGCAGATACTCTCTTTTTGGGCTTCCATGCCTGCTTGTCTCCTGTTTTTTACATTACTGAAGGCATTGTGGGAGGCAAAAAGATGGGTCTGAGTGTGCAATGTTGCAACACTGGAATGAGAACTTTATAGGGAACATAAACTGAGGAGGACAACGGGGACTAATTGTATGAAATTCCTTTTATGCACACGTTCTTGAGTTTGAATAAACGGTATGTATTCAGCCTGCTGGATTAGAAGGCTTTGGCTCAGCATGTGTAGCATAGATGTTGCTCTCAAAATAGGAAAGGAACTCCCACTCCTTCCACACTACTCCAGATAAAGTTGATTCAGTACTGCATTTTGCTCCTGCTGAACCCCTGCCTAGTGAACTGTTTTTAAAGGCTGAATAATTCATAATGTTAGAGATATAAATGCCATGCTTTTTAATACACCCCAAGTGTTGTTTTTACTTCTTGATTGCTAGGTCCAAGACACATTCACTCCACACTGTAAAGGCTCAAATCCCATGCCAGGACTTGGGTTTCTGCCTGCAAGGGGAGTGCCTTTCTCCATAGCATGTATTGCACTAAGTTGGTACAGTCCCTTGAGCATGAGAGCCACCCACCTTCTAAACTCTACCTCACAAATATACATGTAAAGAGTCTGAACGACACATTAAAGGGCTTTTTTGGCATGCCATCCTGCTACTGAAACAAGCCTTCAAAGGTGGGTTGAGAGCATCAAGAACATTTGCCTGAAGAACAGGTATGAGATTACTCTCCACTCATTCTATTACTAATGCTATCTGGAATACTTACAGCACCTATCACCTGTAGACTGCCCACAAGTGTTTTGTTACAGGTGCATAGGTGTTGGGATTTCATACCTCCATTCTTTAAAAATCATGCTTGGGACAGCTCCTGCTTTCCAGCCTTGCTGTCCCTGACTTTCTTTGGAGTCTGTTTGAACTCTCGGAAGGAAGAGAGATGGATGGGGAGGCAACTTTGTGTTACGTGTCTTTCTTCTGAACCCATCATACTCAGAATTGCCTTTCCAAACTTAAGAAGATTTAGGTAGAGGCCTCTTGCTAGAAACACTTGGGGAGCAAACAATCAACTTCAGCCTGGTTTCCACAAAGATTAAAAAACCTTTGCCAATTTAAGCAAGGGGAAAGACTATTCCAGCAAAGGACTACAGCACTAACCTTATTGCAATGAGTCGATGTGTTGTTAGGTCCAAATATATTTAAAAATCTGCACTAAATTGAATCCAGATTAGAAGAAGACAAATAGTGTCCCCACTTTTATAGGGTTCCCACTGTCTGTGGTAAGACCCTGTGTGCAAGGCAGGTGTTCTAAAATTGGGGATAGGTGGTGAAAATCTCTCTTTCCATAGTCTGCTTGGAGTTCTGCGTTGATGGCAAGTCTCTTCTCATAGCAGGACGACCCAGGACCTTCTTCCCTTTTCTCCCAGGCTACTCCCATGTCATTTCTTTTCACTAAAAGCTCTCAAGCTTTTACACAGTGAGTGTTCTGAGGTCTTGTTGAAGAAGAGTGATCTACAATGACTGATTTGTAGGTTCACAGTCCCATATCTCAGGGAGACAGGGCACCTGAAAGGAAACGGGCACTGTCCTCATGACAGCTGGTAAATTTAGTATTCTCTTATCTAGTAGGAGACTTATTTAGTTCATATTTAGACAAAATAATAAAGCTGCCTGTACTTTCTGGTTGCCTTTGCCTATGTCACTTTTTCCTTTGTTTTTTCTTGCATGTAGGTTTTCAGCTGAATATGCATGGTGTTAGATTTCTCCTGGTCAGTGGAGTGAGGTCTCTTGTCCTGCTAGTGAAAATCCCTGACTTCTCCTGGTTGACACATTGTGAGCATGCTGTCAGCTTTTCACTTCTCCATTCTGCTTGTTAGATAGATGATCCATGTTTGGTTACCATCCAGTTGACAAAGCCTGTTTCCTCAGTGTTGCTTACTTCACCTGTGTACTGTGATTTCCAGGTGGACCTATTTGAAGATACCTGAAAAATCTGTTTATCTGGCACAGACATAATTGTATCAGTGATCCATTTGTTGCCTGTTTCCTCTCAGTGTGTTACTGAAAGAAAGTTAACTCCTTCAAACAAAACATGGATGAAAAAGAGCAGTACTGCAAGTTCATATCTCTAAGATGCTATTCAGGATAGCAAAAGAAAAGTGGCATAACTAATACTGTCACTGCACATTTTCCCAAGATGTTGTGTACTGCATTTCAACTTAACCAGTTAAACGTAAATCAGAACAAAATATGCAGAATTCAGAACTCAAGAAAACGTGTTTTTCTGCTGTTGGAGAAACTGAAAGACATGGTTATATACTGGTGGTTTAATAATTTAATCTTCATCTTGTCCCAAAGCAGCTGTTCTACTTGAGACCCATTCCTCTTCACCTCAAAAAAAGTAATGCTACTTTCTACCAATAGATAGACCTCTCCAGCAATTTGCAATCACAATGGCAATTTGAAAGGGAGAGACCTTTGAAGAAGTTAGGCTTGTATAGTTGCAGTCAGGTAGGTGTGAATCTCTTCTCTCAGGCTGACGACGCCAGAACAAGAGCACATGGCCTTAAACTACGGCAGGGCAGGTTTAGACTGGATGTTAGGAAGAGGTTTTTCACAGGGAGAGTGATCTCTCAGTGGAATGGTCTGCCCAGGGAGGTGGTGGAGTCGCCATCTCTGGAGGTGTTTAATAGAAGACTCGATGAGGAGCTCAGTGACATGGTCTAGATGGTGGGAGGCTTGGATGGATGGAGCGTGGTGCCCGTGGTTCCACACTTGTGGGCCTGATCCCTGGGTGGGCGTTCACTTGGGAGTTGGACTAGATGATCCTGTGGGTCCCTTCCAACTCAGAATAACCTGTGAACCTGTGAACTTGCCAACATAAATTTAAAAAAACAGGTAAATCAGTAATAAATAGCTCAGTAAACATGTCAGACTGTACAGAAAAGTGGTGAGTTGGGGTAAATACTAAGCATTCAATAGAAATGCCTTGTTTTGGTGGATATACGTAACATGAAGATTTTTGTAAGTGTACTTGAGAATTTAGTTGAGCAAAGATATATAAAAATGCTACTACGGGATGCCTACCCCAGTATCAGGCAAGTTCCAGGTCAGGGAAAGCATATTAAGACTCTAATATCTACATTATGTTCAAAGGTTTGTTTTCTTTCTGTTTTCTTCTAAGCCAAAATTGAACTGGAGACAATGCATGTCAAGGGAGGTGCGTGTTTGTTTTTATGTGTATATATATGCTGAGCATGTATACACACAAAAAATTGTGTGCTCAACATCCTTCCCAAGTTAATCCATGACATACATTCTTGTATTTGAAATATTCAACTACTTAAGTCTTACATTTTTTTAAATTATTCATCATGCTATGAAAGCCATTCTTCTGTCAAAGTAGACAGCCTCTTCAAGGGAAAGGGGGAAGGAAGGGAAAAAAAAAGAGGGAAAAAACCACCATCAAAGGGCTTGGCAGCCTTTAAAAATTCCCAAAACAAACACTGCATCTTTCTCAGCTAGCATTTGCTAACACTGTCACTGTATTCAGCTTTTTCCTGTGCCTGCCACTAAGCAGCACATTCAAACAGATAGTCCCCAAGTGTTACGGATGGACAAGACCTGAACCTCTGCCATGAACCAGCGCCTTCTTCCCCACCCACCCACCTCCCCTATTGCATTGCCTCCCTGTTGCTGACTAGTAGAAGTCAGCGACTGAAAAGAACATTCTCCCTATTTAAATGCAAAATCTTCAAAATCCTCACCATGGCTCAGTTAGAAAGGTCAGATGATCGTTGCTTGAACTCTCAATATCCTGTAACTAAAAGATGTAGGGTTAAAACAGCAGCTGTATTTTCTCTTGGCTATGCAGGCATTTCATAGCCACTCTGCAATACTGGCTTATGTCTGGGCATTTGAATAAAAATAGCTAATGTGCCTGCTTGTTACCCCATTAAATAAAGTGCACAAAGGAATTAGCAGGCCTGTTTTTGCCCATGAAAGGCAGTGGTCATTAACAGCCTGTATTTGCAGAAGGCGGTCAGAGGAACAGCATGCCTGTGCTTCCTCCACAGCTTTCTATAAGTTTAGCCATACATGAGACAGAAAAGACACTACGTGTTTCCTCCTTCCACAACAGGTCACACCTACGGGAGAGTCAGCAAGTCATGCAACCCTCAGCTGTACAAAAGTACATATTCAAGTCCTGAAAACCTGAGGTGGCAGAAAGATGTGTGTCTCTTCATGGCATTAGTACATAATGTCTTCTGATGTCTGTGGATAGAGCTGTGATCCTTCTGCTTTTACTCAAAATGCGGTTAAATTGCGCTACAGTGGAAAAGCACTCAGGCTTATCACTTTCTCAAGCTGAAGTTTCAAATAGTTTATCCAGTTTCAGAAGCTGTGTGGTATAAAGGTCAATTTCTGTCATTGTGAAAGTACTAGAAAAAGGATGTGTGTGTAAGAAACGTAATTGGAGAGAGAGAAATAACAGAGCATAGTGGAAAAGAAGAGAGATTTATTAGATGTTGAGAACATATTTCTCTATGGGTTAAGGAAAAAGAAAATAAAGAGTCAACAGAGTGGAAAGATGTTTTATAAAACAAAGAAATTTTGCGTTACTTGCACATGAAAATGAGCTTTTTGCATCGCAGAAAATGTAGTTCTAATATGGCAACAGAATAGGATCATTCCACTTTGGTTGGTAATGCTAAGCTTGTAGTAGGAGATAACGAAAGAGTTCTTTTCTGTGTGTCTGAGAAGTCTTTCAACAGGCTGACTAAACAAAGTCTAGTGACAAGTTTTGGAAGTACAGGGGAAGGTGTAGCTTCCAGTGGGTCCATAGTAGTAAATACTATTTGTGTGTCTAGAAAATGTCTTCTGAAGATCATTAAACAATAATGAGTTGTGCATTTTTGTCTTTCTGGGTTTTTTTTTGTTTGTAATTCATGTTACTAAAGATACATTTTAAAAACTAGAAATGTTGGGTGACACGATGTGGTGGTTTTTGAGAAAATAACAATGTGTGGGTTTGTATATTTGATCTTTATCACTGGGCATTTGTAAATATTTAAGAACGAGTTGATTACTAAACTTGTCAGTATAGACTATATCTCCATGTTGAAAGTTTATAAGCTTTAGGGGCTTAAGTTTTGAATAGCATTCTCCTGAGTCCACATAAAGACATGTCTTTCAGTGCAGCTGAGAGGGTGGGAAGAAGTGGGGAAAATGATCTGTCTAAACACTTCTATTGTGAGTTTCTATTTTTCTTCATGCTGTTAGTAATTTATTGTCGGCCCTTTTAAAATCTGGTACGTAATCTAGAGGGAAGAGTAATTTATATTAAAAAGAGTTGGGAAATTTTGTGTTTGCTTCTGGGATATGTTTAATTCAAGGGGCTGATGTTCTCTGACTACATTATAGGTAGAAATGTACCCCATTCCCTAGGCCCTTTGGCTCCTGACATTTTGGTTTGTAAGGACAAATAGTCAGTGCCCCAAGGAGCTTTAACCTACGTACACAAAGCAGAAGAACAGTAGTCTAAAGACTATTGACAAAGTGTCTTTTTCCAGCTGTGTATGTAGAAAAGGTTACCACGTCTGCTTGACGCAGTCCCTCTGCCTCTAGCTGCTGGGGTAGTTTTTATGACTGCTCATACTTCACTTGAGGCCAAGTCAGTGAATGAACTCACAAGTAGCCTATTCAGTTTGTGTTTTGTTTGAAGCAGGGCAGAAATCCATCATACTGTTTGCTCCACAGATTCTAGGTGGTTGTTCACTCCATGCCAGACCTTAAATTACCTGCATTTTTAACACAAAGCTTAGAAGTAAAATACTCCTGTAGTCTGTCTTTCCCTTTCTTCTGTGTTATGCCCAACTGCTATTGCCCTTGTTGTCCAAGAGAAGTAGGTCCAGTCACAGTAAAAGTGAAATTGGGGAACATGAGGCTGGATCAACTGAAACTGATGGGGATCTCTCGAGTTAGTGAACCTAGTGTGCGTTTCTGTGGCAGGTGACACCAAATGCTTGCAGGTACAGGTGATTCCTTTCCTGTTTTCCCAGCCCCTGTCTTTTCAAACTCACTCTTCTAATGGCTGTTAGGATCCCACAGTGAGCCAGAGCTGGGCACCAGAAATGGCTGAAAATTGTTTGGATGTGGTTTATTGATGCATTTGTTTATTCTACTTGTTTGTACAGTTGGTTGGTGACTGATGTAGCTCTTTGAGTCAGCTCACTGAGTTAACATGCTGGCACAAGGGACTCATTGGTAGCCCTGACTTAAGCTTGTTTTAATCTGCCATGGAATGTACCCCCCTCAAGCTTGTCATCTGCCGAGACAGCAAGAAGTATATTCATTATATGGATTTACCCACTGGAAACCAAGGCTGGAACCATTGAGTCAAGCTATTAAGCTGATGGCTCTTTGTTTGATGCTGTGGTTCAGACTGGCTTGGCTTTGGATTCCAGGGTTCCAAGTGCTTTGTGCACCATCAGAAACACCTCTGCCACCTGAGAAGTTTGGAAGTTGGGTTCTGGCAGGATGCTTTTTGCTTAAAATAGGGCCAGGACGTACACATATATATATGTGTGTGTTTTTACATGTGTATACACCCACATACAAAGTGTATCTATACATGAACATACACATATTTGTATATACACATGTGCTTTATCTAGTGCAGCTTGTATCTTACAAAACTTTCAGTCTGTGGCTTTTTTTTTTAGTTTACATGATAAGAAAAGCAATTAACTAGCTAGTGAAACAAAATAGCCATGCAAATAAGGCTTCATAGGCTCTTTCTGGGTATAAGGAATTGGTAACATATGGGTACATGGTCTTCACAGAACCCTTAGTTGTTTTAGGGGTTATAACTCTCTGAAGTAGGCAGGTAAGTTTGGTGCATGTGGTAGGTTATGGTGTATCTGATCAGAAATCACGAGCATATTCATTACTTGGTCTTTCAAAGGAAAGTGAAGTGAAAACCTCATTGCTTCCTATTTAAAACCTGAAAGCATTTCTTTTATATCATGCTTGTGTAGTAAAATGAAAAAATCTCTTTTCTGCTCTGAGAATGGATAGCTGGTAATGTCTGTTCATTTTTTACCCTGTTGGGTTTTTTCCACTTTTCTCCTCATGTTGACTTAAATGGTAGCAGCGTATTCAGAGTTTTCATTTTCCTCAGTTGTTAATTACTTGTGTCATCTCTTCCCACTGCTCTGGGGGAAGTGTTGATTAAACCTGCAACTCCATGTGGTATTCCCATTCCTTTTCAAGTGGTGGTATCTGATTTCTTATTAATTCTAATGCTGTATTGTTTTTATACCTTCAGTGTCTATCCTGTGGGGGTTCTGAGTGTTCTTTACATTTACTTTTAGTGTGCCAATACCAGGACCATCTTCCTGGGGTCCTGCCTGGAGTAAAACTGTTCTGCAAGTTTGGAGAGAGCTCTGCAGAGCTCCTGATGCTGTTTGTCATTCAGGGAAGAGACTTTTTTTCCCCCCAGACCATGCAAGGCTGCGTTTTGCTGACTTAAATCAAATTTGCATGTGGGTTTGTGCAAACAAGTCAACTGAAGTAGCCTGTCTGTCAACACAGCTCTGCCATTCAGCCAGGTGCAAAGCCAGGTGCAAAGGTGTTAATTCCCAATGACTTCATCCAGTGTTGTTTCTATCAACAGAGACATCAATTTGTCTTTTTTTTTATTCCTCTGCTGCTCCTCTGTGTGTTTTTTCCATCTCCTCAGCAGAGGGGAATGGGTGCATTCCATATAGACTGCAAAGTGTACTTTCTAGTCAGTCTGCATGAAGCTCCTTCAAACAATTGAGCTGACATGCCCAAAGGCACCTGGACAAATTTGGTGGTGGGTTTGGGTCAGATGGAGAAGGGTGGTCCTGTGTCCTGCCTCATTTCTTGCCATCTGCTTTTTATGCCTGTCATAAGGTCTCCCAGAGGCTCTGTGTGGCCACTTTTAAGTAGCCTGTTCTGGTACTGAAATTCAGCGATCTTTCTGTCTGTTTGTCTGCCTGTCTTTTTCATTTTTCTGTCACTTGTAGAACTTATTACACGCTCTTTGTACCTGTGCTGGAATAGTTTGCTTTAATGAGCATTACATATTTCTGTTTCCTGCTCATCATTTAAATTCTTTAATTCCCTCTTAAATGTTGAGGGCATGGTGGCTTACTGTTGGTTAATCAAGGGGTTTTTTTTCTCTGATATGTCAATCTTGACCTCATCCATCTTGAACTCACCTTTTGCCAGCATCCTGTGTGAGAGAGTGTGTTGCAAAAACCCCTGCTTTTGCTTTCTCAGGTATTATTATCTAGTTGCTAATATCAAATTTAATTGCACCCTTCAGTTTTTGTGTACCAGCTCTTAGGATTTTTCTTATTTTTTATGTTTTCTGATGTGATCCTCTTTGCTCTTCTGAAGTTTCTTTTCTTTATGTTTTGTTTTCTTTTCCTATCTGCTGTGGCTTATACTTCTTTCTGTTTCTTTTACCCAGGCCTTTATTCACATTTTTCTGGGATATGCTCATTTGGCCTGTGTAACCCCACAAAAATGTTACCATTTCAACATAATGACTCTTTTCTTTCACGGCTTCCTGTTCCCCTTCCTTGTGGAGTGGTATGTATACCTTCCACAACTTCCAGACTCAGCTGGGAGCTAAACACGCAGCTTTTCATTTCCTCTCTCTTCTTTCATCGAGGATCTTTTTGGACCAGCAATGTCTTAATCACCATTTCTGAAACTCAGCAGTTCCAGATACAAGTTTTGGTAGTGGCTCTTCCATGAGTGTGGTGACCTCGGGTGTGTTATGGGCACTGTCATTTAGCAGTGAGCTGATGGGTAAACTGGTTTTCTGGCATCGCAGAAGATCATTCTAGTGAGGACCAGGAAAAAGCTTATTTTCTTATTGCCAGGTAAAGGACAAACACGGAACAAAAAATATCCCTTGGCATGCCCTGTAGTCGTTCAAAGGCTAAATTGAAATGTAGATTCTCCATCAAATTAAATTCTGCTTGTGTTTAGTGTGGTATTCCTCTTACTTCCTTCTCGAAACAGAGTTGGCTTGACTCTTCCCCCTTTTCCACAGTAGCTGTGTGATTCCTTGTTTAGTTTGTGGGAATTGCAAGAGCTCTGGTGTTTTTCTGAATTAAAGATGCCAGATCTGTAGTGATTTCTTCCTCCTTCCTGTTGTTCTTCCCCTCCTCCTGACAGACTCATTTCGGGGTTTGTTTGTTCTTACTTTCCGCTAGGAGAAGACTTTTCCTTGTCAGCCTTCATGGCATCTTACAGTTCCTTGAATATAAGAGTGCTTCAGTTGACTTCAAATACAATACCAATGCCATTTTACCAGTTGAAGCAAGAAAGGCTGGATTTTAGTGTAGTGTGCTCTCTGCTTCTGGATCAGCTCTTTTCCTTTCACTTGGGGAGCATAATTCTCTAAATTCCTTCTTGATAGGTTTCCATTTTGAGATACACTCTGTTGGGAATCACAGGGCATCTCTGTGAGCATAAAATTGTTATGAAACTCTAAGCACAGAGACCTTGTTATCAAAATACTTGTTTCTTCATTTTGTTTTGGTCACTGTTGTGAAATGGAATGATAAAGAAGTGTTACTCTAGAAGTAGAGGAAAGGTATTGGAGTTTGCCTCTTTTTTTTTTTCCCCTGCAAAAACAGTGCTGCCTTGAGATCCAACTATTCCAAAACAAGCTGTAATGAAAATATCCTAAAATCCTCAGCTTTAGCTTGGTTGTGTCAAATACTTGGTAAAGCTCCAAAGTGGTAAATAACTTGGTTATTTTCTTTATGGAGTACTAATCTTGTTTGCTTTGGCATCCAAAACCAAAGACAGCTTATTTTTACTTAATATACACATTTTTTAAAGAATATCTCTTCCATGCAGTAATAAATATATTTGTTACAGAGCTCAGGAGACCGGTCACAGACCATGGGTTTAAAGTGTCTTAGTACCAAGTGGAAAAGCGGGCAGGTTACGGCTCTGTTTTCGAACTGTGGAGAGAAATCAGTCTCTTACACCAGTGAAATGGTGTAAGAGAAAAAGATGCAAAAAAGGGGGAGCTTCTTGGCTGTAGCAGATAGTTGAATTCCTTCAGAAGAAATTATTTAAACATGCGGTGACTTGATTTGTAGGCGAAACCATTAGCTAATGTCACATTTTTCTACATTGGCCATGAGTTAATTGTGTTTTCTTTCTGCCGCTGTTTTTGTTGCAACAGGTGGTGCTTAGAACCCAGAAGAACATGTAAAAACATCAAAAGTTGCCTGTATTTTCAGTTACTTCTGTTAAAAGCAAGAATTTCTTTTTGTTGATGATGCCAACAGTTGACATGCACAAGATGACCTCTTCAAAATGGGTCTTTAAGAAATAAACCCACCTTTTCTATGTAACTTCTGTTGTAAATTCCTGTCTTTTTACTTTTTCTCTTGAGGCTGTATTACAACCAGTAGTGTTTTCTTGATGTGTGATCAGGCGTGCTGTGGAGGTTTTAACAGAACTAAATTTTGAGCCCACAATCTAAGATGAGATGAGGTGTCAAAGTGATAGGTTTACAAAGTCCCCAAACACATCATGTAAACTTATTTCTCCTCCATCAGGACACGTCCTTTTGACCATTGTTGTTCCTGTGTTCTCTTATGAAATTAGTGAAATAGTGCATGTGGTGTGTGTTGAATGGAGATTTGCTTTCAATGTGTTTGTTTTCTTAGAAGACTCAAATATACAGCAAATTGACAAGTTTTCGGATTGAATTTTCAGACCTGACTGTGTCTTTAAATGAACAATTGTATGTCATGATGGGTGTTCACTGAACTGTTTGTATATGATGCTACAAATTCATTTATTTCTTGGTGAGGATGTCAACCTCAAAAAATTTAGCTATATAGTGTAATCTGTTATATACTTAATCTTATAACAGATTAAGTAACTCCTCTGGATTCAAAAATTAAAATCAAATCACGGTTCACAGGTTATTCTGAGTTGGAAGGGACCCACAGGATCATCTAGTCCAAATCCAAAGCAAATGCCCACCCAGGGATCAGGCCCACAAGTGTGGAACCACGGGCACCATGCTCCATCCATCCAAGCCTCCCACCATCTAGACCATGTCACTGAGCTTCTCATCGAGTCTTCTCTTAAACACCTCCAGGGTTGGCAACTCCACCACCTCCCTGGGCAGACCATTCCACTGAGAGATCACTCTCCCTGTGAAAAACCTCTTCCTAACATCCAGTCTAAACCTCCCTTGGCATAGTTAAGACCATGTCCTCTCATTCTGGTGTCATCAGCCTGAGAGAAGATGATCATGATGAAATTATAAATAGGATAACAAAATTTACCAGACCTTCCAGAAGGCTTAATCTCATGTTCTTTATGTTTTAGTCGAAACCTGTGAATCATAGAACAGCCCAGAGTTGCTCTTCTCCTTCATGATTATTTAACTTTAAAGTTTTCTTAATTGTTGTGAGACAATCCGAAAATGCCTATCTCAGCAATCCTGGTGGCAGTGTTACCTCCAGGCTCTACCTTGGCTGTTGTCTGTGTGAAGTTCCAAATGTTTCTGGGATGGAGGATGCGTCACCCTTCCTGCTTGGAGCACAGGCAGTCTAGAGTTGGATTTTGTGTCTGAAAGTACTGGTAATATAATTGCTGGGTTCAGACAAGGAACTTGCTCTTTAGAAAAGCTTTCTGGTGGATAAACCTGAATGCATTTGAATGTCTGAAAAGAGCAAGGTTTGGGTGGAGTACCATGGGAATTCCCCTTAGCCTGCCTGGATGGATAGGTGGTCTGTGAAAGGCTTCAGGAGGACCATGTCCTCTCATTCTAGTACTTAAAGAAGGTGTCCCTATTTAAATTCTTAGCCTGGTCCTCTGTGATCATTCATCCCTAAAGAGATGTGATCATTCCCTTGATGTCAGTTGTCCACCAAAAAATTCTGGATAGAATAGATAGGTTTTGCTTAAACTAGGCATCTTAAAAGATAATTACCTGGTGTGTTCAGTAGCCTGTCTGAGATCCCCTGCTGTCAGTCATAGGTGTTATATGCAGCAGTAGGTGCCAAGTGTAGGGGAGAGGGCCATTTTATTGCACATCTCTGTTGAGTGGTGACAAAGTGTTTTTTCAGATGTACTTCTTGCAGCTGGTGGTCTTGGTGTGTTCACTCCTTTTGGAAGAAACACCTCAAATGCTTTTAAGTAGCTAATGCAGGAAAGGATCGTGGTTTCTTGTGCTTACAAGCTCAGGTGCTGATAGTAAAGGTATTTTCATGGGTAGGCAGAAAGAGAAACTGATGTTTCTGCATAGACCTGTGCCACTTAAATTGCTCTCTGGAGTGGGGCTGTTTCTCTTGGGAGTCCTTTTTGTATTTGTGAGGGGCTAAAAGTACAGCAAGAGACATTTTCTTCCCTGCTGCTTTCCTCATTCCAGTCTACCTCAAGTATAATAACCACGGCTCCAAAGTTGTCATCAAGCTTCCTGAGAAGACTTTTATTAATTGTAATTGTCTGTACAGTATAGTTTGACAAGATTAGCAAAGCATGGAGAGCACTTCCTACTGTTAGGTTGGGTTTTTTTTTTCTTTTAATGACAAAGTTCCTTGGATTTGGCACGGTCTGCTTCAAACTTCTGAAGTGCAGACTGTGACAACTTGGCAAGGAGTACCGCCCTGGTAAGAGAATGTTTGGGCCCAGGACTTGTAGCCAAGCTCTTACCTTTTTGCATCAGATTTTCTTTAACGGGAATGCAAAGGAGATGGGATTGCGGTTAAATAATGACTCCTTAATCGAGTGAGTACCGCCCCGAGGAAGGTGCTTATGTAATGAACGTCTCTGTTGTGCTGTGTGAGAACAAGGACGCTGTGAGCAATCATCACGCTGGTGCTTTCTCATACTTGGCTCTACAGACCTGTGCTGAAAAGCATTAACTTGGGTTTTACCTTAAACACACCCAAAAGCTATGGCAGTGTGGCATATGGGGCAATATTGTGCTTGTGGGGCTCTGGATCTTTATGCCCAGGCAGCAGGAACCATCCATTGGCAACAGTGGTGCAGGAATTCTTTGTGGCCAAGTTCTTCCCCTTTCCCATCCAAGCAGCACACACTGTGTTGTAAGGCAAAGGTGTATCAACTCCTGGGAAGCCGTGTAGGTTTTGTGGATTAGTATCTGGTGACTGGGTTCATCTTTTTGGAACACCAGTGTATTTCTCCTCTCCTTCCAGTTATTACAGCATACTTCTCAGTTCCATGTACAGACTGCCCCCTACACTGTTTAAGTGTCTGAGCAGGAGTAATACCACGAGCTTAGAGACATCTGCTTCCTCCAGTGTTTGGTAATAGTACACTTCAGCAATTGCAGATCAAGTCATTCTGGATGTGGCAGTCACGGGGACAGTGCAGCTGGGGATGCTCAGCCCAGTCCATGTGCCCTACGCTGTGGAGGTAGTGTTTAGCCTGGATATGAAAGGCTCTGTAGCTGTGCCATGAGGTGAGCCTGCGCCAATAAACCCTCTTTTCTGGCAAGGCTAGTCTGAGCACCAGACTTCTGGGTTTGTTTCAGAGGTAGCTCATGAGTCTCAGATTTAAAACATCTCCCCTGCACACTGTCCCTGCGTTGAAGCATATATGGAATATCAGGATAATTTTGCTGCCGAAAGCATTGAAAAAAAAATACCTACAGCTTCTTGCTTTTTCACTAAAATTCATGCTTATGGCCTTCGGCATACCAGTAGGCATACTTTTGATGCCAGGGGGTCTCCTTGCCAATCATAAAGCTGGTTCTGGTGCAGTTGTGCTTTCAGTAGAGTGCCAGAAACCTGAACCTTGGCAAAACTGTGATTTGAGCTGATGGTGATAAGATTAGGAGGAGTGTTTTAGTCCTGGATAGACAGTGTAGCTACAGGTAGACTAGATACATTTTCTTTTAGATCTAAAGTCATAGATTTTGGTTTTTTTGCCTGCTCCAAAGTAGTGTAAGCTGAATTAAAATTTAGATGTTCCAAAGAATTATTTGGGTTTGCCCTTGATTTTTTCCATCTCCCGGGTTATGGATGACTTTGATTTTGGAAGCACTACTGCTCTAACTTGAGCCTGATGATGTGGCTGCAAAGGAAGAAGCCTGAAGAGGGTGGGAGGAGCGCTTCTTCCCCTCTTTCCTGGTGACCTCTGCTTCTGTGGTTGCACTCAACTCTTTTCCTGCACGCTTTGACCTGTGCTATAATCCTATCAGAGAGGGCAATTGCTGTCAGGGATGAAGTCTTTTCTGGAAGAGGCTTCTCGCCCGAGTCTGCACATCTGAAACGTTTTGGGCATTTTTTGGTAGAAATTGGCTCCTTGTACTCTGCCGTTCAAACCCCCAGGGTTGGTCTTGTCATGGCACTCAGTGGTCCTGTGTGGAACATAACTCCACACACCATTCTAGGAGGCAAACGAGCCAGCTAACATTTCTTTGCCATCCAAATAAAATTGTAAAACCAAACAAAATTACCCCATGTAACAAACACATCTACTACATCTGCCACTGTCATGACTTTATAAAGGTAAATGTGTCTAATCCCGTATTCGATTCCCGCTCGGGAGACAGTGTTAAGAGTTGGACTCGATGATCCTTGTGGGTCCCTTCCAACTCAGAATATCCCGTGAACTAATCTCACTTATCAAATGCGCTTGATCTCACCTGCTATTTTTGTCACCAGTGCCTAAGTCGACTTGGAAATGAAGGTAAAGAAAATTGGTTTTACTTAAGACTTAAATCGTTGCCTCCTCATTGCCTTGTAGAATGAAATTTAGAATTTTGAGTAGTGCAGTACATTTTTAGTTGTAGCTGGAAATTGTCAAACTTTTTCAGCACATGGAAAATATTTTAAAAGAAACTAGTTTTTCTGTGGGGTTTTTTGGGAGCTTTTTGTTTGGGTGGATTTTTGTTTCTTTTTTTTCCCCAGAAAAGTACAAGCTTTTCTCAGGCTATAAGCAAGGTTTGTAAAGAGAGGAATTTTTTTCTACGTGAACTGACTGATTTGGAGAAGACAAGCAAGGTTTCAGGAACACAAATCTCACTTAAATCTTTGAACAAAAACAGCTAATGTGAAGTGAGGCCAAGTTTGAGTTCATAGTAATAAACAACTTCGTAAGCTAGAGAAAAGTTTTGTTTATGGGAAAAATCCACCAAAAATCTGGTAAATTTTTAGTGACTCCAGGATTTTCTTGGTTTGGTATTAACTCCAAGAATTTGAGGAGGGGGGAGTGTTCTTTCTTTGGCAGTACCTTTTAGATTTCTTTCTGTCTTCCACCGCATGGTTTCAGCCAGACAGTTTCCATGAGGAATATGATTCACTGGGTAAATTATTACATACTTCGGGATGTGCTTTGGACTTCTTTTCCTGTTTGGGTAGAGGGACAGGCTGGATGTGGAGATGTTTTGGAAGCCTTGGCTTTTGTTCCTGTGACAGTGTTTGGTTCTGTGTATGTGAGGAAGGGCTTGTGCATTCTGGAGTTCATGCCCTCCCTCTTCTTATCGCTTCATATTAACTGGTCTCGTTAAAGATATCACCTCTCCCTGCAAGACCTGCCTTTCCTGTATCCTTGGGTAGCTGCAGATACAGCAGTAGCAGTGGGGATCTGTTGGATACGCTGTTCTTGTGAACCACATCTGGTGGTTTTCTTTCACAGAGACGCTGGGATTTATTGCGGTGCTGGAAATGGCTGTGGGGATATTGTACCTTTGCCTGATACCAAGTGGAATGCTTTTCTCACCATGTTAAGCATTGTTCCATGGATATGTGATACATCTCTGACCATAGTGACATGATAGTTTAAAATCAACAAACAAAAACCAAATAAAAATACCTGTATGAGTTGGGAAACATGTCCTCGTGAACAAGGGAGTGGGAGAGCCTGGGCTAGTACTATATCTCTCGGAGTGGAGCCCCAAGAGAAATGCTTTAGCAACGTAAAGATGGTCACTCTTTTTTGCTCCGTTGCTTCTGCTCCAGCTGAGGGTTCATGAGGTAGAGTTTGAGTGGCTGCCGCAGTGGGAAACAGATTGACTGTGGTTAAGAAGCAAACAGTGTTTAGTACAGGTATTTAGTAACAAGCATAAACATGAGTTTAGTGCTGTAAATTGGGCTTGCTAAGACAAAACTTGCAGATGGCCATTTTCAAACAGTGACCTGTTATTTTTTTTTTACCTGCCATTGTAATTTTAGAGGGCTTTCCTTTACTTCCACCTGAGAATTTTTTGTGCCCTCAAATTAAGAGGATACTTACACAAAAGGCTGGTTGCACCTGTCTGAAGATGAGGAGAAAAACAGTAGGGGAGATACAGGGTGGGATCTCAAAGTGAGTCTTGTGCTGACAGGTGAGTAGTAGAAGGGACTAATGACTGCCTTTCAAATCTCTTCAGTTTAAATTTACTGTTCAGGCAGAAACAAGCAATAGTCGTGGTTCAAACAGCTGCTTCACTTGGATCTGGTTTAAGATGCTTGCAAAAGCTTACTGCTGTGGCCAAGTCTCATTTGAAGATTAGTACCTAGACAGACTTACAAGATCCTTGTGCTTCACAATCTCTCATCTTCGCTAACACTCTTAAAAACTGCTCGACAAGTTTTGTGTCAAAAATAATAATGGAAAGGTATCTGCCTTGAATGTCAAAAGTTACACTGACAGATTAGCTTCTGTTTGTGAGTATACTTTGTTTTTATATGATGGCTGTACAAGAAGCATTTAGGTATGAAGCCCCAGTTCAACAGGATGCTTTTCATTCTCCAGAGTTAGCTGAATTTGGGTAGAATACAGGCACATCTAAGATTTCTTTAGATCATATGAAAATAGGGAAATAACATAGAATGGTTTGGGATGGAAGGGACCCTAAAGATTATCTAGTTCCAAACCCTCTGTCATGGGCTGGGACACCTTTCACTAGACCAGACTGCCCAAAGCCCGCTTTCAGGGATGGGGCATCCACAGCTTCTCTGGGCACTGTTCCAGTGCCTCACCACCCTCACGGTCAAGATTTTTTCCCGCATGTCTTATCTAAACCTGCTTTCAGATTGAAGTCATTCTCCCTTGTCCTATCACTACATGCCCTTGTGAAAAGACCTTTGCTCGCTTTCTTGTAGGCCCCCTTTAATTATTGAAAAGTGTGTTGAATTAGTTAAATACACCCATTTCCCACAGCTTTTAATGGGCAGTTCTCTTCTGGATGCTGTGAGGAAGGTGAGGCCTAAAATGATAACCTAAATGTTGGAGACGTGTTCTTAAACTTCTAGTCAGTAAAGTTTAAGAAAGTGAAAAAAAAAGAGGGAAATAAAAAAACCCAAACTGTGCAGTATTTGACAGGAAGCCAGTGTAACTCCCTTGAAACTGGAGTGACATGCCTGAGTCAGTGAAGTATGAGCTAAGAATCTGGCAGAAGCTTTTTGCACAAAGGAAGGTTGAGAGAGTCTCTCAGGAAGCCCGTACGCTGCTAAATGTGGCATGTTTGAACATGAGACTGACATCATTGTGAGTTCATAGTAGTGAAAGAACAAAGTATCAGCCACAAATTAGACTGACCTAATTTTTAAGTCACTTCTTAAAGTTAATAGCACAGTATCTTGCTTGTGCAAGCTGTTTATTTCTATCCCAACCTTTCATTGCTTAATTTAAACTACAGGTTAACCTTCTAAACTGTTAAAAGAATTGTTCAGGAAGGTGTGTGTGTGTGTTTGAGGGGTGCTACAGACTTCCTTCCTTGGCTCTTTTTCCACTCTGACCTTAATTTTCGCACAAAGGAAGTGATTAAGGACCACCCATGGTATACCTTTATCCTTCAGGATCGGTTTTTGAGGTAAGAACCTCAAGATTGCATACCAAAACCTAACTTGTTCCTATTGGCTGCTCACATGCAGACTGGAAGTCTGTCTGAAAATTGTTAGAACACGAGCCAGTGGCATCAACAGGAATTTATGTAGAATTAATAAGTTATTATTAAACTAATCAGTGTTATTTATTGATGTATCCATGATCGTTGACTGGTGCTTCTTTCACTGCTGAGTGCTTAAGAAATACAAAGGTCCTGCAGTTTGCAGATGAAATACTTCTTTCCATGTATTTTAGTTGGCTCTGCATGCCCTGAAGTTGATCCGTTCTGTTGATGTATTACTTCAGTTATTGCAGAGATATATTGAACTACCTTGCAATTGCTTTGACAACAGTCAGTGCTGTTCTGGTTGCTTTTTAAAGGACTGTTTAAAGCAGGACTGTTCAAAATACCTCTACAAATTCTGTAAAAAAATCTTGTTTCTAGATTTGTGCAGAGCTGTTCATACATGTAAACACATATCAAATGGGATAAGACCAGTGTATTTTAAGGGAGTATATTTTGTTTCTCTTTGCTATTTAAAATTTTGTTAGAAGCCCAGAGATGATGGGCCAAGATCAGCATTTCTTGGTCTTTGACTAAGGTGCCTGTCAGATAAGTAACATCATCATTTACTCCCTTGGTTTGGTAGTGAGCATTTTTCCCCTTCAAAATTTTTAAAAATCCTCTTCCCTTTTAATTCTTGCATGCTAGATAAAATAGTGGTCAAATTTTAACAGTTGTTCTTAAGGGGGATTGATGCATTTTGTGGTTATGTCACTCTTCTTCTGCTTGAGGAAGGAATACCTGAAGGGAACGTCCAAGAGAGATGGAAAGAGACTTTTTAGAAGAGCATGGAATTGTAGGACAAGGGGAAATGGCTTCACATTGAAAACAAACCAGAGTGAGATTAGATATTAGGAAGAAATTCTTTACTGTGAAGGTGGTGAGACGCTGGAACAGGCTGCCCAGAGAAGCTGTGGATGCCCCAAGTGTGCAAGGCCAGGTTGGACAGGTCCTGGAGCAATCTGTTCTAGAGGAAGGTGTTCCTTCCAACTCAAACCATTCTGTGATTCTATGATCCTTCTTCAGTGTAGTGTTTCTGGTGGTGTAAGAGGCACAGCTGGGGAACATAAGTAACCCTTCACTCCCTTTCTTCTACTGTAAAGATATATGTGGCTTCTCTTGTCAGCCATGTGGTTACCATGTTAGAAATGTGGCTTTGGCACCACTGCAGGCCTTGTATCACGTGATTTGTATTCAAAGAAACACTTGGGATCCACTGAAAGAGACATACCACGTTACCTGGATCATAGTTCAGTGAGGTACCATGACTTTTGCTTCTATTCCTGACCAAGACCCTGTTGGTACCATCTGGTCAATTAATATTCGAAAGCAGTTTTAATAAGCACGCCATCAAATTCCTCTGTTGGTACAAATTAGGTATGAGGACATATTATCTTCACAGAGTGTGAGCTGTCAGTAGTCTTCCACCACAGTGAGAGACTGCAATCTAAATAATCTGGATTTAGGAGTTTGTTAATTTGTTTTCTGTGCCTCATCTGCAATTCAGCAGTCACTGTATATCATAGCCTGAACCCCCTACTATGAACAGCCCAGAATGGGAGGCTTCTTAGCAGGATTGCTGCAGTTGTTTAGTTTCTGGGAACACATAACTTGATTTATTCCACTCTGTTAATTAGGAGCCACAGCTGTACAGCATGTATGTCTAAGGTTCCTTCTCCCACTTCAAGATAGCTGGGCAGTACTGTGTTTGTGGGCTTGCCATTCTCCACCACCTATTTTGTTTCCCTGCCATATAAATGTCATTTAAGGAAAAACTCAATTAAATTTAATTGATTTACTGAGCAGGACTGAGCTTACATATGTGTAATATCAACATTTTTCTGGCCCAGCATTCCTACCGAAGATGCTTCTGGATGCTTTTATCACTGTGTCATGCACTGGTGACAGTTCTGCTTAGAGCATGCAGAGGGCTTTTGAAATGAGTTTGACAACAGATTTAATGAACACTTTTTAGGTGGTTTTTTTCTCTTATAGATGTTTTTCTGTACGGCTGACAGGACATGCATGCAGCGCAGTGCAGCACTGCATTTTCAAACATAAGCAGGAAGAAACAAAGTATTAATGTTGACAGTTTGGGGGGAAAAAAATCCTTCCAAACTTTCTCATGCCCTGATGTGAAAGAGTTGAATGTGCATGTTGCTTTCCGGGAGAACTGGTGTCATTTCCTCAAATGGGTGAGAGACCAGAATATTTTAACCCACGTTATACTGTACTGTGGAAGCAGTTTACAAGCCTCTGTTCGTAAAGGAGATTGACTCACTTTAGTCATTCAGCTTAGTTTACGAGAAGAGTCAGTAAAAAGTCTGCTGCAAGAAATTCATCCCTGCCTTGCCCAGAAGCTATTCTGATTTATTTCCCTAATAAAATTACTGTAATTATCTTCTGTATTTAATCCATCCTGGTCCTTGTTTGAAGGCTTCAGATCCACCTTCTGTTTTCATCATATGGTGACCATGAAGCAGGTCAGAGTTTTTTAAAATTTTTATCTCCTTATTTGCAGGGCCATATTATTTGAGTCTCTCTCTCCTTTAAAGTCTCTTATTAGGCAAAAGGCCTTATACTTAAAGACTAACCATTGTCTGAAGATTCTGGGGTTCCATCTTCTTTCACAGTAAGCATTTTATAGAAGTAACATGGACTGTCACAACAGCTGTGCTTGATGTTTGTTTAGCCCTACTCTTCAGCGCTGGCGTCTTTTAAATCTGGGACAATGTAAAATACAAAAGTCACTGTTTGTCTTGGTCTGCAGAGATGCAGGACACAGTTGATTCAGAATGTGCAGGTTGTGTAGTAGTCGGGGACCTTGGTGTCATGAAAGATGCTGCTGTAAAGTAACCTTGTTATGCAAAGAGTAAAGATATGCTGGAATTGGAACAGTTTGAGGGTTTATTAATTAGTTCAACACTTTAAAGTGGGGTGTTTTCTTGTACTTGGTGTCTTTGAAAGCTACAATACCGTTGCCGTTAAGAGAGTAGCAGGTGTGGACTGTGCCAATTGGTCACAATTACAGGATGAATCTTTACCATTTGATGTACAGGACCAAAGTAGCACTTGTGGTGTGTTGTGTGAGGATAGACAATTATCCTTCAGTTTTATTTTGGATTGTGAATTCATATGTCACGTGCTGTGGGTTTGGATTGGATCTCTTCAGACATGGATTACATAAATAAATAATTTCCTAACTCATCGTAAACTGTTTAACTTCTATGTCAGATACTTCATACACTATTAGATTTTTAGGACGGCATTAAACTTTTGGGAAAGAAGAGGTAGGTGCTGAGATCCTCAAGAGGATGCTGTCATGCCTGACAGATTCAATCTCTCCCTGACTTCCAGTTTGCCTGATGCACCCCAGTCTGTTGCCGTGGGAGGAACACTCCGTGTGACCCTGCTGGTTGGGTTTGTTTAACTGCAGCTCAGGGAGGGCTCTGAGCAAGAGAGAAGGAAAAAAGGCTTCCATTTCTAATTCTGTGAAACAGAAAAAGGTATTTAAAAAGGCCTGGAGCACTTCTTATTTGCCAGAAGTAAGTATAAAGGCAGGTTTATATCCTTTTGTAATTCACCCTAATTGAAAGGATGTATATTTCTTTTTCTAAAGTCAGCAGAAAAATCCTGGCCTCTTAATGATGAAAGACTTTTTTTTTTTTTTAAACTTTCTCCTGAGCACAAGTAGCTGAAGTTTCCACTTTAAACTTGGGTGGCTCATTCATATTTCACTTAATGGTAATATGGTATCCTTTCTCTCCCTTCCCCTCCTTACCACCAAGGCTAAAAAGGAGGGGGGGGGGGATATAAAATGTTTCTGAAAATTACAGGAAATGTCTGTTCCTTAAACAACTTTGCCAGGGAATTTCCAAATGTGCTTAATGCTTATGGTTGAACTTGCAGCAACTCGGTCTTCAATCATGAGTGGATCCTGTTCTTAAAATGTGACACTTCCTTCCGGTAAACTACCTTGAAATTAAGTTATATGCTTTGTTTATCGTCTGCTCTTCTGCAGAATTAATTGTGCCCAGTGGTGAGGTGAAGGCTCTTCAGGGCTGCTTTAAACACTTGATTTATTTATTAAAAGTGTGAAAAACAGTGTATAGTTTCCTGAGTTGGTAGATGTTTCATTTCTGAGAACTTCAGAGAGGAATGGATGGCAGAGAGACTCATGGCAGGGCATGGATGGCACAGAAAGGCAAGTACTAGTGGATGTGAAGATAACCTGACAGTTTTCAGAGGGAATTCAGGAACTGCATGTGAAGCTCTAAAGAACAAAAGGGGAAATGCTTTTTGCCTCAGTACTTTGTTTGCTTGTACTGTCACAAGGTAGTCTCAGATCACAGGGTCTTACCTCTAGGCAGAGCCCAATCAGTGTTAAGCATTAGTTTAGTTTTAAGTTCTGGGATGAGATTAAAGATGATGATAGCAACAACTACACTGAATAGGATCAGCTTTCTCTTGGTTGTCGGTTGATTTACACTGGGCTTTTGCCACTGGATTAAGGGAAAGAGCAAGGGAGGTCTGCAGAGCCTCTTCCTGGGCCTCAAAAGGGAATTTGAGCAGGCAGGGGGAGAAAAGGACCTGGCACAATCTTCAGCAGATCTTCTCATCCACCTCACTGCACTGCTGCTCTCACATACATACACTTATGTGCTAATGATAGGCAAGTAGGAAGATCTCCAGCCTGGGTCCTTTCGGATTCCAGTCAAGATGTTAGTCCCAGGGAGCAAAACCTGTTCTGGGTAATATGCTCTGTTTGAAGCAGAACATCCCATGTTCTACTACTTGCAAGGTGTCTAGAGTAGTTGCCTAAAGACAGAGGTGACGCTCGTAGCTTTTTTCCTTGCAGGATGATGTGGGTTTTCAGTTTGTTCTCTGACTGCCATGATGTGCTCAGCTTTCTGCTGCCCTGGCTCTTCACGGTCATCGTATCATTTTCTCCAGGGTTTCGGAGCCACTCCTGGATTTCGCTTGGCAATAATTTATTGTCATAGTTTATGCTACAGTGATTAAGCCAAGCTGTCATCTCTTGATAGCGATGATTTGAATCTTCCTTTTAGCTGCCCAGGAAGCAGTTTGGAATTGACATTAATGTGTTTATTTTTGCTTTGTTGTGTAAAAGTTGTGATTTAATTTGTGTGCATCAGAACAGCAGGTGCTGTGTGTAGAAGCTGTATGGGTATGAGTGTGTCATTTTTGGTGACATTAGTGTTACCAGTTTACAGTGTTGGCTTTTTCAGTGTGTGGGGAGGTGGGATTAATTACTCAAGATGTTCTTTTTCTTTAGTCTTTGTCCATGCAAAATATAGGTCTATTCAGACTTACTTTTGGCAGTCTTTCATGTTAGATGCTGAAGAAGAGTTTGTGAATTCACTTAATTTTATGCAAATGTATCACCTGTGAATGCTAGTTATAGATTAGTTTTCTAGCAGGGAAATCCATTTTCTAGGGCTTTCGAACTTGTAGTAAGGATGATGATAATGATGATTTTCCTATGTTTAAATATTTCCCTCTGCTGGCCTTCATATGTGAACCACCTTCTGTCCTGTTCAGCCCATGTAGCTTTTGACTTAAAGGTAGGTGAGTAATTGCTTTTGACATGAAATAATGATGAATTCATACAAAAGTACTCCAGAATTTTCAGTTGCTTTGACTTGGACATCTTACAGGGAGAATCATCTTTTAAAAATCCATTAACACTTTTCCTGGTTCCTATCCCAGGCAATAGGAAACTGAGAATGCATTGTATTATAACATATGTTTGAAGTGGATTAAGTAAGATTTCATTCTATGTGCTGTGGACCTGCAGGGAAAAAGTGCTTTGAAATAGAAAGAGCTTCTCCCTTGTATGGGTGGAGAAGGAAGTCCCCAGATTAATTCTCTGAGTCTCTTTTGCATAGAGTGGTGTAACATCAATGTTGTTTCACTATGAACGTCAAAAGGGTTGGCTTCTTGCTAAATGCAAGTGATGATAATCTGGTTTACTGCTTAGAGTTGATGATGGTAAATGGATGATATTCGCAAGAGTGTTGAGTGGGTTTGGGTCTCTGTTGAGTAGGTCAGGAAAGTGCAGTGTTTTGATGTGCTTTTTTGTTTTATTTTGGAATAATATAGTAGACTATTATTTCAAATATGACTACAGTTGTACTTTGCTTATTCACGCTTTTGGGTTTGCGTAATTTCCCCCCGAAATTGGATTGCACTTGCTATTCTCATGCATGTACAGTGTGTAATCTGAGTGTGGCTGTTGTTTCTACAAGAAGGAGAAAATTATCACTTTTGTCTGCATACATAGATCTAGAGTACAGATGTGTTAAAAGTAGAAGAGGGAGCAGCCATAGATGAGACAAGGAAAGCAGGGTGAAGTTCTTAAAAGTGCTTCTCTCTTATGAACACGGTACACAAGTGACATTTAAAAAAAAAAATTAAATCTATGTATTTCCATTTGAGTGACTTCCTTGCTGCTGTCCAGTCTTGCACCAAAGTTGGGTGTGCTCAGGAGAGGGGTGGAAAGTATCTATTCTACCCCCAACCAGGAAACATGAGCAAGTTATGTGCTTATGAGATGATGACACTTGCTTGAATCATCCAGAAAGCCAAAAGACACCCTCATTCCCCTCAACATGAGCCCTTAAGAGCTCTTCTGGTTCACAAGCATTTATTATCTCACTCCTGTGTGGTCTGCACGGGTAGGGGAAGGCTGCTTGTTGGCTTCTGGTAACTTTAGTTACTTTTATTTCACAGACTTTACACTTTATTACACAGTTTTCAATCTCTGGAATTTACTGGCTTGCTAACTGAATTCAGAAGAATAGGTAGTTCTCACTTTCACTTAAAAACCTTATTTCCCTTGTGCTCCATAGACACTCTGTGTTTCCTGCTACCAGTGAATGGCATCTTGGGCAAGGGTTGAACCTGTCTCAATTGTCACTTAGCCTTCAGTACCAAAAGGGTACAAGCATCTGTCCAGAACAACATTTATTTACATCTTTTTGAGGCTGGTGAGGGAGTGCTGTGGCTGTCATAGCTGTTGGGGGGAGGAAAACTTGCAGGAGTAGGAATTCGCTCTGTGATCCCTAGATCTGGAGCTCCTGTCTAATGCAGAGTTTGTGCATGTTGGTTTGTCAAGTATCACGTGTGTCTGTGGGAAGAGGGGCCGGTGCTGATGGTGTTGGCACCAGTTTCTGAACCACAGGCAGCTCCCAGATCAGTAATGCTGAAGCCAGATATTCCTTTGAAAACAGCTGCTGTGCCAGCACAGGAGCATGTCCCCTGCAGTTTAGAGTGTCCTACATCTGTGTTTTGATTCATCTTTTTGGTTTTTCTTTTATGTTGGTGCCCATCCTAAGAAACATGAAAGGGACTGTAGGGAAGGATGGTGTTTCCCTCATACATACATGTGTTTGCCCGTCGAAAGTAGAAAAATACACAGTTTAAAAAAAAACCCAACAACTTTCAGGTGTCTCAGCTGAGTTCATAAAAGCTGCCCATCAGGACCTTCTCATGTTCAGATGGTGTAAAGTTATTTTGCTGGTGTTTTGCCAGGCAGCAATGACATGTGTGGGAGCATTGCTGTCGGCAGCTGGCAAAGCTGGCATTAGTTACGTTACTCAGCATTTGTGACACCAAAGTTCAAGGTTGTCTTCTGATATGAGGTAGAAGTTTTTCAGAGATCGTAGAAAGGCTTCTAGAAACTCTTTGCTAGTTCCTTAACTGAGGTAGAATTGGAGGCTCTCATTCTGAGAGTTTTTAAAATGCATTCTTACTACATCTGCCTCTCATCCCTGGAGGTATTTAAGAGACGTGTAGATGTTGAGGTTAGGGACATGGTTTAGTGGTGGACTTGGCAATGTTAGTTTAACAGTTGGCCTCTATCTCAGAGCTCTTTTCCAACCTAAATAATTCTATGATTCAGTGTGAGCCAAAACCTGAGATAACTCAAGCAAGCATCCTGTTGTGATGTAAAGGAATTGCTTGGAGTCAAAGTGGTATCAGTGGAAATTAGGAGCGCATGCAAAATGCGAGTTACTGTGACTGACAAACCAAACACAGCCTAAGTGCCACGATTCCAATTATGTGGTTGCTTACTTCACTCCATCTGAGCCACTTGGGATGGGCATGAGACACCCTGAGTAAAGAGAGATCCTGTCGTTCTGTGATAGCGTTACAGATACACATTAGAAATCCACTGTTGTCCATGTGGAAGGTAGTAGGGTTTGGTTCTTTAAACAACATGGAGAAACTGTTAAGATACTGGGCAAGTGTGGGACAGATCCTTTTAGTTTTACGTTAAGTTAAATGTTTAATTTTCCTCCTTAAAAGAAGAGGTAACAAGCAATTGCAGCCCCTCTGCAAGGAGGAAGCAGCCATGCAGTGTTACCAGTGAGAGACTTCACAGGGTGTTCCCGTAGCTCAGTTATGGATCACCTTTGCGTAGCCCTGATTTCAGTGTAGAGCACCTATGTGACGAGGATGGTTTCTTAGCTCAAAGATCACCAACATAATGGCCCTGTTTAGGGCAATGCAATATAATTGCATCATTTGATGAGACACTGTGAAGTCAATAGTACCATGTGAGATGAACGTCACAAGTAGCACAGCAGAAAGGGAACAGTCAAGAAATCCAGTTTTATCTTTTTACAATCACATTAGAAATCAAAGAAGTGTTTCAACACCTCATAGCATCTGATTAATTAGAGGAGTCAACGGGAAGGGGAGGAGAGCTCAGGTCTTCTAAAGCAGGAGGCTGCCAGTTTCTTTTATTTATATAGGTCCCAAAGAAGGGTTCTGATAGCTCCAGAAATGGAAATAATTAAAAGAAAAAACTGTTCTTGATAAAAATGCATTCTCTCCCCTGCCCAATGGAGAGGTTCCTGTTAAAATAGGATTTCAATTGCAGTAATTTGAGGTGACATTTCTGTTAAGTTTATTGCTTTCAAGCCATGGGCAGAATGCCTTCGAGGTACTTAATATGTTAAGGTAATATGGTTATTTAAAAGGATTCTTGACTGGTAGCCCACTTGCCTTATGTTCTTTACATGCTCTTTACGCAGTCACCATATACCTACAACTGTTTCGAGTTCTTTGCAAGGGTCTTCTAAAATAAACTTCTGTTAAGGCTGAGAAAGCAACCAGTAAGCATTTAGAAGATAAGGAGTATACCCAAACTGAAAGTTGCAAATTAATATTAAATGTTTTTAACAGCAATCATTTAGGGTTCTGTAGTTTCTTAGCGGCTTTATTTTCCTGTTATTACTTGGACTTTAAGTCAGCAATTTATCCATCAAAACAAACTGTCTAGTTCACGAACAAACTGTCTAGCTTACAAAGGAGCTAGAGCCAATTCCCACTAGAGTCAGTGGAAAAGTTTTCATTGAGTTCAGTAGGTTTAGTGTCTGGCAACCTTTGATATGAATAAAAGAGAATCAAAACTCGTGACAGAACTTGTTAAGAGACATTTTTTTTTTAAATGCAGAATGATCTTTTTACTTTCTGAAAAAAAAGAATGGACACAACTATCAAGTTTCCTTTTTTTCCCTCCCTGCAAAATGGCACTGTCTTTGGATACCTTCCTGAGGGCAGCGTATAAAGATTGCTCTGTGTGGGAGCACACCAGGTTGCAAAGATAGGGGTTTATTTAATACATTTAATTAAGGCTTGGTATATTATTTTTCCCAATATTTTTGGTAGTTTAGAGCAATATGTGTTTCACAGCTATGTGCTTCCTTTTATCTGGACAGGCTTAAAAGCACTGTCACAATAGCACTAGGGGCAGAACAAATGGAAAATCATATTTTGTCAACCTAATGTCTGTTTATGTGAAACCTGGTGTTTTTCTTGTATTGCCACATGAAACTCATAAAACAGCTTTCAATTTCCTATTTTGGGTTGTTAAAGCAAAATTTGTGCTTTTTTCAGAATTGCATTTGCTTAGGATTTTTTTATATAGATTTGTATAATCTTATTTAATGAGCAAAACATCTTCTTACCTGGGGTTTCCCACTGCTGAACGCAGCTGACCTGTTGTTGTAACAGGACTTTTAATAATCTATCTAGAAATTATCTAGGAGGACTTGTTCCACCAGAGTGTAATTTGGGAGATTCTGGAGAGCCCGAGGGCAGCTGTGAGGCAGAATTACGAACAGGTGGTCAAACAGGTCAGGTGGTTTTACTGCTCTGCTGCTGCCACTGTTGCAGCTGATGTTGTTCAGATGCTGTCAGGATCTAATTTTACAGAAGTATACTTTGTTTCAGACACTCTTTAGCATGTGTGCTAAAAGTGTAACACACCTCATATAACTGTCGCACCAGCTCCTGGAAGGGAAGAAGAGTGCTCACGGCTTTAGCTTTCAGTAGGGTGAGACTTCTGTTCCATGTCTACTGATTAATTCAAATAAAATGCTTGTGTCCTGATGTAGCTTCTTGTTCTTCTGGTTTCTCTTCAAGCATGTTCTTAAGAGAGGTGGATGTAAGTTTGATCCTTTCTCTTGTACAGTTTCACTTCCCCAACTTGCAGTGCTACTTTTCAAGGCATCAAACTTTTAAAATGCTTAATGTTTAAAGTGTTTAAATAACTAATTTTACAACTTCTTACTAAGTGGTGAAGTGTTGAAACAGGTTTAAACAGTTTTGCTATTGAAAGGATTTAGGGCAGCATCTCTTAATTATTTTCTAACAGTCTTGTGAAGAGGCAGAGCTAATGGCAACAAAAGTCTGTAATTAAGGCAGGGTATGTTGCCTGAAATACAGGATAATTGTCGAGGCAAGATCACTGGAATAGATTCAGAGACTAGCTGCCAATGCTCTCTCGAGGTGTTTGGCATATACAGCAGAGAGAATCCTCAGGAATGTATTTATTAGCTGGTACAGCCCGTTGTACAGTTAGCCCGAGTTGAATGTTTCGTTCTGCGAAGTTTCATGTCCTCGTCTGGTTCGTGTTTTTTGATTGGTGATTGGTTTTTTTTTTCGTCTTCCCCTTCTTACAGGCTCTTAGTCTGGCGTAAAGCTGATGGGTGGGAGCAAAGGTAAAGAATGATGTAATGCAGCAGCAGCCAGAAAGCATCTTTTGTCTGAATTGTGAAATGGCTACTCCATAGTCATCTCCCGATGAATCAGATGTGAGGGGCTGCTTTGTGGGACGAACCCTTTGTAACAGCACATCAACTGGAAGCAGGAGGAGACACATTCAGCTGAAGAGCTCTTTACGAAAATGGATTTAACTTTTCTTTTGCCAGTCACTACCAGCATGACCTCATACACTTCTAGTACAATGGTGTGGCTAAGCCTTTGAGTACACAGCCATTACATCATCGCAGCAAATTAGAGAGGGAGGTGGTGAAAGAGGCCTTATTGTTGTCATGGCCGATGAGATGATCAGGACTCAACTCATTGTCCCTGAAAAGTTGGTGGCTTTGCTGGAGAGCGGTACAGAAAAATTACTACTGATTGATAGCCGCCCCTTTGTGGAATACAATACTTCCCACATCTTGGATGCCATCAACATCAACTGTTCCAAGCTCATGAAGAGGAGGCTGCAGCAGGACAAAGTCTTGATTACAGAGCTCATTCAGCATTCAGCAAAACACAAGGTAGGGGTCATTTTCCTCTTATTCCTTGTAATTGTTAAAAGGAGTGGCCGGAAAGCAACTTGTAATAATTTCTCCTTAGGTATTTCATGGAAAAAAAACCCCCAAAACTGAGCAGGACTAGGGACTGAGTTTAGCTGAGATCTTACCTCATNCTCAAATGTATGTAATTAAGGCAGGAAACATTCTCCTCTTGAACTTCCAAGGATTCTGTGGGGTCTGTGGTGGTGGGGATTGCTTAGCGTGCAGTCATGCAGTTTGCAAAGAAGCTCCATCTCTGTCAGTCCTGGCTCCTACTTGCTGTTTAAAATGCTTTTAATGGGAGTTGTTTGATGAATTGTGGTGGTTTGATTTGGTTTTTTGTTTGTTGGCAGAGGGGGGATTTCCTTTTTGCAAATACTGTTATCAGTGAAAAGAAAATAGCTAAGCTGTTTAAAATTAATGCCTATCTGCGGGGGGATTTGGAGGTTTTTCTGATCCATTGATATTTGTTTCATGTGTTGGGGGTATAATAATAATCTACTCTATTCTTGCTTCAACATGTTAAACATGAACATGATTATTATTATTGTATTTTATATATAAAGCTGTACAGGTAACCAAAGTGTGTGTGGCTTAGAGGCAGTTTAAGGTCTCCTTACTGTTTATGTACAGAAGCAGAAACCTGGGTAGGGCATTTTTATAAAAAGCTCAGCTTTTAAACCAACCAACCTTGCTAAAGGTATTACATTTCACAAGTGACAAAAAGTAGCCTAACGATAGAAATTTGTGGAGTGGGCTTCAACTTGCAGCAAATAATCAATTTACAAACTCTCCAAGGAATTAAATCTGATAGACACATGAAGGATAAAATTAAACTGGTTCGTGTACAGCTGCATAAGAAATCCATGTATCTGAATTGCTGTGTGGCAAATATGTGGAAACCCTGATGGAGGTGATAATGTGATGCTTTTAATCCTCTTCCTCTTGATTTTTACTCTGAGTTTCTGGTGTTTCAGATTGAAATTGATTGCAAGCAGGAAGTGGTGGTATATGACCAAAGTTCTAAAGATGTGACCTCTCTCTCATCTGACTGCTTTCTTACTGTGCTCCTGGGCAAACTGGAGAAGAATTTCAGCTGTGTGTATCTGCTTGCAGGTAAGATACACCAAGAGAAACCTCTCAGACACTTGAGTAAGGAGAAGAAAGAAAGAAAAAGCTGTTGGTATAGCTGATGTTTTCAGTTTTGCAAGTGCTGATATAAACCTCAGTTATAGCATAGACTTTTCTGTAGTTCTTTACGTATATGGTGACACTCATAATGCTTATAATGCTTAGAAATTCCTTCTTATAGAGGGTGTATTACTCCATTAGTCTGTGTAAGTGTAGTGGACCAATGTGAGGGTTTTAAGATGCATGTGTCTGCTGCTTTAGGGCAAAGAAATAGTAAAAGAAATGTGCTTCCCTAACTTTTAAGTATTGTACATGCTAGGAAGAAAACTTGTTCCTTACTGAATTGGTAATTGCTACAATAAGAACAACAAAGGAAATGATCTCTCAGAGTTACGGAGATTAGTTTGTGTGACAAAACTTCAGCTCTTCATGGGGTAGCACTTTATTTAGGTCTTCTCCCTCACCCTCTTTATTTTTTGTGTAATCCAAGGTTAAAACATCTATATAAATTAATCTCCTTATACTACAGGATTTGTTGGTCTTAACTTGTGCTTGTGTCATTATTTCTGTCTTGGAACAGGAGACCCAGTCTTCTCAAGGAGGAACAGGGAGGAGCATGAGGTAGATCCAAGGCTGACAAAAGGGGAAATTATGAATATTAGTAGGAAATCCATTGCAATGGCTTGATCAGTGCTCTAACGAGGTCTCAGAGAAATGCTACAAGTATAGTCAGGGACTGAATAATGATGAGAGAAAGGGTCTCAAGAGATGCTTCCTCTTAGCAAGAGGATTTCACTGCAGTTTGTAGTGACTTCAGATGAAAGTGATAGGGGAGTGCTTGTGGTGGTGAGAGACCTTCTCTTTATCTATTATGAAAGTGATTACAGTGAAAATGAATAATTTCTGCACTTGGATAGATGTGTTTGGTGCTCATGTGAGCTGTACTTACAGTGAACTAAGCTTTGCTTTGGCTTGGTTTGGTGCTTCTGTTCCATTTGCTAAGTCAAAGTTACACCTGTGGGTGGTGAATGAACAACAGTATTAAATTCAGTGGTGTCTGGGCACAGGTGAAGGCTCAATGTAAGTGGTTAATGCTCCTTTAAATAGAAAACAGTTATTTTAAAAAATAAACCCAGTCTAGCAGCAGTTCATCTCTTCAGCATGTATCATAATGATACTGTGAGAACTTGTTTTGTTTTCATCTCCAGCAGTAGTTGTCTCTTCCAGGTGCAAATGCTACTTAAACCATGAGCAAGATAGTAGTGCCCATTAGCTGAGGTGAGCTTAGCCACAAACAGCTGGTAAGGATTAGTTTGATTGTTAGAGAGACAGAGAATCTAATGTATCAAAATCTTCCTTTATAAAAAGCAGGATTTGTATTTTAGTGTATCAAATGGGTTCCTATTGGCAAAGATTAGGCGTAAGAATTTCATCTTGTATTTATATACATAGCTAAGATGGGGCTGTTTATGGATGCAGAGACAACTGCTGGCTTTAAAACCAGTGGCAGAGCAAAAGGGAAATGTAAGGAAATTATTTACTACTGATCTGTTACAACTAAGTGCTTATTTCAGGTGCTTATTTTTTACATCTGCTAAAAATCTAGCTACTTAATCCACTCACATGAAACCTTTTGGGCTGTAGGGTGAAGGAGAACGGGCTAGATTCAGTCTTATGGAAAGTTTCTTAGTTTATTGATATGTGGCTGTAGGAAACTAGATAAAATACGTTGTCTCAGCAAGTTGATGACAAACTCTCATAAATGTTTATGGCCCATAATGAGGGTGGAGGTCAGTGCACTGTGTAAAAAGAAAAACCTTTGGACTTCTTTTCCCTATGCCACTAAATCTGGTTTATTTAAAATAGTGATCTTAAATAAACATTTTGGGGTAGGAAAATATTTTCTGTTGGGGTAGAATAAAGAGCAATTAACAAATATCTGAAATTCCTGCATCTGTTCTTGCCATCCCCCATTACTGAGCACTTGCTGAGGTGGGGGTTTTGTTTCGGTTGTGCATAAAGGTATCTTCTACCCTGGAGGTTATTTTTCATTGAAGTAACTGTTGTGAAGACCTCAAATGAACCTTTACCAATTCGTTTAAACTTTTGATATAACCTCATAAAAATATTTGCAATCTAATGAGGAATGTTTTCAGGAATTTAAAAATTTGTTTTGGTTCTTAATTTTTAACAGTACACAAAATACTGAAATGTGGGTCCTGGGGGCTTAATCCCACTCCCATCAGGGCATTTACTCTGCCGGGTTAAGTAAGATTTAAACACAGGGATGTCACTTGATTCCTTCTCTTCCCATATGTTGAGAATTGGATTTGCTTGCATGGAGCCCTTTTCCTAGTTATTTTTATGATTTTACTTCTGGCTCTGCAGAAAGTGTTAAAAGAGGGACTAATGATTCTTGCTTGAATGATCATTGTTAAGGCAGTAAACGTCAAGAGTCTTCCTTAAATCCAATTCTACAGTGCAAATGGCACTTCATTGAAATTTATGTTCTCCTTTCCTTAAGCACTTAGGGTTAGTCCTGCTTGTGCAAGCACAGATGGTCTTCATGATGGCTTTGAATGTTGCCTGTGAAGAAGATGAAACGCAGCTTTTTGTGTTGATTTTTTAAAACCTTTTTTTTTACACAAAACTTAATCTAAACAGCAGGCTTTCTGAAAAAAAAAAAAAGAACAGAAATTCCTATATTTTTGTATTTACAAACTGTCACTACAAATCGTGATAACCTAACACCAAATCACTCTAGTGTCTCTGAAGTGAGACCGAAAGCAAGAATTATTGTGCTCAAGTGGATGTAGAGCAGTGGTAAATCTCCAAGAAGGACCAGCTAATCTTCAGATTACTGTAATGCAGGATCATAGAAACAGTTTCATTGAATTCTCTAAGAATTTTTCAGTGCTGAAAGACCAGGGTATATTTTGCTAGTGAACAATGAAGGACTTATTTTTCTGTCAGTCACTGAATTGCCGCTTAGACTGGAGGTGCCACAGTGCTTGATACCACTGAGAACAACCAATATGGAAAACTCAGATAATGTAGCAATTAATTTTGAAGTGTATGGGCAGAAGGGCAGTTAAGAATACTGAAAGCCTTTTGTGAGCATATGAAATTGCTTGTACAGTTTTATACCACTTCCCTCCAGTGCCTGTACACTGAGGTGTAGATTTGTATGTGACTGTGTTCCATTGGAGCCATGCCTCTCGTTAAATAGGATCCACCTGATCTAGATGTCATGAGGGCAAAAAGGGTCCATAAAATTCTACAAGCCACTTACTGGACAGGTTATCTGTGTAATTCAGAGAAGTATCAGTAGGGAATCGCAGATTTTCTAGGTGTCCAGAATGAGTTCAGTGAAATTGGACAAAGATGCTGGAAACAAAATAGTGGGTGATTACTCAGGAACTGTGGCAAAAGTTTGGCTGCAACTTCCCAAATAATTGTTTCCACACCTAATAAAGTATGTGTTCAAAATATAAGACTTGCATGAAGGATACAGGGTGTATGAAGCAAGTCAGGAACTCTTCTTCAGTCTCCTTTATCCTGTATTTTGTTGGGGTTTTTTTAATACGTACTTGAATTTGGAAGCTCATTTAAAGACTCTGAGTATAGAAATACCCATATCTCTAGGGTACATTGTGTTGTCTCTGCTTGCCTAAAGCAAAGTGGAATAAGAAAAGTCCAGTGCTCTCTTCCTGCTTTGTCACCAGAAAAAACATTCCTTGTGGCAGAGGAGCAGGAAATCTTAAGAATATTCTCTTGTAGGTAGAGCTGGTCATTTCTATGTCCTGAAGCGACCAGGGCTGTGAGACTGAGCTTCATTCCCAGCTTCTGTGGTCCCACACGTCCGGAAAGACTGTGGCATGTGGTTCAGTGTGGTCTGCACGAGGTTTGTGCTGTCTGATAAATTCCTGGCTAACATCCTGACACACAGAATCACACAGAATCACAGAATATTATGAGTTGGAAGGGACCCACAAGGATCATCTAGTCCAACTCACCATCTAACACCCGTACAGAGACACGTTTGGATTTGGAGCTTAATAACTTTCGGGTTTGTCTGGCTGAAGTTCTGAGTGTTCCCTCTTTGTAAATCTTTGCAGTGTAAATCTCCTTCAAGGAGAAGAGCACACCTTCAAATGGTGGTCATCGATTAAAATGACCAGGTTATCTGCAAGTTGAAATAAGTATAGCGAGAACGAGATGTTAAATATCCTGCCAGTGTGTAGAGGAGGTGAGATAGTTGCTCAGTGATGCCAGCTTCCCTGATAGTCTGGTTGATTCCATTAGAAAAAACCTCTCTTGAGAGAGGTGAAAATCTTGCCGAAGGAGCGCAGTATTCCCCGAGTGGTCCCAACCCTTGGAGTGCAGCCATTGTCGGTGGGGAGGAGACCAGTGTGAGAGAGATTAGCTCTGAATCACCCTCTTCAAAAGTCTCCCTCTCCATCGATTTTTAATGAGAGCCTAGAAAAACCCTTGGCTACAGCCAGTCCTCTGTGAATATCCTCCCAGGCTTTCTACTTAAAATGCAGTTTTTAGTGTTCGTTCAGTGCTATGATTGTTTTAAGCACTTGAAGAATGGGAGTAGGGTTTATTACTTTCATATGTGTATCCACTTGCTGTCTTTTGAGAGAGAGAGCAAGGTTTGACTAGAGTAGAGCTCTCATAACATTTCTCAAGCCCAAGAATAACTTGTTAAGTTTGCTTTTGTTTTGGATACCTCTGGATGCTTGTGAAACTTAATTGACTGAAATTATAGTGAAGGTATTTTAATTTTTTTTTCCCTTTAAAGGCAGAAAGGGCAAGTGTGGGTGTCGAGTGTTATTTGTCGTGCCACTTGGCATGTGCCCCTTGGGTGGGAGGGGAAGCTTGTCCCCATTCTCACACATATTCCCCCCCTCCAACCTTGTTTGCTTAACCTGGCTATTAACTTAGCAAAGGCAGAAACCCTCCAGGGCAAAAGAACTTCCCTTGCTACTGTGCTTGTAAAACACCTGGCATAACCCCGGGCCGCTTTGGGAATGCCACCGGAATTAAGAAAAAACCCTCCACCGGCTTTCCCAAGCTGTGAAACCTTGGATCCTGTGGGAGGGACTGGCCGTGGCTGAGGAGCAGGGACGGGAATGGGACGGCAGCTCCAGCCTGGGTTTATGTAATGGAAAATGGCACGGGGCCCTGCGGAGCTGGGCTGGAATGCGGGAATTGCGATGGCCTGCGGAGGTCTGCAGCTCGTTTAAACAGAGTGGAAACATTGTAGATTCATAAAACTTGTGAGTCAGAAGGTTTACAACTTTCTTTCCTTACGGCGAGGGGGAAAAAAAAATCTATGCTGCAGCTTTTAGATAAACAGTTTAGTGTTTGATGGGGATGTGACTGGGAAAGGGCTGTTAAGTCACAGCATTAAAGAGCCTCTGAGGTGAGGTAAATGTAGAAGTTAAGGGCTTTTATGTTTTCTCTTTGCTATAATGCTATTTGATTTTACTTTTTTTTAGGATAGTTTTCAGTAATGTTTCCTTACCTGCCTGGCACTTATCAGTATTTACAGTTACAAATCCTAATTGCCATTAGGAGAAGAGGAGAAAGCCCAAAAAGCTAAGCATGAGTTATTCCGCTGCATACCTTAGGTGAACACAGACTTTTGGAGAGGCTTGCTTAAAATTACAGGGACTAAATACTGTGTGTTAGAGGTAGCTGCAAAAGTTCCTGGGTTTTACTCTTCTATTCCTTTGAAAAGGAAAATTAAATGAAAAAAAAAAAGGGGGGGTGGTGGTAATATTCTTTTTAAAAGGATAGCAATATAATATGTATGTGTAATATAATTGTATGTGATTCTATAAAGTTATGAACAGTTAGTGCCCTTAAAGAAGAGGCAGATTCTGGATTTAACAAAGGTGGAGTCATTTGTTAAATCTGCAAGCTTCAATGGCTCCTTCTTTCAGTCCTGGTACATGCCTGTAGTCTCTGCTTTCTTGACTCATCACTTGAGCCTTAGACCTTT
Source organism: Pitta sordida (assembly GCA_013390025.1). NCBI lineage: Eukaryota > Metazoa > Chordata > Aves > Passeriformes > Pittidae > Pitta > Pitta sordida. The sequence goes on along the minus strand of WEKX01009296.1, from coordinate 470,811 downwards.
TCCACTCCCTGCTTTAAAATTGTGTTTAATGCTGAATTAACACTGGTGTATTGGTAGACAGTTAAGTCTGGTGGGAGAAGGAAGGAAGTCACTTCCAGTCTGTTTTTCAGAATTCATTGAAGAAAACAAATTTCTCCCTTTCATTTTTTCAGAACAGTCAGAATCCAAAGCAGGAGAGAAAGGAGCAGTATCTGATTTAAACAGCACTCCAGAAAAATGCCAAAGTTTGTTCTTCTGTTACCAGTGTGCATTTTCTGTGATCTTTTCCAGCAGACTCCATGAAAACAGATACGTTCAGTGTGTCCTACATCTCTGATTAACTGGAGAAGGTGGCAGAGACCTTCATCCTGGTTCCCCACCCCTTCTCCGGCTGAATCTCTTCTCCCCTCTGCCTTGGCTGTGCTGCTGGGCTGTGGGTGTCAAAAGCCATTGCTGGGGTTCTCATGGAGCTTTAGCTGCCAGGCTTGTTGGAAACCCATGAAAGCCTGTGAACACCTACTTTCTCACCTTTCTTTCATTCCAAGTCAGGTTTCAGGATGGCATTTACAAAGAAATACATGATATGAAATCCTCACAGGACAAATGCAATGTAAGCTTAGTTTTAAATTTTCAGCTGCAAGGATTTTTATATGCGTGAGTCTTTCATCTTTGTAGGGATTGTTTCCATACTTGGACAGTTAAATAGAAAAAGCAAGTTACACCTTATGGTAAAGTGCCCTCTTTTTGTTTCCCCTTTCCTGCAGAGTTGCAGGAACCTCAGCTGTTGCTTTTCAGTTTCACACCCAAACTTAATGCACCTTATCTCTGAAATATAGTCAGATCTCTGTTATTTTATGTGCTTTGTCAGTATGCACATGCCTGATTAGCAAGAGCAGCTATCTCTAGATGATTAAGATAAAACTTCTGGTGCAGATCTCTGCAAGCACTTAAGGATGAACAGGAGTTACAAAATTGGCTGTTTCAACGGTAATTTCGCAAACAACTGTAAAGAAATACTCTAAGGACTCCCTCCTGATTGATTTTTTTTCATTTTCCTGTGCGTTAGAAATATGTATCAGTTGAGACATAGGATAGATGTTTGAGGGAACATCTGTTTGAAATGCCTACAGGAAAGGCTTGTAACTCTGGGTGATGTCACTGACAGGCCTGTTTGGCTCACAGAAACATTGGTAATTGCAACCAGCTAACAGCCTGATTGCTGTAGTGTGTCTTGTAAGCATCAAGGTGAATTTTGAAAGCTGGTAGGTGCTTTTCTGCACCCTGCAAAAAAGAAGGGTGCTGGGAGAGGTGAAGGGCTGAAGAGCAAAGGTAGTGCTGGGCTGGTGGATGGGTGAAGAGTGCAGGGCAGTGGGAGGTGTTGATCTGCTCAATGACACATGGAATTTTGCTGGACCAGCTCTGATACCCTAAAGCTGCACAGCCTGTGGTTGTGTGAGGAGGGGATGCATTTTGATGTGAATGAAGAGCAGTGCTTGCATTTTGCAAACTGCTTTTTTAGTAATTAGTGTTTCTGCTTAATATTTTTGCTCTTTGTCAAGTCAATAGTTAATGTTTCCTGCAGATTTGTCTTGTCTAATTTTGGCCACATCTCTGAATGGTTTGACATCTCATTGAAGGAAATACAAAGACAGGGAAGAAGAAGAGAAACCAGCATAACATGGAATGAACATAAGGAACATCCACCTGTCCTGTTATGGTGTCATTTAACTGGAAAGGTTTTATTAAGTATTGGATGAAACCAATGAAATTGTCACACTTCACGACTTTGAAGGAAGTGGTCAAATCAAGACCTTAGGGCTTAATTGACCTTTAATTTGCAAACCTCCAAAGTGTTTTACAGAGCTGCAACTGCAGCATGACAACTCCCAGCCCTGTGGAACACTCCTGCAGAACATAACAGAAATGAGCTGAAGTAAATGCTTGTGCTTCTCAGTAGTTACTCCTCTGCATTACACTTTAGGATTTGTATTAGTGGTAGTTAAAATTAATGAGTCATAAAAATCTGGATGGATTATATTCCCTCAGTGAAAGGAAACTCATCCCAAATCAATAATATTTTTCTACCATTTGTTGCCACTTGATCCCATATTCTTTCCCCCGCCTCTCCCAGTGTCTGGCAGAGTTAATTGGGAGTTCTATTTATACAAGGATTTATGCAGTGAATCTATAAGAAATAATAACTTCTACTATGTAATTTTGCTGGAACTTTCATCCCTTCTATTTTCGTCCCTTCTGAGTTGTCTGACAAGGGAACTGAAACTTCTGGTATCAAAATCCCCTTAAGGATCATACCTTTATGATCCCAGTTGTAGTCAGGGGAAGCGGTGGAGTCTTGATTAAAGGGAAGTCTGGAGTCACCACTTCGCAGAGCCATAGCAACAAGGGCAATCAAGGAGTTTACTGGATCTTGCCAAATTTCTGCTAATGGATGTGGAGGCTTGTAAGCAAGGATTGCAGGCTGTGCTGTGAAGACAGGGAGGTGTTGGGTTGTCTGTCACAGCAAAACCACTGACAGCTTTTGGCACCTTGACTGGTTTTGTAGAAACGTCCTGTTGAATGTCAGGGGAGCAGTTTCAGCTCAGCTGAACACCAAGTGTACGGAAAACCTGATTGGTTTATGGCTATTTAAGGGAGAATTTAAGGTAGTTACGTATTTATCAATCTTCTATTTTCAGGACTCAGTTACATTTATCAAAGAATTCAGTGGAATTCTATTAACCTGGTAGCTCTGATGATGATTTGCAGATTTATTTCACTCCCCCCCAACCTCCCAGTTTCAACACGCTCTTGCAATTGATTTATATTCACATGAGGCTTGAGCACTGGTGGGAGAAAGGGTGTTACTTAGAAACTGGCTCCAGGAGAAAAGTGTATTTTTTCTAATTAAAACAAACTGCACAGTGCTGCCAATGGCCCTATCCCAACTGAGGTAGGTAAGGCTATTTAAAGAAAAAAAATCACTTTGTTGCAAAGGTTGTCCTCAAATTACAGAACTTGAATCAAAACCCACCATGTCTTTCTATTAAGGGCTCAATTTTCTGCTTGGTGTTCCCACCTGTAGAATAAATTAATTTTCCAAGTGTTTAAGGCTTATTTTGAAGACAGTCTGCTTCATTTGCAGCTGAGGTGACCAGGTAGTCTGAGTGCTTAAAGCACTTTTCTCACAAGAGGCTCCTCATGTAGAGACTGTGCATAGGCTTCAGCTGTGGGGACTCATGGAAGCCATAGTCTGTGTTAGAAAACAGAGATATTCGAAATAAATACCTTTTCCCTACACATCTTTAGGTGCTGATTTTTTTTAAGTACATTCCCCTATATATTTTTAAAAACTAGATATATTTTGTGAGTTAGTGCAAGCGAAGTATGATGTGTGCATTTGCTTAGAACAGAGTAAGTCACATAATGCCATGACAGCTGAGCAATCATACATGTGGCTACTGCTGTTCCAGACCCCTGATGTTTGTTGCACCTCAAGAAATTGGTAGTTGAGTAGGATGCATATATGAGTGTGGTTTGTTGTTATGGGTTCTATTTGCTTGTGGGTTTTTTTAAGGAATTTTTCCACGTACGCTGACCTAGAATGTATTTTTGCTATTGAAACTGCCATAAATCAAAGCCAGATTTATTTAAAAAGCTAATAGCCTTTTGAAAGATGGCAGGGAAGACAGCTTAACATTTGAAACAAATCACCAATTTCATGCTTTTTCAAATCAGTTGACTACAGATGCTAATAGGTTAAGATATAGTATTCAAAAGAAAGGAGCATAGGTAATGTGATGCCAGACTTCACTGATTTGAGGGTTTTGTGATTGTAATTCATGTTGTAAAGATGCTGAAGCAACATGTTCTTAGGGAAGCATGAGTAGAAAAGAAGAAACATGACTTTGAAAGGATGACTGCCTTAGAGGAAGTGTTGAAGCATCTAATCTTGAATCACTTTAATTTGCCTTGACAGAGAGCCCTGGAATAAAAATAAAATTAAAAATTGTTCCTTACACTTAGGATGATGGAGTTCCATCTGCCAAAATCTCAGATGTTTTGTGCATTAGCTTCTTGCTTAATTTCTTGTCAAAGGTTTCACACAGACGTGAGACCACTCTGCAGGTATTTGGGAAGAAACCTTCATTGTTGAACTTGTCCCATTTCTCCTTTCTTTTGCAAAGAATGCACAGACATAAAATCCTTGCTTGTGCAGCTTCTGCCCTATTTCCAGCTGTGTGGGTGAGAGGATCCAGAAAGCAGCCAACAATGTTCCCAAGAAATAAAGAATAAGCAAGTGAAACCAAAGGCCAATAGCACTTGATTTCCCCTTCTTCCCCACCCTCTCAGAGAACTGCTTAAATTTAATCTGAGAGCCATGTACTGTACTGCCTATAAAGTCAAAGAATGCTCCCTAGAACAGAAGGGAAAATATTATGCTGCACAGAAGAAAATTTAGAAAGTATGAGAGAGAATGGTTTTGCAAACTGTTCCTGTCATTCCGTGGACACATTGGACAAGCAGGATCTGTGCTCCCTGAGCAGGGAGGTTGTAAAGCAAGGAGGAGGAATTTCAGGTAATAGAAGAGAAGATGTCAGAGCCAAACCTTTACTGTGTCCCTAGCTTTGGTCCTTTGGAGTAGAGCTATGGGCAGTGCCTCAGCTTGTCTAACAAAGTTGACCATTCATTTATTTATTTGTCTGTTTGTTTGTTTATTTGACTGAGCAGGAATCCTTATTCATAAAATGTTTGCTTTAAAATCTGCTTGGTGGCTTGTTTGTTTGTTTATTAGATGAAATGGGCTGTTACACACTTGGCTATTATGTACCTTGGTGTTTCTGCATTCACTAACAATACAGATTTTAAAATCTAAAGAATAGGCATAATACAGGCAATGGAAATAAATGCCCTGACAAAACAGTACATTATCTTATTCCTGAATCATTTTAATTCATGTCTTCAGACTGTAATAATAGTGAACATAGCATTTGACAGATTCAGCATGCTAATACTGCAATTCCTTGATGTCAGGAAGGTGCCTCATTGTAAACAGGTTATAATTACTCTTTCTTCAGTAAAAGCTCTTCTCATCTTTGTGCTTAATGGAGGAAGTAACTGGGGATTTTCACTAGGGTTTGCTACTTCCACCTTTACTGGCTGACTGTTAAATGGTGATAAGAGTCAAGAAAAGCATGTAACGTCCTGATTTAAGCAGCTGCCTCTGATTCTTCATACTAGTTTATGAAGTATGAGGCTGAGCTTAGCCTGAGGTTTAGTGAGGCTTGGATTAAGCTGGCCAGCTTTTGTGAAAACGTGTCAAAGGATAACGTCGTTGCTGGAGGTTTCATTGGTTTTATTCTCTAATTGTGGGTAAGGCCAGTTTGACCACAGACATGTGATGGGATGGAAGCTGGGAACTAGCCAAGCAGGAAAAGAAATGGAGCTTGAGCTACACTGTTTGTGTCTAGAGCTGTCTCAGCCTCTCAGTGTATTCCCTTCATGCTTCATAGCACGTGGTGTGGGTTTGAAAGCTGAAACTTACGTTTTCTTAATGAATTCTCAATATAAACCTAACACAGAAGAAGGAAGTGTTCAGAGAACAGCTTGCTGGGGTGGGGATGAAAAGGTGTGCAGAGCTTTTTGTGTGGTGGGTGCTGTGGCTGTTTCTCTGAAGTCTCATTTCCACATATTAAGAATGGGAAGAAGCATCACAAACTTCTGAGAAATGGAGGTAGAGAGAACTAAATGTTCCAGGCAGAGTGGGAATACACAGCCAGATTTTGGCTGCTGGATGATTCCACAGTTGTGGTACCTCTGGAAGAGCCACACGTGTGGTTTCTCTGTTCAGGCTTTGCTGCTGCCCCTCAGTGCCTCCCCGTCTCCTACAAGTGCTGCTTTCCAGGAACTTGTGTGGACACCAATGCCTGCAACACCACACGGAAATTGAATACATACTCTTCCTCTCACAGGTGGATTTGCTGAGTTCTCCAGCTCTTTTCCTGGTCTCTGTGAAGGAAAATCCACACTCATCCCTACTTGCATTTCTCAGCCTTGCCTACCTGTTTCCAACATTGGCCCAACTAGAATCCTGCCTCATCTCTATCTTGGGTGTCAACGAGATGTCCTGAACAAGGTGAGCATTGTGGGTGTCCTGTGGTTTACTTGGATGAGTATATAATCCAAATGTATCTTTATCCATGTTTCTATCATGCTTTGAAACAGCTGAAGTGGATGCAGATAATAGCTACCTGCATAAGCCCTGGAAAACTATGTGAGAACTAATGACCCACAGGGCATGGAATTAATCTTTGTGTCATGTAATATGAAACTTGATCTTCTTTCTCCTTCATCCCAGAGAAGATGATATGGTGCTTTCCTCAGTGACCTCTCAGCCAGCAGCAAACTATCGAATCTGCCGTTACAGCAGGTCAAGTACTTTCCTGTGTACAGCTCTGACTGGTTTGTTTTGGCAGGTCTTGGATGTTAACACAATAATATTAATGGTTGCAGTAGGACAAAGGAAGGTTGTCTGGTTTTTAGGATTTCCTTCAAGTGCTGGAAAAAATAGCACTGAAATACCATGGATTGTGTAATAAGGGACTACTGCAAACAAATCTTTGTACACCTACTGAAATGTTCAGTCCTGGATCAGATTCATGTACTTTCACCATTCTGTTTTTCAGTGTTTCCTTCTGCTTTTACTCCATCTCAATCTGGCCATTAATAGGCTATTTTTAGATCTTTCACAATTATTTCAAGGGGATTCTTGACACCCAAGTAATTATATAGGAGGTAATTATGTTTTAATAGAGGGGACAGAAATGGACCGTAGTCATCAGTCACTGCATCTACTTTGTCCCTAAAATCTTCCTGCTTTGTCTCCTGTATTTTTATTGCCAGGTAGCAAGTCAGGAACTCAAACTTGATTTACTTATGGATGTCAAAGCACTTTTCCTACCACAAAAGTAATTTGTGGTCTTCTGACAAAAGACAGCAGGAATTAAGTCATTAAAGGGGTGGGGTGGGGGGGAAAGGTAATTCTTTGCTTTCAGTGGTTGGGTATTAGAAAGATGTTTTTATGCTGTTCCAGTGTGTGAAGGGCAGGTGATATCCTAAACACGTGGGGGTGAAGAGACAACTTGTTCTCCTCCAGGCCAGGATGTGTTACTTTGTTTGGGATGTGACTGGAAACCCAAGTGGTGCATAATCCCAGGGGGATGAAAGAGGCTATTCCCTTTTCTTGAAGCAAATTGGTGCCTATGAATAGGTGTTGGAATGGAATCTAAGTGGTAGCAGTGGTCAGAACTGTGATTATAGGCTGGAGGAAGCTAAAAATGTCAACTGCTGCTGGTGAACCCTGAGTGTGGCAGAGCTGCTACAGGGGGAGGTCAGACCTGGAGGTGGCTCTTTTGCCTGTTAATCTACAATCTTGATATTATTTCAGTGTGTGTTGAAGGGAGAAGAGCCCCAGAACTTGGTCAGATTTGTACTGCTGTGCTTCACATATTGTTGGGAATGAAAATCAAAGATTACTGTGTTTCCCATTTTGTATGGAGAACCACAACAATGACAATATAACTTGTACAGAAAGTTCAGGAAGTTCTTACTGCCGGGTGTCATCCCTGACAGCCAATCTTCCGGAAGTCCTTCCATTGGCAACTAAAATACCTCCTAGGTTTCTTACCCATTTTTAGGACAAATACGCAGCTTATGATTTCATGTTTACTTATTTTTTTGTATCTTTTACCTCAGAACAAACGTGGGAAATGCTCTTGGTCTTGGTGTCAGTGGCTTACCCCACCTCTTCAGTTTCCATGGTTGCTTCTGAAAAATGCAAAATGGCTTCCATGTCTTTAATATTGGAAAACATTAGGAAACTGTGGGAACAAATTACATTTTCTACCTCTTAGAATCCTCAGAATCACAGAATATTCTGAGTTGGAAGGGACCCACAAGGATCATTGAGTCCAACTCCCAAGCTTCCCACTTGATGTTTTCTCGAATATCAGCAACTCCCGGTTTCCTGGGTTTAATCAGTTCCTTCATTTAACTCAAGGCTGGTGGTAGCTAGTCATGGGCACACGAAGAACACAAATAACGTTCCTGCAACATGCTCTGCATCTGGGAAAGCCTGGATCCTACACAGGGGTATTGGGGAGAGCAAGGGGGATGACTCTTGCTATGGTGATTGCCCAGAAATCCATGTTAAGAAAGCTGGGAAGTAAAAGAACGTTCAGAAGTGGAGGCCCAGAAACAAAAAAATAGGGAAAAGTGGCAAAGTTGTGTCTCTGTTAGGGCAGTCCAGGAGCTGGTAAGTGGTTAAGTTTGCATGCCCTGGTTTAATGGCCTTGCTGGGGCTACTTGAGGCAAGAATCCAGCTTTGTTAAGATTATAATAGCTATTTTCTATTCAAGTCCAGATTGGTTTTTTTTTAAAAAAACCCCAAATTGCTGAAAAATTCTAGTAGATCCCCCAAACTGTTACTAGGTATCTGTACACACTGACCTTATTTTTGCCCTCACATGCTATCTATGTGTGTTCTATGTGTGTTCACTACTATGTGAGTCCTTCCATTCACCAGTTTCATACCAATTTCTCAAACTAAATTGTGTCAAAAACACCTGCAGAAAGAACTCTTAATTAATCTGCACTACTGTTTGACCTAATGATTTAAAGATGTGAATTTTCATTGTGTTTTATCAAGATGAGCCTATGTTTTCAGGATCTTTATAATCTTATCTCTGAGTGCATGGTTAGGGAAATGCTTCTTTTGTTGCAGGAAAGTCTGTGTTCATGACCTTTTAAGAATACTGAAGCTATTTGCCATCCATACCTCTGCTGATAACACTTTATCTAGGACAGATATGCAAACACAATGCTTGGTTTGTGTCCTTCAGCAGAACTAATGATTAATTCATTAATTCAGGAAAAGTCTTAGGAGAATTTTTATATATTTTTTAACGGTTTTCTTTCTAAATGTGTCATTCTGAAAATCTTCATAGTATTTTTTTATCAGTGTTGTGATACTAAAAACCTCGTAAAAATTCCAAGAGAATAGTTTGGGTTTGGGTCTCAGCAGGACACGTTGTGGTTATCTCTGTGTGGTACATGGGTGGGATTACAAGAGGGTATTTACTTGCACAGAAGATCCTCATTGCTTTTGGTGAAAGACAGTGAGACTAAAGTCTGTCCTACATGGGAGTGATAGTGTCCTTTCTGAAAATGAGTGTAACAGAAAAAAATTCTGGATTGTGGTTATGGGCCTGGAGGAGATTCCTGCTTACATCACATGGTTTGTACCAGCATTTGAACTGCAAAACTTTCTGCTTTCCTGCATATGTAACTATTCCCTTTCTTTTCTCCCTAATCTGGATTTTATTTCCTGGAACGAAATAACGTTTTAAGGTGCTAATAATTTTCAGATTAAACAAGTCATAAAGTGTAAATAGGCTTACAAAAGAGCATTTACCCTCTTTTCACAAAGTTGTTGGTACTAGGATTTCTGGATCTTCCTCCCATCATAATTCACTTCTTCCTCCTGGGTGCCTTACAATGAAGGCACTGTTATGTTATCCTGGAGCAGGTTGCACAGGGAATGATTGATACTTTGGAACAGGAGGAAGCATAACTTCTTTCTTCAGCCTTAGTCTGAAAAACAAGTACTAATATTTTGGGGTGGTTTTCTTGGTTTATAGATTTCGGACTTGGCCTCTGCAGCCTCCTTGTTCCCACTTGAATAATCAACCCTACATCAAAAACCTGGCATGACTCTGGGATCGTGGTGGTTGGACTGTGCAGCCCACCAGCATTTATGTTTTAAAGGAAATAATGTTTTCTGTTCTTCTAAATTAATCTTCCCCATCCCTCCCTTAGCTATATTCTGAATAAAAAGCAGGGTGGCAGTCCATTTGTGAATGATACCATCTTCACCTCCTTTCTTTACACATGAGAATGTTCATGACCTTGGATGTGCTTTTGCACCAACTATTCTCGTTGTTCCTTCCTCACCTTCAAGCAGTGACAGCAGGGTTTGGGATCAATGCTTCAACTTAGCGATCTAAACCAAACCATTATTTCACAGAAATTGATGCTGAAGAGCTTGGGATCCTGGAAAGCTGTGTAACTCAGGAAAGTGAGGCAGGGATGTTTGGGATCTGGGTCATCCCTTGTACATATAAGATCCCAGGACTCTAGCTAGTCTCCTGTGCCAAGAATCCCACTTCCAATGCCTTTCCTCTCTGGGTAATTCCAGATATTCCCCTATTTCCTTACAGTACTCCTACTTTAAAACATGTCAGTGTGTGAGAGCTAAATAAAACCAAGGAAAGTGCGAGCAGGGCTGAAGGGACTTGCTGGCTCAGCTGGGGAGATGGGCAGGAAGGGAGAGGGGGAAATCAGTGACATGCTGGAATTTGTTGACAGGAGCTGAGCTATACTGGGAGCATGACCCAGGAAATGAGCAGGGGCAAGAGGCACTGAGAACTTATCTTGACACATACAGGCCTTTTTTTTTTTTTTTTCTTATCATTGCTGTAAATTATATTTCTGATGATTTGCTTTGCGAGGAATTGTTCGTCTCCTGTTCTCCTTGGATGGGTGTGTTTATGACAGAATGCATGTCCATTAGTTTATGGTGCTCACACCTCCGACTTCTGAACATGCTGATGTGAGGGACTTCGGATGAAAGTTTGGAGGAGCTGCTCATTTTGCTCCAGGCAGCAAAATTCAGCTCACTCACAGAAATTAATTCCCTGTCTTACAACCATTATTGGCTGGACTTCATGCATTTTTCTCTGCAGATGACTGATGTAGATTCCCTTCTCCCCTGCAGCCCTTTGATCTCACTCAGCATCCAATTTCTGTGTGTGTATTTGTGTGTGTTCGTCCCTTCCACAGTGTGCAGGACCTTTCTGCTCAACATCACATATTATTTAGACTGCTCTGATTTGAACGGGGTAGAGTTCTGGCTCTTCTGATAAATAAGCATATCCCAGTTTTTCCTCACCAGAAGTTCTTCATGCTTGCAGAGAGGCCCATTGGTTTTGTGACTGTATTTTCCTACTGGTAGATCTGCAGTTGAAATCTGCAGTGTAAGAATTTATTTGTGCTACTGCTCCCATGGGTTGACATAAACTTCTCCTTTTTATATAATTGCTAGAAAAGCAAAAGTATTAATATGATTTTTTGTTGTTTTTTAAAGATTTTATTTAGTTTCAGAGATGAGTTTCTATAGAAATCTGGCCAAAAGCTTCCCAGTGTTTATATTCAGTCTAGGTAGTGTCCAAGCACAGTATTGGATGTTGCTTACTGCCAAATCCTCTCTGCCCATGAAAGTTAATCAGCATTACTCCAACACACTAAATAGCTTTGCCATGACAAGATCCTCCTCCTCCTCAGACCTACTGGATGGTTTTTGGTAGAGCCATCTAGTTTTCCACTTACTTGTTTCACATGTTTTTGCACTGAGGTACCTGCTGCATCACATGTACCTGCTTTGTACAACTGTAAACGTCATGAGTATGGCAAGATGCAGAAAAGAGGAGTGGTTTTTTATTTGCGGTCATGTAAACAGACTTATTTCAAAGCCCAGTTGAGTTCTATACATTGAGTCTCTTTGCTTCTGTCTTCCTGTGACAATTCTCTAAGATGCAAGAGGCCCAGAGACCGAAAACTAAAATCTGAGTGACTAAACTGTCATAATTGAACAAAGCAGGACTCTTGTAAAACACCAGTGAGTGAAAATGGTTTAATTCAAGATCTTCAGCTCTTTCTCTCAAGGTTGTGAGAGAGTTTTTTCCTTAGAAACAAGAAAGTCCTGGACTTGAGAGGTGACTGCAAGAGGCATCCATTTCATTAATTTAATTTAACATTTCTCATCAGTATCTGTGATGGAGCAGTCTTAGATGTGTGATCTGGGAAACACATATTCAGGGCAGCAAACTGCACATGGGAAGTGTTTGAGAATTTAAACCAAAGTGGCAAAAAAATCATTTTCTTGGAAGTGATGCTTCAGAGTATCAGAAAGTCTTCTCCCATTATTTGTGTTGTTAACTTTGTTTTTATGGAATTTGCAGTGCAAATGTTATTTGCACACACTGGATGTCTCATTGGAAGTTGTTAAAAGAATTAAAAGCTGAGCTGTCTTTTTCCCAAAAGAATCTTACACAGCTAGAGCAATTCCAGCACAAATTTCACTTTGGTTTTTTGGGTTTGCAATGTGCCAAAGGTACCATTTGACTTCTCTAGGCTTAATCTTTCTCTCTTTCCCAGGAGCTGATGCAGCAGAACGACATCTGCTACGTACTGAACGCCAGCAATACTTGTCCAAAGCCTGATTTTATTCCAGAATCCCATTTCCTCAGAGTGCCCGTCAACGACAGCTTTTGTGAGAAAATCTTGCCTTGGTTGGATAAATCAGTCGAATTTATAGGTGAGATGAAAATTTAAGTTCTCTTTCTCTCAAACAGTTTTTGGATTCCTCTGTGTGTCTGCCTTGCTGCTGTGGCTGGAGGAAACCCTGAACGCTTTGTGGGTGGTATGAAAATACCCTCGTGCTGTGCACACAATCAGCGTCACTTGATGAGCACAGAAGCTGAATAACAGGGAAATTCTGCCACTACATGTTCCAGCATGAGGGAACAAAGGCACTTCAGAGCACAACTCTGCTTTCGGGCAGCCTGGTATAACCCTGACAGACTGCCCTCACTGAGCGCTGACACATGGCTGCAGTGAGGGAATTGGAAATTTAGACATACAGCTTCTGTCTTTACCTTTGAGAAGTGAACTGGTCAAATTGTTCCAATCATGAATGCTCGCTTTTCACTTGGGTGTAAAATTAGAAACAATTACCTTTCCCAGACATCTAAATAGGCTGGTTTATGTGCACATTAAAATGAGGTATGCTGTAACTGTGGTATATTTCCTGTGTGCAGTTATGCTTTTTCTATACTCAGGGCTGTAGAGTGCTGGAGAAAATAAGAGATTTTTGTTTAAAGCTTCCGTGAGATTCGTAATTACCAGTTAATTTGGAAGTTTTGAATAATTTTCAATAACCCTGCTTCCTTTGCAAACTTTTCATGAGGGTAAAATGCTGCAGAGTTTGACACTTGCCAATTTCTTTGCTGTGTAGAAAAAGCAAAAGCATCCAATGGCCATGTGTTAGTGCACTGTTTAGCTGGGATATCTCGTTCTGCCACAATTGCTATTGCCTACATCATGAAGAGAATGGATATGTCCTTAGATGAAGCTTACAGGTAAGGAGAAATTTTCCTTTCATACTTACTCTTGTCCCCGTTGGCTTGTGTTTAAGGTGAATGATAAAATGTTATATGACCAAGGGTAGAAGCAGGCATTTTATCTGGTGGTTCACTGGCCTCTGCACACTTTTGTTTTAAGCATAGAGTTCCTCCAGAAACAAATTAATGGTGTTGAATAGACATTACACAGCTAATAGTAATTGCCCACCTACAAAGTGCTGGTCTTTGCTCCAAGCAGGCAAATGCATGGAATATAAATTAAATGTGTTTTGTCCTGGTTCCAGTCAGGACAGGGTTAATTTTTGCAGTAGACAGTGGAGCACTAAACTGGGCAGGAGGGGGGGACACACACCTCTCCTAAAGCACAACAGCATGTGCACACCCAGGCATGTAACAGCATCCTGTGAGCCTGCGGGAGAATGGAAGGGTTAAAATGGGGGACTGAGGGTATGTATAACCATGCTGATGACAAATGCTGGGCTGGGTCTGTTGGCTGCAGTTTGGTATTTGGTCATGCTCACAAATGTTAAAAACTAGGGGAATCTCACTTTATATAATAAATAAATAATTATGTATTTTAGTTAACAAAATCAAGTGAGACAACAGAGCGAAGTTAATGGCGCTGGGAGCTGGAGATGCAATTCAGGGACTCCACAAGGTTGCGGTTAACTCAACTTTTTATCATCTAGTATCTGGGAGGAGTCTGTTTGGATTGGTTGGAGTTGCCCATGGAGGTGGTTGAATTGCCATCCCTGGAGGTGTTTAAGGGTAGACTGGATGAGGTGTTGAGGGCCATGATATAAATGTTACAGCTGTTACGTTTTAGTTGGATTATAGGTTGGACTTGATGATCTTCAAGGTCTTTTCCAACCTTATCAAAACTGTGATACTGTGGAATCATTTCCTAGGAGGTGGAGTACAATTCGATTGGTCAGTCGTATTTCAGGAGGCGGAGTTGATCTTTCACAACTCCTGATTGGTTCTGTCTGCACATGCTCACTTCGTTGCACAAAAAGTCTTTGAACAAGTCAGTTCTCCCTTAACACAGGAGTAGGGGGTATTTAAAATATGCATAAAAATACCACACAAAGCTGGAGAAGAATACAAAACACACCTTATACAGAGAAATACAGAAAGCTACAATTTATACAAAAAGCAACTTTTAAAGAGACATCAAACTTTTCCTTTCTATCCAAAGTGGCACCAGTCTATTGCAGTAAATATAAAAATATATATACTTTGTACAATACTAGGGTTTTTTTGGTCTAAATAAAAATGGATCAGAAGAACCAATAAACTTATGTTAAGAATTCCCAATTTTAAAGATTTTTTAAATGGATTTAGGCAACTTTGAATAATGGGGTTCACATAAAATCTGAGACACTGCTACACAAAAATGGTCATAACACACAAAATCAGAATTTCCATTTCACAGATTTATTATGCCAAAAAAGAACATAGACACCTTTTTATTTCATTATGAAATGTGTAAATACCATTTGTTTCTCTATGTAAATATAAATACATATATATACTTTGTACTTCTGTTTTTAACATAACCAAGTGCTTTATTGTGCTCATTGGCAGAGCTGGTGCTTCACTGTAACTTCTTATGCAGGAGTGATTTCAGTAATTCAGTCATGAACATCCAATGTTCTTTTGTGGAGAGTGATTTCCACAGGGCCTTTTCTTTTAAAGAAAGATTATATTGTGCTGTATTTCTATTATATATCTTAGTGAGAAATATCTGGAGAACACTTAAGTTGTTGGTTTGGGGTCTCTTGTCGGTAAAGCTTGAAAGAAAAATACTTTTCTTTGAATTAGTGGAATTCATCAGGTAAAATGTTTCTCTGATATTATTAGAAAAATAAAAATGTGACACTGTCACTTGAAGTGAAAGTTGAAGAAATAAACTTTTAAAGGAATATTTAACAGAAATAAATATAAAAATTAAATTATATACATGTTTTCCAATTGTAAAACATAGCATGCATTTTGAAATGGAAAAGTTTGCAAATCCTTTAAACTTGTCAGGGGGATCCAGCACACTGTCCTGCACCTTTTTCATTTTAAAAAAAAGCCAGTTTTAAATGTAAGACTGCCCAATACATTGGAGTGAGATGAAAAGAGAATGGAAAGAACAGAGTATTGAAGAGATTTCTCTTCTCTAGAGAGATTTTATTTTTACTAGCATTTAATTTTCCCAGTGACACATTATATGTGTTTGTACTACATTTAGCTCCTCAAGGTTTCTTCTGTTGTTAATTCTCTTGTCAGGGAATATTTCTTAAAAACCAAACAAAACTGGAGGAGGAGGGATTTGGGCAGCTTTCTGTTTTGCAGCCTGTAAAAAGTACTTATTTAGCTATGTTGCAAATCAGGCAGGTAGGAAGGATGCTTTTGTATTTAACTTTGAAGTGTAGGACATGATTTCTACTACTTAAGTCTTTCACGTATTTGGAATCCTGGTTCAGCAAAACATTTTTCAGTCCATGAGTGTGTGCTGGGAATGGCACACCTGTGCCAGTCAGGCTGCTCCCTCCAGGACCCAAAACCAGCTGAACTCTTCCAGAGATTTGGAAATCCTCTTGCCCTTTACCGCTGAACACCCACAGAGCTTGAAAGAATGTTGTTTTTTTTTAAGATGCTGCATTTGCACCTCGCTGTCTTTCTTTTTGATTATCTTATCAGAGCCCAACACCGGTGTGGGGTAGAAATCTCTGGCATTTGCTGGATAAGGTCAGAATCCACCAGGGCTTTGTCTTGCCCTGACAATGATAAACAGGGTAGGAAGTGCTCAGTGCAATAATGACAGCATGAGAGAGGTGCTAGAACATGTGATGTCACCCCTTGGGATGGTGGGGAAAGGGGCCAGTCCAGAGCACACAGGAAAAGGTCTCTTGGCTAAAGCTCAAATAGTGCTCATGCAAAACTTGAGGAGCTCTTGACACCAGTGAGAAACCAAAATAGCAAAAATGCAACTGATGATGGAATTAAGGAAAATGACTGACTTGAATCACTTATGGACATGATGAAGAGTTAAAATGCCTTTCTCCCTGACCGCTTTTTAGCCACCTGTAAGTCAGCCATAGACACAGTTCAGAGCATCCAGCATTATTTTGCTTAAACCTGTTTTTTAAACTCCACCCTCAAGTTCCTTGTGTTTGTTTGAACCTTAGTCCAAGCTAAGAGGAGGCAGTTGACATTCCCAACAATCACTTTAGGGTTACCTTATATCTGACCAGCAGGTCCTTAAAGTAATTCTTGACTTGTTTGTCCCCTCTTCCCAGATTTGTGAAAGAAAAGAGGCCGACCATCTCTCCCAACTTCAACTTTCTGGGCCAGCTTTTGGACTTTGAAAAAAAGATCAAGAACCAGAGCGGTCAGCCTGGGCACATTAGTAAGTTGAAACTTCTGCATTTGGAGAAAAGCAGCGAGCACACGCCAGTCCCAGAGGGTGGGCAGAGCAGCCTCTCCGGGAACCAGCTCTGCCTTTCTGCCACCTCCGACATGGTGGAGCAGAAACCGACGGACTGTGGCAGTGCCCCACGCGGGCTCTTGTCCCCTCTGGAGGATGGCCCTCTGGTGCAGGGCATAAACGGACTGCACGTCTCCCTGGATAAGGTGGAAGACAGCAACCGGCTGAAGCGCTCCTTCTCCTTGGATATCAAATCCGTGTCCTACTCAGCGAGCAGCAGCTGTGTGACTGCATCGGTTCAGGGCTTTGCCTCCTCGGAAGACACCCTGGAGTACTACAAACACACGGCTGCTTTAGAGGGTAGCAGCAAGTTGTGTCAGTTCTCCCCTGTCCAGGAGGTGTCGGAGCAGACCCCAGAAACCAGCCCTGACAAAGAGGAAGCAAACTCTCCCAAACCCCCCCAGAACACGTGGCAGCTGGAGAGCCAGGGCAAACGGCAGCACGTGGGCAGAGCCAGCGGCAGTGCCACCGCCCAGAGGTCACTCCTGTACCCCCTGCACCGGAGCGGGAGCATGGAAGACAACTACCGGACGAACTTCCTGTTCGGGCTCTCCACCAGCCAGCAGCACTTGGCAAAGTCCGCGGCCGGGCTGGGCCTCAAAGGCTGGCACTCGGACATCTTGGCCCCTCAGACATCGGCGACGTCCCTCACCAACAGCTGGTATTTCGCCGCCGAGTCCTCGCATTTCTACTCTGCCTCGGCCATCTACGGCAACAGCGCTGCCTACTCTGCCTACAGCTGCAGCCAGCTGCCCACGGGCTGCGACCCGGCCGTGCGCAGGAGGGCCAAGCAGGGGGACAGAGGGGACTCCAGGAGGAGCTGGCACGAGGAAAGCTCTTTCGAAAAGCAGTTCAAGCGCAGGAGCTGCCAGATGGAATTTGGGGAGAGCATCATGTCAGACAACAGGTCCAGAGAAGAACTGGGCAAAGTAGGCAGTCAGTCGAGTTTTTCAGGCAGCATGGAGATCATTGAAGTGTCCTGAGGGGGCAGCAGGCTCGTATGACTGTTATCAGAGTTGCTTTCCTCTCTTCCAGGCTGCTCCCCCAGCGTTTGAGAGGTCCCTGTGAATCTGAAACTGTGTAAAAAAGGTGGGGGGGGGAGGGAAGAAACGTGAGGCTTCAGTGTGAACGCAGCGAAAGGTTAGTACTGCAAAGAAATGACAGGAGAGCATCTGCCTGAGCACACCAGATGCACCACTGGGTTGTTCTCCTCTCCTTTCCTGAAGAAAGGCAGAACATTTCAAAGCTCTTTCCCTGACAGAGGAAGCAAATTATATGCAGTGGATTGCACAGCATTTCAGTGGTTTTTACAAAGGAAGCTTTTGTGGTATCAAACCCCTTTCTCTGGTTCCACTGAAACATGGTCCTACCTGTCAAAACTAGTTTTGTTCTCCCCTCCTCATGCCCCACATCTTCACCAGTGCACCTTAGCCCTGACACTGAGCCAACCTCTGGAGGGAGACCTTTTTCCTGTAAGAAAAGAGACTGGGAGCGGTTCCAAAGGACATAGGGATGGGTTACAGCAAGGCTTGTCTGAACACACAGTTCAGACAGATGTAAATACTGGTGTAACTATTGTTCTAAGGGGTAGGCTTTAGGTGATTTGCTAGAGAGCTGCTTCAGAGAAAAAAAAAAGTAAAACAGTACCTCAAAAATATAAAAAATAAACTAGGGCTTTATGGCTGCCACATGCTGGGAGTCAGTTCATAAGCAATGTGAACAAGTAATGACTGGCCACAGTTGTGGTTTTGTTGATTTTTTTTTTTTAAAGCTGTCTACGCACAAGTGTTTCTGTTGTCTCAGCAGCAATTCGTAAAAGAAGCTGAATGAACCAGACTTTGGACTGTTTCCCCCAGTCTTTTGACACAGTATTTTTGCTATTAAGCTGGCTTTTCGGAGAGCTGCTTTGGCTTCTAAGCTGTAATGGAGTGGTTGAGAGGTAGGGTGACATGCCAGAGAAGTGGCTGGTAAAAGTGGCCACAACATGCTTTTCTTGCAATTAACAATCCAATAGGAAGCTCTTGAAGGTTTGGAGTTGAAATGATAAAAGTGAAATTGGGGTGGGTTTTTATCCTTGGCTGAGTAGTACCAGTGAGGAACTGCTCCTCATCTATGGTCCCAGTCCTGTGTGGGGTGGGGGCAATGCAGGTGGTGGGGTTTGTCCATCCCCTTATGGATGGGGACTGGCTTCTCCTTAGTTTTGCTGGCTTCAAGTCTGGTTGGCTGTCCCAGGAAACCAGGGAGGGGCCTCCAGTGTCCCATCTCATCTCATAGTGTGGTGTGAAAGAAAGGGGGGTTGAGAAGAGACAGATTCCCATTAAGGGAAGCCACTCACTTCCCACACTCGCCTTCAGAGGAACCTGATCCTGGCCCTTGTTCTCTGTCCTAGTGTAGGGTCTTGGTGTCCCAGGATTTGTCTGCAGACACTCAAAGCTGTACCCTGTCCTCACCCTCAGCACCCCAAGGATGACAGGGGTGTGTTTGGCACAGCCCTTCTCACGTCGTGTTTGACACCAACCCAGCTGCTTCCCCTCCAGCTCCTGCAGGACTTTGGCTGCCCTGCTCACCTTGGGTCATGTTGCTGCAAGAGGTTTATGGTCAGAGGCGCAGTGTAAACCTTCATCCTTCCTACTCCAAGAGGAGATGCACAACTGCTATCTTGGTCTTACCCAGCACCTTTCAGAACATGGGGATTGAGGGGAAACTAAATTCTTTTGTCCCATTTCAGTAGAGGCAGCTGAAAATTGTAAGTGACATGTAACAAATACATAACCCTGACCAACAGCTTTAAAAAAAAAAAAAAAGTCATCATCAGCAACCTGAAGCCCTAATTCAAGTCAGCAGTTTGGGTTATGTTTGGGTTATTTTTACTGTAAGTTTAGCTAGTTTGTGACTCAAATCTCAGGTTTTACTATATTGAAAAGTGGAGAAGATTTTTGTCATTGTTTCGTTTTGTGACTAGGATGTGACTTCACTTTCCTACAGCAGACTGTTGAAAATAGCACTGAAAGCTACAGCATTGATTAACTTGAGCCTAAAAAGTGCAAAAGGCACAGAGAGAGGCAGCACCAGGAGTCACTGACGCCATAGGTTCTGCTCATGCTGTGTTTGAAAGAAGGGTTGGCCTGGGGAAGGGACAGGTTGACATAACACGGGTCAGGACTTGGCTGTTCATCAAGCTCACTGCCACTTGTCTCTGTTTACATATCAAGTGAAAGCAATTACATTACAACTATTTTCAGCCTATATACACATACTCTGTGTGTATAGACCTATGTAAACAGTTTAACCGTGCTCCTCTCAGCCAGATTTCAGGAAAAGCCCGTGTCTGATTTAAACCAGTTACAAGGGCTTTAATACATATCAGTCCCTGGAGGCAGAAACAGATTGTTCCTGTCTTTTGTGCTCCTTCAGATCGTGTGTGTCCCTCTCTTCTCTTTCTCTCTATCTGGTTGGGGGTTGTTTGCTTGATTACCTTCTGAGGAGCTGAAATCTGGCCTTGTGGCTCCTCCTGATTTCCAATACGCTCTGGTCCCTGGATGAATCAAAGTTGTAGGCTTGGTGTTTTTAGGGGATGAGTTCCCACAGGAGGAAGCCTTCACCTCATGTCCTGCACAGGGTGGTGCCTTGGCTCCTATATGAACTAGAGTTCTGTCCCTGAACAAGACTGGAAATGGTTTCTAGAAGCCTGAAAAGCAAAGTGGAGGATGTGAGAGGGGAAATGTGTACATGTCCAATATGAATAAAATGTTTGGCATTTGGTGTATGGCATACTTGGAATATCTGGTTTATGGCAAGCTGTTTAAATGGTTCAGAGAGTTGTGAGTTTCTCATCTTGTCATGTCATGAGCATTACCTGTATGTTATGATGAAATAAAATCAGAAATGGTACCTGTTTATATAGAAAGGCTGAGGAAGGAGTTGTGGATTGTGTGTTACCTGCCTGCAGTGCTGCCTGCCCAGCACCGAGGGTGAGCAGGGGGTTTGTCCTTTATCATACATACCCTTCTTGTTCATGGATAACCTTCTTTGCACCTGTTGTTGCAAACAATGGTGATTTTACAGCACCAGTAACAATTTAGGGCTCTTACCTGTTCCTGATTATTCCACCTCTTATGCTCCCTTGAAGAACAAGAGTGGCACTTCTCTGCATTAACACCTTACAATGTCTAATACAGTTGAGTAACCTGTTCCTCAGGCAGCTGTTAGTCTGGCTGAAGTAAGTATTTAAAATTTATCAGGTTACCTAGAATGAAGCCCAGGCTTTTTCCCTTGCCTCCCATGCTTCTTTATTGCTTAGCCTCTCTAAAAGAAATTCAGCCATCAGCCAGAGCACAAGTTACCTGTGTGACAGGGTTGTGCTTACTTTCTACATCAACAAGATGTCACAGCTCCTACAGAGAAAGCTGCATCCATTACACAGCAAAACAAGAACCCTGCAACTGAAATGGCATCAGCTGCTTAGCCTACACACCAGGCTGACATGACAGTCTTTTAAGATTTAGCTGCTCTAGTTTCTCCTCGTGCTACTCCAAAGTCCACTTTCCAGACACAGCATCTCTGTCCCCTCAACTTCTCTTGCCCTTGCTCTTTGAAGACGCAGTCTTAAGTCCATCTCCAGTCAAAACCCAAGGGGCAACTGCAACGTGCTTCATGCATGTCATTAATTTCCATTTCATTGACTGCCATTGCTGGGACGAGGTCCCCAAGGTCACTTGGCTCTTGATGTAACCCTCACAGTGACATTCCTCGAGTGAAGTGGACTGAAAACAGAGCAAACCTCTCCCCAGGTGGCCCTATTTTGGAGGGGGCTGGAGAAGACAGAAAGCAGAAAGGTGGTAATTAGGTGAGCTGCTGTGTTTACCAGCTATAGTCATCAGCTGGCTGCTTCATATGCTTTGACTCACAGCACAAATTATAAACTCATTTCTAACAGAAAGTGGTGGCATGGAAAGTCCAGAACAAGAGCCTGGCACTTCTCCTGGGGACAGCACTGGTGTCCTAAGAAGACTGTTACTGCCACTCTCGAAATCCCAAATTACTGAGATTCAACCAAACTTGCCTACCCAGACATTTTAGTTAGCTAGCCACACACCTCTCTATACTCTCACCTGTATTTGTTAAGGTTCTGAGATAAAAGCAGTTATTCTAGTACTTCTGGACATTGTAATGCTGTAATACAATTCCACTGTTACGCACACAAACCCACAAGCAAAAATTCAGGTAGAACAGTGTTCCTAAGAATGCCCAGCTTTGCCTGGCACAAGCACTTTCCCTTTTGAACCACGCCTGCAGAGAAGTTTTTGGCCCTCAGGTCCCAGTGATTGCTCTGAGGCAAAGAAGGGTTTCTGCAATAAAGCCTTCAGCTATTTTGGCACTTCAGGAATAGTTAGAAAAGCCACCATAAATAGAAAAGGAAAGGAAGCTATTTCTTCTTCTGCAACACCCACCCCGTCTGGGAAGGGGCTGCCTTCCTAGCATGTAAAATGCTGTCAAACACTTTGTTACAGAGACTGTCCTGCTGGAAGGGATTGCTCACTTCGAGGGGTGGATTTCAGCTGCCCTTACCATCCTCCACTGCTGTACAAAGCCAGAGACAATACCCAACAGGCAACAACAAGGCATCAGATCACTTAAAAAAACCCCACCAAAAACCCCAACAAACCTGGAAATTTGCCTCTGTTTTTGTTCAGCACCCCTTGTGCAGGAGGTGAGAGTCCATCACGGCTGTGCTTTCCCAGCTCCATGAGAACAGTGTTCTGCTGCAGGAATGGTCACTTATTTGCCTCTAAGCCATTAGACTTAGATTATTAGACTAACCTGTTGCCTGCAGGAAATACACCTCCATCTTGGAGCTCACCAGGTTCCCAGATACCTCCTGTGAAGGGAAGCACAGACAGTGGTGCTTTGCAGATTGCAGGGCTGTTAATGCCCATCCACAAGCAGCTCCCCAGACCCAGGGACAGGGAAGTCCTTTTCCTAGAATACACACCTAACTGGGCACTGGGAAGTTCTCTCAAACCATTTTCTGTAGAGGGTAGCTGTTCACATAAACAATNGTACATTCACTTATTTGCCTCTAAGCCATTAGACTTAGATTATTAGACTAACCTGTTGCCTGCAGGAAATACACCTCCATCTTGGAGCTCACCAGGTTCCCAGATACCTCCTGTGAAGGGAAGCACAGACAGTGGTGCTTTGCAGATTGCAGGGCTGTTAATGCCCATCCACAAGCAGCTCCCCAGACCCAGGGACAGGGAAGTCCTTTTCCTAGAATACACACCTAACTGGGCACTGGGAAGTTCTCTCAAACCATTTTCTGTAGAGGGTAGCTGTTCACATAAACAATGTTTTGACAAAATCTAGAGTCACCCCTATTTATTCCTGGTTGTGTTACTGTCCTGCAGCAGGCCACTGTATTCCATGACCTTCACAGCATCCCCACAGGGTCAGTGCTCACTCTCCATCTATAAAAATATGAAGCTTTTAAAAAGATGAAAGAGGTTATTCTAGGCAGCTGACATTAGGAATTGCCCTCTGAATGGTTCTCTCCCATGCCCAAGGATGATGAGCTCTGCAAGGCTGTCGGTGTGCCAGAGCACACCCTGGCTCTGGGGACTGCTGGGTGAGCAATTCTCCTTCAGAATCACAGGATATTCTGAATTGGAAGGGACCCACAAGGATTTTCAAGTCCATCTCTTGACTGAATTGCCCATACAGGGATCAAACTCAGCCTTGGCATTAACTAGCAGCACGTTGTAACCAACTGAGCTGGTCTCAGGGGCCCTGTGGATCAGGCTGTCCTGTGCAGGCTCATGCATTGAACGAGTTAAAACCTAACTGTGGCACCTAAAAGCAAGCCACCAGCCCCCACAGAGGTACCACAGACCTGCTGAAAGAGGCTAAACCTTGGCTAAAAGTACAGTCTGACCCGTTCAGCAAAGTGCAGGGAACGGGGAGGAGGAGATGAGCACCCAGCAGGGCAGGGGCCAGCCTGGGAGTCAGACTGCCCAAGGATGCCCACCACTAGCTCCTCCTGCCATCTGGCAAAGAAATGTCAGGACATCTGTCAGGACGTGGTCTCTTTTTGAGAGGGAGGTGTGTGTGTGTGAAGAATAAAAGAAATGAGACATTCTCTGCTGCTCATGTTTAGTCTTCCTGCTCAATCTTAGGAAAGCTGCGCACACGAGGGAAGTGCCCTAACAAACCAGGCAGTGTCTCACAGCACCAGTGCTCTGCAGTCTTACACAAGTGTCCCTCAGTCCCAGATCCTCCAAGAGCTTGCCAGCACAGAAAAGGCAGGCACCCAGCTGAACTACAGTCCCATCCCTACTGCTGCTGAGTCCCAAGCATCACTGCTCACATCATGTCTTTCAACTCGACATCAGTGGCAACCAGAATTGGGATGGTACTGGGAAAAAGAAACCTCAACGTTTATTTTTCCTTGCTGGACACTTCTCCTTACAGTGCCAGGGCAGAGGCAGCCTCAGGGCAACTGGAACCTGCCACGAGGGTGGGTTCTGGGTACAAAAGGTGAGATACATATGCACTGTCCATAGACGTCACAGCAGGAAGTGGTGCACCAGAACTGAAGAACAAGCAAGGCAACTGGAGAAACAACACACGTCAAGAAGAGCCACGCCAAAGGTTTTAATGCTGGAGCTGTGGAACATGTGACACGTAGGGAGCTGAAAGCAAAGCAAATCTGGGAACAGGACAACCATCCATAAACCATGGAGCACTCAGCCACGAAGCTGGCTGTCAAAATACACTCTGGCAGCTCGGGAACAGGAGGGACATTACAGCAGTACCTCTGGAAGCCACTGGCACATGGTCAGAGAGAGGGGCTGGCTCATACAACCAATGGGCTTGGGAAAAAGTGTATTTATACTTTGTGTAAAAGCTTAGAGGAGGGGAAAGCACACTTTAAATATTTAAATATATTTAATTTAAAATACATACACTTTAAAAAAATCCAGAAACTCTTTTCTGTCCCCTTCACCAGATCTTCACAGAAATTGCCCTGCAGATAGGTTGGCACTTTAGCACCTTGTCAATGCATTCAGTTGAAAAAGCAAAGAACACCAAAAGGACAAAGCAAACCTCTTCTGCACAGGTGGAACACTTACCAGCATGGGATGCAACAAGCACCAGCAGCAGCAGACTGGGAGAGTGGCAACAGGAGAGTCAAGAGAAGGACCTGAGCAGTTCAGGGCAGTGGGGAAGCACAGACTCAGCGACTCTCCCTGCTCCCCAGCTTTTCAGAAGGTTGCACACCAAGAAGCTCAGCTCGTACCCCAGACCACACACCGCCTCAGGAAGCGGAAAAGGGCCAAAATGTCTGGTTTCAGTGGAGCACACCAGATTATTCTCTGTTAGTAGCACTAAATTTGTGGGAGGAGTAAGAGCAAGTACATTTGTGAAAGGTACCCGAGATCTTCTCCAAGAGCGTTTGGCTTGGAAAAGAAAATTCATAAGCAGAAAGGTAATTTCAGTCACATCTCAAATCTCCTGCTAAGCAGCGTGGGAGTAAAGCAAGTCTCACCACGAGCACTACCTGCACCTGAAGCTGAAAGCAGCTTGTAAAGAAAAGCCAACAAGGAGCAGCCAAGCAACAAACAGCAGCACAAAAAGTTGCAGCAGAAGATGTCCTCCCCTCAGCAAGAGGGCCAAAGACTCCCAGTTAATGAGAGCCATAACTATGTTTTAAATAAAACTGTAAACCATCACTTGAGAACAGTAGCATGCTATCTTACAGCACCCATAGGAGAGACTACCCTGTGGAATGAAGGTGATGACATGGGAGCTTTAGAAGAGGTTCAACCGTCTAGTTTCTAGCTCTGATTTCTTTCTAGTTAAGCTATTATTAGGTCTCTCACAACCCACCCTTGCTGTTCAGAAAGCTCTGTCTGTGAGGCCCAGCAGCACAGCCACAAACTTAGAAGTCCAGTATTCCCAGGAACAAGCATTTTCTCCCTTTCCCAGCCCAGTGCCCAGGTGTTTTCTAGCAAATGAGGAAGGAACTGACTTGCAGCCCTTGCTCCTGCAGCCTTCAGATGGGAGCATTATTTTTTGCCCTCATTAGCAGTACATGCAGCAATGATTTGCTCTGATACTTAATGGCATGAGGCCAAATGCCTAGAAGCCTTACAGGAGAGAGCATCTCACTGAAGAGAACATCTCATGGGATGTGTGAGGGTTTTCCCACTAGCACAGGCTTCCAGCACACTCGGGTGTGGGATATCCACGATCCCGTCTGGCAGACAGCTGACTGCTGCACATTTTAAACATCCAGACAGCATCATCTGGACAAACAGGACCAAAATGGCAGCAGCTGCTATTTAAAGCAGCTCAGTATTCTTGTGTGTCTGACGGTGGGAGGCAGAGACATTCCATGAGGGACAGTGACAACCCGCACGGGCATGGCCATGACAAGCAGGTTCTCATGGGCCAAGTCTCATGTAAACTTTTAACAAACCAACTGTAAAACGTGGCAGGAAGCTTGAACCAGGATGTTCTTTCCCATGCAACACACAGCATATGCCTGTGTTACCTACAACTGTGTAAAACCTCTGGGGTAGGAGCAGCAGGTAAAGAGGTCCACTCTGCTACCTTTGCTAAAGAAATCTCCTGCTGAGTTCCCTGCCCTCTCTGAAACAGTCAATTGTTCTTTCCAAGGCATCATTCCAGGGGGCTTAGTTTCTACAGGACTCTGCCTTCAGTGTTCAGTGGACCCTGGGGTCCAACCACCACTGTGGCTCAGATGCACATCAAAGTTGGCTGCAGTCTGCATCACAAAAACTCACTCTACACTACACGGCCTTTGGGAATGCAACAAGAGAACAACCTGCTGCTTTTTGCCACCACGCAATAATTAACACCATCAAAACCCTACTGCATTCTTATTTCCAAATGCTCAGAGACAACCTTTAGCTGATTAAATACTCTAAGTACTAAGACGTATCAAAGCAAGTTGCCTTTGGCAAGTCACCAGGCCATACTGCAAGCTGGTTTGTCCCTGATTCTCACCTGCACTGGAACTGCACTCCTGACATACAACAACCCTTGGGGCTCATGGGCACTTCAGCCTCCTCACCAGCAACAGCACCCCGGGACCAAAGTAAAACACACAAACCTACCCTGGCCCCAGCAAACCAAGGGCTCCTCACTCCTGGTTACATGCTTTCTGCTGCAGACCAGAGCTGCCACACACTAGTGATGCAGGCTGTTAAACCCTATTTCTAGATCTATAAATATTTTCCCAGCAGCATGCAAAATATCCCCAGGTTTACACAGGGAGAAATCAAAGCTTGGACAGGGAGGTGCTGCAAACACCAGCAGACCGGTGGGTGACTTGGCAACTAAGCTGTCCCCTGTGGGCCAGCCCAGCAGCCGGGCAGCGTGGACATGCTGAGTGTCTTCCAGCAGCACCCTTGGCTTGGGGGAAGGCAAGAACATGCTGCTGCCTTTGGAGCAGGTGGCTGAGAACAGTCCTTAAAGGGTCATGTGGTTTCAGTCATTATACAACGTGCTTAGGCCAGCTCTTGGCACAGCCGAGCCAATGCAAAGACCCTGAGGACTTCTCGTGCCTCTCCTCTCCAACTCCACACACTTGAAGGTACAGCAGCAAGTGCATCTCTCTGGTAGAAAAGACAGCACCAAGATAACTGGAGTGTCCCAATAAAAAAAAAAAGACACCTCATGTCCAGCTTTGGGATGCAAAGTGAGCAGGTCAGTACCATTGCCTGTCAGAGGGATGCAGAATGCCACCAGCTGGGGCATGGGGACATTGCCAGGGCAAGTGGGAGAGGAACACTAAGACTTGCTTAACATTAACAGACACACATATCTAGAACAGTTACTCCTTTACAGCCTCATAAATTAACGAGTCCGCAGAAACAGGAGCCTCAAGGACATGCCAAAACCCTGCCATGCAAACCATGTTAATTATGATAATAGGCAGACTTTAATAAGCCAGTTCCTGGCTCCAACACTCTCACCTACAAAACACACATATTTCCAAGGCCGGGGGATCTCAGAAATACCTTCCAGCCACCTAATCCTATAAACCCCAGAGGCACAAAAACCATGTTAGAAGGTTCATCACACCCTGTATCCCTTTGAATATTTTTAGTAAAAAAAATATAATTCAGATGAAAGAAAGTTCCTCCTCTGTAAACCCCAACTAGTCACAGCAATGAAACAAATGTCTCTGCACAGGCGGTGGTGGTGGTAAAGGAGACAGGGGGGCAGGAGAAGGGAGATGAAAGAATAGTAAATCATCTTCTCCAGATGACAGGACCGGGGAGCTCCTGGATTCCTGGCTGTGCAGTACTGGCAGCTGACGCTGCTCTTCCTCCGATGCCCTGGCTGAGTCAGGCAGCGCTGCCGTCCACTGCAAACATCTGCCGACGCAGCCTGTTGGGAGGCACGTCGGTGCCCAGCACTGGAGCACGGAGGGTGAGGAGGGGCAGCCTGCGGGATCAGCTACGACCTCAGCTCGCGGTCGGGTTTCATGGAGAAAGGCTCCAGCCGCTCGCCCTCGGGCAGCATGCTGTTCAGCCGCTCCATCAGCGGCACCGTCTGGTCGATGCCCATCTGTATCCGGCGCAGGATGGCAGACATCTCATTGACCTTCTGGATCTGCTCCGCATACTTGGCATACTTCTTCTGGCGCTCCTGCATGAGGCTATAAAGGGTTTCCACGGAGAGGTCCATCTGTTTGAAAACAACAAGGAGAGCAAGGCACATTAGGCCAACTGTTGCCAGAGACCTTCCAGCGCATTGCCCTTCCTAAAAGTAACCAAAACCCATGTTAGATACCCTTAGATACCCCACTGGAGATACTAGACAGGTACAAAAGAGCTCCTTGGAAGGTACATAACCAGTTTGACATGAAATGGGATGACTCATAGTTGTACACCAGGGAGAACATATGACATCCTCAGTTCTACACCTGAATAGCTTAATATTTGATCACAAAATTCTTTATTTGCAGGACTGAAAGCCAACAGGCACTGCCAGGGATTTCCCTATAAACCAATTAAATATAAATCAACATCCTCCAATTTACCCAAACCCAGGGAACTCGCAGCTTCTGCCTACACCTCTATATTTTCACTGAAGATAGTTCATTTGCAAGCATTAAGCTCTACCATCCTTGCCAGTGCTAATTTTCCTCGGTTTAAACCAGGTTACTCCACGACTAAGCCACAGCTGTCATCGTCATCTGGAAAACTCCTGCCTTGAGAGAGAACAACAGTGCATTGCTGCTGTCCCTAATTTCCCTGAAACCCCAAAATAAGGAGTGTTATGAGTGACCCCAGGAGAGACATTAAGTAAATCAGCCATGCAATTAAACACAGTTAGTACCCAAACATTGCTCAAGCATGATGACAATGACAGGAACTGCAGTGTTGTTCCTGCCATTGAGTGAAGAAGGTAGCCTTTATAATTCACAGCCCAATCTTCTCTTCAGCCAGACCTGCAAACCCCAGGCGGGGGATTCAGTCAGTAGCTTCTGAGCCAGATGGTTTAATCTGTTCCACACGTTGTAAGACATACCACATATTCAAGGAGCTTGGTAACTGGTCTGCTCCAAGCCCTCAAATGCACACTTGAAGCATGACTGCCTTGGGTAGCTGTAGCTCAGTTACGCAAGAAGCCCAGTTACCCCAGTGCACAGGCTCTTCAAACTGGTGTGTCTCTGTGGAAAGCAGTCCCCTCACCTGGGACTTGGCTCAAAAGCCCACAGTGGCTGCTGAGGGAAGGGAAGGAGCAGACACATGCTGAGCAGTTTTAAGCCACTGCCACCTCTTACCACCACCGTTTCTCCAAACCTCTCCCATCTAATTACTCCCAGAGTAAGGAGGTCGCTGCCCATGAGGAAGTGGACCCACAGAACTGGTGCTGAGAACTCCTGGTCTACTAAGAGGCACAGGTAGAAATTATATCCCTCACTTTAACCCTGTGACAGAGTTGACACATTTGGTGGAGACCAGTGACTGTGCCTGTTACCAGGGACAACACAAATTTATCCGCGCAGTGCTAAAAAACACACCGTGCTGACCTGATCTGACTTATACAGTACTTGATCAGCGAGTGTAACCCTCATCCAGGATTTGTAAGGGAGAGCATGCAGCAGGGGCAGGAGTGGATGGAAATGATGGAGAAGCTGGAAGGCACATCCCTCACCAAAGAGGGAGGTCCCACCAGAGAGCTCTGCCATCCCACTGGCAGGAGCAGGGTTTGGCTCTGGGGGAAAAACTGGTGTAGCTGCATTTCCTGACAAATGTCCCTTTCAAGTCCTGGGGAAGAGGTCAAGTCAAAAATAGTTGGGCAAGAAAATATTGAAAATATTTTATGGGGAAGCCTGAGTTACAAACAGCATTGAAAACAAACACACAAGTTTCCACTGAACTGTCATGAGGATTAGGGCGCATTTTTTCCTCTATCACCTCCATCAGAGCTGGATACAGTACCTTTTATTTTGTCTGTTCTTTCCACTGCTTTCAGGCTGAATTCTTTCTCTTTGCTTCTGTGCTTTCCTGTGAATTCCTCCCTCCACACTTTCATGCACAGGACAAAATAAAAACCAGTAGAGCAGGAAACTCCAAATAGAGTGGAAACAATTTAAGCCTACACGGGGGTTTCTATTAAAACCCCAGCTCAATAATTTAGTCGTTTGGCACTAGCTCTGTAAATTGGAGTGTGTAAAAAGCAGACCACCACCAACCAGTTAAGTTCAATCCAGTGCCTAAAAACATCCTACCTAATGAGAGACAGTGTCCTGGAGTGGCAGCCAGTCGGAAACCTGCCAAAAGCCAGCACGCCTCATTAAACCAAGCAGCACAGGGACCCAGGCAGAAACCTCCTCTCGTTTTGAAGTTCTCCTCCCCAGGCAGGTTCTCCACGTGGCCTCACAGCACTGTACAAGAGGGAAAAGCTTGCACCTACCAAGCTTTCAAACAAAAACCACCAAAGGCCCCTTTTTCTCTCCACCCTAATGATTTCCATCTGCTGACGTTTAGGCTTTGTGTGTAAATATGAGTAACATCCACTTATGGGTGAGGAACACGGGGAGAAGCTGAAGCTGACCTGCAATATGAAAAAGAAATCCAGAGTGGCTTCCAAGCTCTTTCCTACCTTTGGACACATTCACAATGGCCATGAAAAAAGCTGCCTCACAAAAAAGAGAAAGGGTGGAAGTGAGTGTTTCCTATGGTTTCCCTACACTGTGCATTCAAGTTTGCCTGTTGGGGGAGGCCACGGCAGCTGCACAGCCAGTGACACAACAGGGAGGACTGCAGTCAAGTATTTGTGAGGAAAGGTCAGTTTTAACTCAGTCTGAGCCTGGCTTCTTTCACTATTAAAAAAAAAAAAAAAAAAAAAAGCAACTATGTGTTAATTCCTGTAGATAAATGCCAATGTCTGTTTGCAGCATTCCTAGAAGCAGGCCTAAGTATACACTTACATCCTTCCTGCCTCCTCCCCCTCCAAGCGAGCTCCTCCAGGGCCAGACCTTGTGCTCTTACCTTTCCTGGCATGCACTCCCATTCCTCTGGCACTCGGACAGGGCCTGCAGACTCTGAGGGTCAGCCCTATTTACCCACCACAGAGACTAAAACTGGTCTTTAGGAATCTATAATGAGCAGGGAACAGGCATAAGAATCCACTTAATTCCAATGTGTTTAATTTCATAGAGGACCAATAAAAAGTATCTGGAGGAAGGGAGCTGAGGCAGTCTGCTCCCTTGCCTACAGCCAAGGCAGTCCATGCTTTTCAACACACCCTTGAGGGTCAATAATTGAATTTACCTTCTCCAAACAGCTCCCATGGACTCCCACCTCCCCCTGATATGAAGCACTGCCAAATTCTCCTCTGGAAAACACATTCAAGCCTCAGCCTTGTTGCCCATCCTTGTCTAGGGAGCCCAGCAAGACACCCCAGAGCCAACTGCTCATCCACTGTCCTACAACCATCGAAGAGTGTTTATTTGAGATACTGTTTTTTCCTTCTCTGTTTGCTTCAAGCTTCTTATTGTGGCAGGCCACCACAGTTGCAGACAACTTCTCATCAGCTGGTCACGACCCTGAACCCGTAAGAGATGAGAGATGTGAAGCAGCATTGTCACCAGCTCCTTGACAACCTCACCATCAAGGCTTCACCTTCACCTTGTCCTTCAAACATCACCCCCGAGTAAGCTACGATCACCCTCAATTTAGAAGTTCAGAAGAGTTTAGAGAGTTAGAAGGCTGTACCTGAAGCCTATTAAGAATCAACAGAACAAAGCAGAAGGCAGAGCCCAGCATGTGAGGTCAGAGACCCAGTTCTCATCAAAACAAGGGCTCTGCCCAATCAGGACTTGAGAAAAAAAGATGAAGGGGGGAGAGCTCTCAATGCTTATTTTGATACTTTCCAAAAATCATTTCTCCTTTTAAAGCAGCAAACCTGAGGCTGGACATGCCCAAAGCTGTAGACAGGATTTTTCTCCCCTTCCTACATCGAAATGTTTCTTCATGGTTTTCTTTCAGAAGTACAGGATCATAACAATGAAGAAAACTAAAACCCACCTTCCAGCATGACATGATTTTTTAGTGCAGCTAGTGAATTCAGAATGTGTGTCTGTTTCTCTTTCAAAACTCACGCCTCTTGTGTGGATCAGCAGCATCAGGACACTAATTTATGCCCCAGCTTCATATTTCAAACACTAAATGACATCTACAGGGCTTTTCATTCTTCAAATGAAAACACATTAATAATTACGTCCAACGACAGGGCAAGATGGATATTTCCCCACTTAAAAGGGCCCCAGCACAGCCCCTCCTGCTACACCATTCACATTGTCAACCCCTAAGAGTCTCCTCTGTGTTACACAGGCCCATTTGTAACACCACACTGATGAAACACAAAAACAACTGAGGATACTGTCAGACATCTTGCACACCATAAATTCTTGCATTCATTTAAAAATTTTTCTTGGCCCACACTGCGAAGCAGAATAAAGACATTAATTTAGCCCACAAAAAGACTGAGGTCAGCACTGGCCACTGCCCAATTCTTTTCAAGAGACCACACTGAAAACAAACCAGGGCCCATAGATATACTCCTCTTACCTGGGATGGTTATATGCCACCTCTGTCATGGGCATGTGAGTGTGTCCTGAGGTCTTGGAAACAAGAGGCCACATCTTGTTACTTTAATGACTGAGAATGAAAATTGCAGCTTGACACATTTTCCCTGGCTGCAGAACATGCGAATGCAATCAGAAGTTCATTAAACTTGGAATCAAATTTCTAGAGAGGCACAATTCATAACAAAACAAATACATGTCATATGACAGTCCTCAGACATTCCCAACTTCTCCTCGTCGTCCTACAATGCCAATAAGGCAAGAAGACATTTTTGTTTCCCCCCCACACTCAACAAGAGCTCAGTCAGACATCCATTTGTCCTGTGTCCTTCTGTCTTAACAATTTTATCTCAGCTCCCATCCCCAGTGGTTGCTGCTCAAAGATACACAGCTATTAAGGTGCAAACCTTATTCCAGAAAGTTCATTGGCTAGAACAGTACTCCAAGCACAACCAGCCTTCCCTTCACGTTGTCAGGTGCTTGACTGGGGTTAAATGAACTTCTTCCTGCAGCTGCACAAAAACCACATCAGAAAGTGACAGGCGGGAACATGACTGCATGGAATATTAGTCATGATGTGCTGGTCTGAAAATACTTTTCAATCAACACACTTAAAACTGAAGACAGCCCCTCTTTCTGTACTGCCTGAAAACAAATGTGCTCAATGAATGGCTTTTTTTTTTTTTCTCCTCCCCGCTCTCTTTGATAATGTCACGCAAAGTCAGCACAATAGATCATGATGACTTCCTGATGATGGGAACACTCTCTGTTTCTCCCACTCACCACACAACTGGTAAGTGATAAACTGACTGGGGAGCATCTCTGCCAGGGCAGAAAACAGAGATGCTCAGCCAAGGATCCCACATCCTTCTCTTCAGCTTCAGGCATGAGAACAGCTCTCATGGGTTCCCTTCCTCTGCACCACTGCCAGGTAAACAATTACTATTTGTATTATAAATACAAATAGTACAATGTATACAGTTTTGTTCACCACATCTGAGACCTAATCCAATACCAAAATATTCCTTTCAATCCCTCTGTAATTGTCATTGCTGTAAATAAGGGTTATTCTGTCTAAACATTACACAGACCACAGTCAAGTTAGAGAATAAAGAGCAACCATTTTAACCAGCTCTAGCACTGAGTTGTAACAATATTAATTGGTACATCAAAGCCCTTACCCCAGGAAATACACAGTTAAACCCATGCCTGGTCCCTTAGTAGTAGAGTAGATACATGATAGCCTAAGATATGCTGCTGCACCTGTTAAGAAAAAGGTTTGAATTATTTTTGGATGCCCCGAGATACACAAAAGCGTTCAGAATTCCGAAGAATGAGAAGGTTCATTCTTGAAATTAGCTTTTCCATCTCCATGCAAATCTTTTCCTGCCTATTGTGTTATTGCACAGGATATGTTTGTCACTGCCACACAGCCTGACTTCCACAGCTGCGGCTCGGAGCCTTCCCTGCTTGAGAGCTACCAGCATCCCTCTGCCAACTGGCAGTCCCCCAGGCTTAAGTTATGACTTGCTATCACTAACTGTTGCTAAAAAAAGAGTCCTAAAGCTATGATTAAAACAATATCTACCCCTTGCCCAGCACTAATGAACCGGTAGACTTCCAGTGTTTAAAAAAAGCAGGGCCCCGCTTCTCAGAGAAGATGGGCAGCAAAACCTGACAAGCAGCAGTCACCTGAGACCTGTGGGCAGCTCTCCAGTTTGGATACACCTCATTACAGCCCTAATCTACTCATGTTTCTTTACTTATATTTCCCTCACCATCTTGGTCTTTCTTGTTTAGAGATCATTCTCATTGCAGAGTGAAAATAGTCAGCATCATGACATTTGCAAGCCACCTGCTTATTATTCTCAGCTTCACACTTACCACCTGATTGATAGCTGTAGATCTTCTTTTTTCAGAGGTCCTACAGAAGATCTTTCAAAATTTTTCAAAAGGGCATGCTACCTTTGCTAGATTTGGTCAGGGTTAGACATCCTAGACCAAAGTGTTTTCTAGAAGAAAATACTACTTAAGCAGAAAATTGTCTTAAATCTATGCTCACAGAATGCAAAGGAACTGAGCTTTAACCATTTCCTACTGCCTCTGAAGTGCTGAAAGGATTATCTAGGACTCCCACTTTTTTCTCTGGGGAACTGCAGACTTCAAGCACCGTGCCACACTTATCCTGCCAGTCCAACACTGACTGCATCAGACACACCTCCCATGTGCTGTGCAGATGGCTTGGATACATGCAAGAAGGCTGAAGCATGAGATACACATGGACACAAGCACGGCAGCCAGAAATTGGGGATTTCTGAATATCTGAGAGCCCCTTTTGCTCTTTCTTTGACAGCCACAATTCTCATATGGAAGTCCAAGTCAACTTCCCTTCACTAGGGAAACTCAAAGGCATGTCAGTCCTAACAAAGTCAGTCAGTAATAATCTGAAAAATTGTTGAAAAATCTTTTTGTGACTCTACATCAGCTTTTCCCTGTTTAAACAAAGAATGAAATGAGCCAAGTACCCCCCAGTGGTGTTAAGGGGAGGATCCACTCCTTCATTCCCAGAAGAGGTACAGTTGTGCCTCGATTATCGTGGGGCTATGGGTCTCCTGGCTCCCACAAAGCCCTTGCTTCGCAAAGGTAGACAGCTCATCAATATGCAAACTAGCCCTGCCCACCGCACTGCCCCCTCAGCCCCAGCATGCTCCAGTGCTGTGTGAGCTCAGCGCCGCTGGGTGTTGGAGGCTTATGGTGCCTGTGGGCACCCCATGACAGGAAAATAAAACCCCTTTGCCACTCAGCTGCGCACACTGGTGTTGGGACAATCCTGCCCGAGCTGCCCGCCTGCTCCCCTGATGCCGAGGACGTCGACCCTGCCCCATTGTGTCTGCTGGGGCTGGGAGCACCACTGTGCAGGGGCCAGGCTCGCGCTGGGAGCCGGGTTTTAACCCATTTTGCCACCGCTGCAGAAAGCTGTGGAGTGGCCATGGCTGCCCTGGGGATTCCTATTGAATTTTAGGTGGAACCCTCAGAGCGCCTGCTTGGCCACTGACTGTGCCAGCACTGTTCCCATGGTGATGGGCTGTTGCAAGGACCTGGCCAGGCCACTTGAACTTGCTTCTGCCCTCACAGAGGGGCTCGGCCAGTTGGGGATCCAGGGGGGCCAAGCATAGTGCAAGCTGTGTTTAAACTTGTGCTCATGGGATCCTGAAGACATGCGAGTCCCCCCGCATACCCCTGGCCTCCGAGACACACGATGACACACAGCAGGGTGAGGCTGACAGCACCAGCACCGGGGGAGTGGGGCGAGCAGCTCAGGCAGGCTTGTCCCAGCGCCAGCATGCACAGCTGAGCGGCAAAGGGTTTTTCTTCCCAGCCTGGGATGCCCGTGGGTGCCAGAAGCCTCTGACACAGAGCAGGGCAGAGGCGTGGCAGGTGACACTAATTTGGATATTCAATTCCATCTATGTTTGCATATTCATGACTGTCAGCACACGCACAGTCGTGAACACACCGCAAAACAGAGTGTCATCTTAGCAGAGAGAACATCCCCCGAAGAAGTGAACCCACGAGAATAGAACCACAAACTAGTGAGGGCTTACTGTATTTTCAAGACTGACTCCAACATACTCCCACAGTGCTGAAGGTCAAATGTCCCAGCACTTTTCTGGGAGGTCACATCAGTCTTTGGGAAATCTTGAGCACTGTAGATCATTTATAGACCAAGCTTTCCTGAGGCTAAAAATACTGTAACAAGAGTACCTACCACCATCAGTGATCAATGACTCAGACAAAAGTTCAGTGTGTAAGTAGTGGCTAACTCTGATCCACTCTGAGAATTAATTTTTATTGTACTAAGCTGCAGTGGCCTCCAGATTCACAGAAAGATGAGTATTTATTTCTCTTTGTGTCTACAAATGGATCTCTAGAATAGATAGATAAATGCAAGAAGATACTTGAACTTCTGCACTATGATCTGACAGGAGAATTTAAGATTGAAAAGTAAGTCATTTATCTTCAGTTCCCATGTAGCTCAAGTCAGGCATAAGCAAAAATTAAATTTCATGGACTGGATTAAGGAAAATGAAAGGCTATGACCCAAGAATCATTTCTGACCTTAAAAAGTCCTATGAATTCTTTGCCATAAACTGTTCTTATGTTGATTTCTTTTACAACAACTATCTGAGCATATTTTTCAGCAGAAATTCATCTGTTTGGGGATTCTGCCTTTTAGACAATTTGACAGTCCCTGCAACTGCTCTTCAAATGCATCACTTGCTGTTCCAGTTAAAAGAAAAAAATTGTTTCTTGTCCAGTGCACTACCACTTGGCACAGTTCATAGATTTGATTAAAGAGAATTCTACTACACTACAATTCAGCACTTTATCCAGGCTTCCAGAGGCAGAAGACACATCCAGACAGGAGCAACATCCACATGAATTAATTAATAGTAAATTACATGTTTCATACCTCCGGAGCAGTGTTGCAATAATGGCTAAAAATGTTCTCATACAGAAACATTCATACCCAAATGGCACAGAAACATTAAGGAAACCCTACTCTTCATAAACCCCAAGAGGAACAGATGACTTGTGCTAAGGCTTTGGAATACTTTCAACATGGAGTCACCTCTGCAAATCACATTTGATTGTTATCAGAATGTTAATTATAGATCTGCTAACACAAGGTCCACCCCACTCCCTCAAGTCTACCAACTAGCATCCTTAAATCACAGATCAGCTCCAAATATCTGCACATAGTACAGGCTGACCCATCTGAAACAAAAGCCAAACTGCTGAAAAGCTTTTAGCTGGTATTCCTGACACCTCCACACCCCACCCCAGTACTCACTTAAGGGTAGAGTTGATGCCTTGAAAATTTCAATTCAACACTGAAACAGGAGGTAATCCTTAGCTTGAAAGCCTGTAAAGTGACTTTTCCTATATCAACACAATCCATCAGGGAGGGAGAAGGCCATTTTCAATCTACATTAACCCCAGACTTATTTAGGAAGAGAAATTGTACCATTTTCTATCTTCATTTGAATAAGCCAAAAAAAAA
>WEKX01009296.1:396722-432352 GCA_013390025.1 Pitta sordida | reverse complement strand
CTATGAGGAGTGACTGAGAGAGCTGGGGTTGTTCAGTCTGGAGAAGAGGAGGCTGAGGGGAGACCTTATCGCTCTCTACAACTACCTGAAAGGGAGATGTAGCCAGCTGGGGGTCGGTCTCTTCACTCTGGCTACAAGTGATAGAACAAGAGGACACAGTCTTAAACTGCGTCAGGGGAGATTTAGGCTTGACATTAGGCGGAACTTTTTCACAGAGAGGGTGATCTCTCAGTGGAATGGGCTGCCCAAGGAGGTGGTGGAGTCACCGTCCCTAGAGGTGTTTAAGAAAAGGTTGGATGATGTCCTTGGTGGCATGACCTAGATATTAGGGTAGTGTGTTATAGGTAGGATGGTGTGTTGGTAGCAGGATGGCAACAGGTTAGGTAACAGGTTTGGCTAGGTTAGGTAATAGGTGATAGGTTGGACTCGATGATCTCTAAGGTCTTTTCCAACCTTTCTGATTCTGTGATTCTGTGAATTATATTCCTTCTGCTACCTGATAATCATAAACTCCATACACCTATCCTGATGAAAGTGTTACTAAAAGGCTTAACATAGGAGACTTGGGATCTTCAGTGATAGTTTCTTAAGCACCTAAATTCTACAGTAACGGAATCCTTTCTGACTGCTAGATGCTAGAGACTGATTTCCTGCTCTTCCTTGGAAATTCGTGGTGGGAAGGAATCCAGTTTAGAGCTTTCCTCAAAAGGCCACAAAGCACAAGAGAAAGAGACACGCTGGAACTGATTACACACACATATTCTAGGAGCAAGGGACCAGTCCTTTTTATGACACCAAATGAAGCTGTGTATGTCAGCACAACACATTTCAGACTGTCACAAGTGCAAACCATTTCCTCTTCCTTTATAACTCCTGCATCACTTCATAAAGTTCAAGTGAATCAGGGGCACTGACCATCTACCTCAGGCACACACGACGAGACACTAATTCTATACACCAAAGTGACATTTGTGAAGCTTTTTCAAGAATATTTTCACATTTTGATGCTGGCTGGTTAAGACATCACCCCACGACTCGTATTCAAGCTGCTTGCACATCAGGCCGGAGAAAAATGAGCAAGATCAACTAAAGGACATGAAGCTTAACATGTTTCCAACTTAATAATCCTGCACACTTATTCCTGCCTATTAAGACTCCAGTCTTTATAAACACTGCAGATGAGAGGAGAAATAAAGAGGTGAATGGATTGTCACAGTCTTCATTAATCAACTTTCAAGATGTCAAAGACTACATTTAAGGTATTGATTTCTTACAGAACACTACATTCCCTGGTTTTTCCTAAAATCAGCATGACATTAAACGTACTGAACATGTAAGTGACCTTTCAACCCAGGTTCTTATTCTGGAATATTTGTTCAAAATAATGAGCAAAATAATAATCCCATAGAGGAATTTATAGGTATGAAACAATCCATACACTGCAATTTGCTGCATGACAAGCCAATTACTGATATTAATGCCTGCCTGGACAAAAGTTGTTTAACTATTGAGAATATAAAAGTAATATTTATTATATTTGAAAATGGAGAGTGGGGGGCATTGGCCCCATAGGTGTGTGCCAGTTTAGATTGAGACATTTTAAATTTCATCTTGTATTGTAAAAAATGTTCTGTTTTCAAAATTGCTGGCAGTACGGGATTCCTATGGCAATAAAAGCTACAAATAACACTGCACTTACATTTGTTTTCAGGGCAAAGCATAAGAGCCTAAGCACACTGTATTAGGAACTACATTTGCCTTTAAAGGTACATAGGATACTTCAAAAGCAAATCCCCTTTGACAGTGCTAGAAGTCTACTAAGAAATGCTGAACACCTTTTCATTCAAAGCCTTTTAGAAAGGAGCTTAGATGGTTTTCATCTTCTCTATTGCTTTTATAAAAATAGGCCTAAATTTTCATGAGTGACTAGCAATTTTGGGATATTTCATAAGATGTGATTTTTGAGAAGTTTTAATACACAGAAGTTATTTTCCCTAAAAAGATGCAAGATGAAAGCACATCCTCCCCACTCCGTTTTTTTGGGTTTTTTTTTTTTTTGACAGTGAAGACAAAGCCTCTTGTCGTAAGTAAATCACCCCCTTGCAAAACAAAGTTCATTTAGGTACAAATCAGTGCAAATGCTGAAGAAAAGCACCTGAGGTAACTACTTGTAATCACATCTTCAATTCTTTCCCCTTCAAGGAAACACTTGGTATTTCTTCTTGAGAGAGAACAGTCACAGCAACCTGGAACCTGCACAGGTTCTACATTTAGGAGCAGATATGGATCCAGCAAAAAAAATTCTGGCTAAAGTGGGGAAGGGGTGGAGAGCAAAGCTGGATTGTTTTGCTCCCTGAAGTCACAGAAGACACAGATGTGTCTGCTCAGATCCACAGTAACTCCTGTCATGAAAGTACTTTTTTCCCCTCCCTTAGCTTATTCTCTTTCCTATTAAGAACCATTGTAATTAAGATTGTGTGCTGACTTACAAACCACCACAGCCAATTACGAGTTATTGAGGACCAATAAATTTACAACTGGACTTCTGAGTTTTGACAGAATCCAGGAAACTTCTTTCCTGGTGACACAGACAATGAACAAAAGATATTTGCCCCGGGACATTTTGTCAAGGAAAGACTAAAAAAAAACCCTCCTGGCTGCAGGGAGTATGAGTGTAGTACACCACATATATTGTAGGACTATTACTCACTGAGTATATTCAGGTACAGTCTGAAAAGTGAACATACGTCAGACAAATGGTAAGAAAACAGGGACTGAAGCTCACCAACATTTTGTGGGAAAGTTAAAAACATCAGTCACCTGAGACGTTTGTTATCAGAAAAAAAACACTTCAATGCTTACATTGTTAAAGAAAGGAAAAGGGAAATAGTGGCTACGAAAATGAGGATAAAAGAATTTACTGTCCCAGCTCATGAAATATTTCGCTTCTCACAATACACTTCTCTTTCATTTTTGCTCTTTACTAGAGGTCAAATCTTTGTGTGCATGGCAAAACTAAATCATTGCTGACAAATGGGTGAAGCCAAATGCAATTTCCTTTGTCTACACTTGTAAGGAGAGACAAACCCTGCTCTAGTTCAGCTTCACCCCTTGCTGTCAACAACTGTCACCAGCGGTTCGATTTAGTGCATCAAGCGGAGCCCAAACAATTTGGAAAGAATGACTTAAGCCAACTGGGTCCCACCCAGCTCCTCTAGAACACACATGCAGAACAGCCAATGCAAGAAAAACATTTAAAAATTATTAGGGAAATGAACACTAAACCCCCACCAGATCTGGCAGAGGGATTGAAAGCATCTGAAGTTACTTAAATGTTGCGATCAAAAAAAAGAAAAAAGAGAAACCCACAACTGACTCGTCAGTTCCCTGAATTATAGAATTGCCCATTTCTCCATTGCTTTGTCAGAGGAGTCTGTTACAAAGAAGCTAGTGAGAATATTAGTATCATCATTTTAATTATTTTAGATTAAAACAATCACAAGCCTTACAAACTGGAAGAAAACCACCATAGCTAATTTGAAAGGGACTCTGCCCGTTGCTTTACAGAAGGGAACCCTGATGAATGCAGATTGTACTGGTAGAATCTACAAGGACTTTAAATCATGTCAATATTCCCTCTCATACTTTAACAGCCAAAAGAATTACAATCTGCTTGGATTAATGCAGTAGGCTGTCATTAGGCTGGCAATTAAATCCTGTTTCTTAGATTGTGTGATCTGAGTCACCAACATCTGCAAATATCTTTACATCTTGTGTAATAGCTGGCCTCAGATCTTGATACACCAAAATAAAAAGGCCTTTTTAATGGCTCCCACATTATTTTGGACTTAAAACTTCATGATGACAGCAGCTCCTCAAAACAGCCCATAAATCAAATTTATTACCCATTTTGTCATGTGGGATTTTCTTAACTCTAAGCCAACAGAGCAACAACAAACCAAGATTGGTGTTCATACTACATAAATAAAAATTAAGCACGTGTTCAATTTTGTTTTACTCTGAAAGGGCTTTTGACATACACAGCATTTACCAGTAGTAGTTCTACACATCAGGGAGTATCTGAGAAAACACTATCAAACAACATCTCCACTAATGCCAGTCTGTCTGGACTTAAAAAAAAAAACAAAAAACCCCTGTCAGCCATTTATTGCTTTCAGCATCCCTAGTCACACATGAGAAAGACAATCCAATTGCAAGATGCTCATCCAAGGAATTAATTGAATCCAAACAGTATAAAGCATTATTTAAGCAGATCAATGATTTCCAAATGATGGTTCCTTGGTAAAAGCAGCAGCACAGGAAGACCTTTTTGCCACATAGATCAGAAACCGCACTGCATGCTGTGGGCTTTGAAAACAAGTCTGGACATACAAATCCATTGAACCCATTGATATCATTGAAATCTATGACCTTCTCCAGCCACAGACGTTAAGATAACAACTTCTCTCCTTAAATTAGAGCCTAACCATGAGGCATAATAAAATGGACACTAAGCAGACTTACATAAGGATTGCTACCTTTAAAAATTGCAGCCCACTTCCACTTCTTCAATAGTTTCTTGCATCACTGGCCACACCAGAAAAACAGCCACTGTTTACGGCCAGGAACTAACAAACACACCACCTGACGGTAACTCTGGTGAAAACACGGAAATGTTTCTCTGCAGAGGCTGCTTTGAAGCAGACTGCTGCCAAGTGACCCACGGCCAACCAGAGCAAGCCCCCACGGCCCCAAGCCCTTCACAGCACAAGAGGACACAGGGCAGTACCTCCTTGATGCGCTTGACAAGCGCGTTCTGATCGAAGGCGACGGCTTCCGCGCACTGGTGGAGATGGTCTTGGTACCGGAGGCACAGCTGCAGCACCTGCTGGGGGTCCAGCTTTTCCAGTTTGGTGTTGGTTGGAGAAGTCTGCCCACTGAGGAGTCCTAAAAAGCAAAAGAAAGGACCAGAGTTAATCTGACTCTTCATATAATTAGTTCAGTAGCCATCCAAGAGACAGCGGAACAAACCCAGAAGAAAAGATTTACGAGGGGAAGTGAAAAAGTAATTGAGAATAATCTATGGATGTTTCAAATTTAAAGCAGTGCAAGGAACAGTTTGCCATACAGCTTAGCCCTCCTTTACAGAACCTAAACACAGACTCTAAATGCAGGTCCATAATGCACATCAGCTTGTTCTTCAGTGATATAAGAATCCATTTTTTCTCTTCCACGAGCAATCCTACACTGAGAAAAATGCACCCTCTCCTAATTTATGTATGCCAGAAGAGGAAGGAGCTGAGATCTGCAATCCCACAAGGACATAGGACTCAAATTGTTTTCACTAGAACCACACTGTCAAAACCAGAGCCCTAAAAATTCACTAGTCCCCCAAAATAAACCTGATTAAAAAAATTATGTACTTTAATTTATTAGGTAAAATGTCTGTATTTTTGCTACCTTGCCTTTTGTAAAACTTCAGGATTCTTTCAACTTCTAAGATTTTCCTTTACAATCTGAAAGATTTTTCTGTTGCTGTTTAATATGTCCCTGGAGGTGTTTAAGAGAAGACTGGATGAGAAGCTTAGTGACACAAGGAGCTCACAGAAAAACAGCACTGGACTTAAAAGTGGGACACTGGAAATATCCAGAGGAGCAGAATTATCCACTGAAATTTCTCCTGCCCATTGCTTGTTGCCTACATAGCACAACTTGAGAATGTTTGCTGAGCTCAACCATGTGTGTGCCATACTGACTGCTTTCCCCACAGCTGATGGAAAAAACTGATGCTAAGCTCTAAGGC
Organism: Pitta sordida; assembly: GCA_013390025.1. Classification (NCBI taxonomy): domain Eukaryota; kingdom Metazoa; phylum Chordata; class Aves; order Passeriformes; family Pittidae; genus Pitta; species Pitta sordida. The sequence continues at coordinate 426,549 of WEKX01009296.1, read as the reverse complement.
CATCCTTTTTTTTTTTTTTTTTTGGTTATATCATTTACTTACTTTCATTTCATTTTCCTTCAGCATTAGCACAACTTTTTTCTTGTTGGACACCATCTGTGACAAAATGCACACACACACAATGTGCTTTTCCCCAAACATCCATCAGGCTACGTAAACTGAATTCAGTGACTGCACGCATGTGCCCTTGGGGACTCTCGTGTTACAGACAGGAAAAGACATTAAAACAGCAAATGTAAGCAAGTATCAAGCTAAGCAATTAAAAAGTAATAAATGCCAGTTATTTGGATTGGAAAAGTTCTTCTAAGAATGTACCTCAGTGGGAGATGGAAAGTATTTTGACTGGCCCCCAAGCCTATTGGAAGCTACAACTGGTGACATTGAGCTCTTGCTAAAACACAGGAACAAGACAGAAATCAAGAAGTCAGAAGCCTCTTACGCATATGAGGAAGTCAGACCTCTCTGAAAACATTTGCAGACAAAAATGCAAACAAATTAGGACAGTAACTTCATCAGATATGAAGAAGTAGATTTACTTTTCATCAACACTCAACACTCATTCTCCCAGGATGCTCTCAATTACCCTCCACACAAACCTCATCTTAAAATGAAAAAAATGCAATTTTGTTTTACTGACTTGTCCACTACAAATGTGCTGCCTCAGACAAAAGGTCAGGAGAGGACATAGACATTTCATTATTTAGTCTCAAGACTCTGTATTAGCAACAGACAAATTACTTTTTATATTTTGGAAGGAATCATCTCAAACAAAATCTTGGGTTCGTCAGTATCAGCTGCAAATCTTTCAAGTCTACTTTTGGCTAAAATAAAAACCTTTGATGGGAACAGACCCATGGAAGGAAACAAGACTTCTAAAAACTGTTTATGTTGTGTGTTCTAGTACTTCCTTGTTTCATTAGTTGTGATATTCTATAATATTATCTTGTCAGGATGGATGTTCAGATAATATTGTCAATATTTAAATGCTGAATATTCACATAGGAATGAAGTGTTCATGATATATCTGAGACAGTTATCCTGTCTCAGCACTGACCAAATACATGATGCTATCAACCAAGTAATTTTCTTTTATTACTAATCTGTCACCAACTTCAAGAAGAAGAAAATTAGACACTATTTAACAAGTTTAATAAACATAGAGTATGTACTTGGGTCAACTAATGCTGCTTCTGAGAATTTTGAAGAGGAATAGGCCAAGGACTGTAAAATGAGCTAATAAAGAACATGCTACTTAAACTTACGTGCTTTGTACAGGTTAAATGTGCTATAAGAAAAATTAAAAAACTATAAGGAGCCTCTAATTTCCTACCCAGAAAAACACAAGCTCAAGTGAAGGGAGACATTCCCCATTCAGCTGGAATTCCTTCATAAGAAAGCAGAGGAAGAAATACAGTCCAGTACAAATGTTTGGACCAGCAATAAAAAACAAACATCATATGCTGCTTAAAGATAGAGTATGGTATTATTTTGGGTGATGCAGTAGGAAGAAACCAAAGGAACTGCCTTCTCCAAAGGCCTCTGGGGTCATGCTGACAATGCCAGAGAAAAATGTAGCTTAGTTTCAAATTGCAAGAAAGGAAAAAGGACACTAAACAACAGCATAAAAAAAGCCTGGCAGAAATTCCCATTGTGGAAAAGTCAATCCACCATTTTCTGTTGTTCACTGAACCTACTTACTACCCATGCTATAAACTTTAACATTTCTTAACGAACATTCCCCTCTACTCCACTCTTGTGCTGCATTCAGCTCCAGCACAAGGCAGACACAGATCTGCTGGAGCGAGTCCAGCTGAGGGCCACAAAAATTGTCGGAGGGCTGGAGCACCTCTTCTGTGAGCAAATACAGAGAGTTGGGGTTGTTCAGCTTAAAAAAACATAAAACCACCAGGGATACCTTCTTATCGCCTTCCACTATTTAAAGGGAGCTCGTGAAAAAGACAGAGAAAGACTTTTTACCTAGACCTGTGACAGGACAAGGGACGATAGTTTTGAGCAGGAAGAAATTTAGATTGGACATAGGAAAGACATTTTTTACAATGAGTGTGGTGAGGCACCAGAAGAGAGAAGTTGGATGCCCCATCTCTGAAAATATCCAAGGTAAGGCTGGATGAGTGTTCGAGCAACCTATCCAGTGAAAGATAGTGAGAGATGTCCCTAACCCTGCCCATGACAAGCTGTTCAGACTAGATGATCTTCAAAGGTCCCTTCCAACCGAGATGGTTCTATGATTTTATTAACTGACTGCATTTTAGTTTTCAGCAAGTCAGCAGCTTTGCTCCAAAAGAGCAAATGGCAACACTAAGTCAACTTGAAACTTGATGCAAGAGAGAGACTGCAACCACTCAAATCCCAGAGGGGTTTACCAGGGAAACCCAGAGGGTAGAGACAGATGTAGGGCTGGAAAAGATCCTCAGTGCCACAGAACCCAGATCTCTTCTCCTCCTCCTCTCCCCCACAGCAGGCAGTGAGCCCAGACAGGTTTAATGCCAATACCTCCTCCATGAACTCTGCACTGAGGAGGCAGCAGCATACTTCCCTATGCCAATGGAAATCCTGAAACCCACAGGAAAAATCCTGAACCAAAAGAGACACAGAAAATGGTAGGAAGTTAAAAAGGGTGTTGATGGGGTCCTTTGTTCCTAAAGTAGAGGAGATACCTAAGAGCCTCTAGTAATTCAGCACTGAGAAAACTTCATTTTTAGCGCAGAGAGATGGCCAGTGCTGCAAATCTTATTTAAATTATAATAATACAATGTATTATTAAACAGCTCTCTGCTTGAAAATCATTGCTTCCCTCTCAAAGCCTTTTCCCACATTTTGAACTCTCCACGGAACACAGTCATCCCTCAGTGACTGCTCTACAAGTGGTCTGTAAGAGGATATGAGATCACATCTGTTGCAATAAAATACTTGTTAGGTCACTCTTACAAGTGCCAAAACAGGGGAGAGACGGAGGTGACCGAACAGTTCAGGCTCACTCCTGAAACATCCAGAACTTAAATCTGGTCACCAGCACATCTCAGAGCAACTTACCATTGAGGTACTGCCTCTTCTTCACCAAGGAATGGGTGTTCCTGTGTTTTCTTCTGTGTGATTATTACCCCTTGGCTCCCAAGAGCACAGTTCTGCTCTTAATAAGAAATGAAAGCTTTAGATGATGTTTTCTTTTCATTTAAATTGAATGATCATTTTTCAAGATGTTGGTTTTCTTCCAAAGAAGGAGTACAACAAGAATCATCTTTGCACTCTCTGAAACCTTGAGAAGAGGCTGTTTGGCACACGAGTGATACAACATTCTCCAGTGTGATAAGGAAAGGCAGCTTGAGGGATGTCATGGCTCAAGCAAAACAAAAATGGGGAAATGGAAGAAGGACTACTGTAGAGTTTTAGTGCATGCACCAAAAATGCTTTGGCAACTCCCAAACATTCCGAGTCCTGGCTATCAAATCACACCACAAAACAAATGACAGACCACCTCATGTCATGACGAAGAGAAGTCAGGGCCTACTCTGGATACATTTGATCAGTAAACAGCAAGCCCAGGGAGGTGATAAACAGCAGCCAGGACAAAGAACGATTCGCATTTCTAAAGCACAATGGTGCTTTAAAAAACCCAAACAACTCAATGCACCAAGCCTGTCGTGCATAGAGAAATATCATCTATCACTACAAGGCCGGCTGACCCACGGATTTGACAAATCTGTTATTGTTTCCATATTCCTTGGCAAAGCAGAGGCATGTTAAAACCATTTTCCTCCTACTTAGTCATCTCCTTGCTGGTTCCAGGTCAACATACACTCCACACAAATCACATCCTACTGAGCAGAAGAAAGCTGTGAGCTTAAAAAGCATTTTTACGACTAGAAGTGAAGTTCTTGGAAAAAAGCTTTTCGTGCAATACTGATTCCACACACATCCAGAACATATAAGTACCCCACCACAGCCATGTTCTCCTGCTTTAATGAGCAACCCTAACAGCACCTTGAGCACTTTCCAACCAGAAAAGTATTAACGTTTCTTTTTGACTTCTGTATTTCCCCTTGTCAATCCCCTTTTCAGGCATTACAAAGCAGGTCCACAGTTGTTAATTTATTATTACAGACAGCAAAGCACATGATTATGTGGTCTTGTTACTAATTTTAAGGCCAGAAAGGTTTGCTGTCATCAGCTAACCAACCTTCCTGTGGAATGGAAGAGAGGACTTCAAAAGTCACACCTTAAATCAGACCACAAGTCTACCTAGCCCAGAATACTGATTCCAACATCTGACAACAGAGGAAAAAAAAAAATCTTTTTCAGTTCTTCGCCCTCTTCTGAAACCTTCCTGCCTCTCACAGTTATTTCAGGGCCAAAATACGGTGCTCAGTGAAGCTGTGGGTACTTGAATTTCATTCATCCCTTTTGAAAGGTACATATTTTATTTGCATTTTTACATAGCATGAAAAAACCCTCTTCTCACTTGCTTTACGCTTGCTACTCTGTAGTTGCGCTGTGACACAACAAGAATGTGTGGAACAAGGTGCACTTTATCTCACCATCTTTCCAAACACAAGAACCCCAGTGATCAGTCTCCTCTCTCACAGATAACTTGATTTCTTTGATTATCTCTGTAATAACTTCAAATGCCTCTAATCTGAGGCCTGACTTCCCTCTTCAAAAGCCAAGTCAATTCTTCTACAGAGTATAATGGCCACACCTCTAATAATCCAGTTGCTTTTATAACTGCTGCTCCTTTGCAGGACCTAATTATCAACCCCCTTTTGAAAAGCACGGCTTACACATCACCACCTCTTCTCCCAAGACCAAGGTTAAATAAAGCAACACATTACGCACCATGATCAGCAATAGCTTGTCACCTTTACACAGCCAATCCCAGTTCTGGTACCTGTTTCTGGAGGTTTATTAACGTGTACTTTACCATTTCTTCTAAAACCCTTCCGAGAACACTCTTCATTCATCCTTGTAAAAAAACGAAGCTTTCCTGAAAGCTGTCTCTGAGGACAATCCCACAGACTCTCCAGCAGGCTTCCAGGGAACTTAAAAAGCTTTCATTAAGTATATGCAAATAGAAAAACCATTTTGAAGGAGTTTCTGTTCTGGCTTTCTGATGATTTCCTATTTAATCTGCTCGAGTTTGTAACATTTTGCTCTCCTAACACAAGTTTGGTTTTGCCTGTTTTGGTTTTGTGGAGGGTTTTTTGTTGGTTTTGGGGTTTGGTGTGTAGATTTTTGCCTACAGGTCCCTTCACACTGCTTTAACTACACTGGCTTTGCCTCTGTCATGCTTCAAAATCACTTGTGCTGCCTAAAACTTACTTCAGGTGTTCCCAACTTCTCTTGCTACCCTCGTTTTTTTCATAATATTCCTCTTCATAAAATTAATCCAAGACAGTAAAACTTTTTCAGCTCTTCTATTCCTCTTTGAATTTGATTTGACTGCAGATACTACAGCACATAGTAATACAGTATATAATAATATCCTCTAAGACAGTAATTTTAATTTACCCTCATTAAGACAATATTTGTTTTAGCTTAAAAAGATCCAGTGTTCCTGAAGTCTCCAGGAATTTTTCTGCATTCCAAGGATATTAAAAAAATCATTATTAAATGCTTCCCTCACCAAGCATTTCTAAAGCTCTCAGGTAGAAGCTACTCAGCCTGGTCAGCTTCTTAAATACAGTCTGGCCTCACTGGCCACAGATTAACTATTATAGTTGCTTTCCTCCTTGCTGTTTGCATGAGAAGATTGTTTTGCCAGCACCTTCAAGATTCCCAAGTACCAAAAAAAGATCCACACAAGAAACAGATGAAATTACATCCCTAAAGACAGAGTCTTGTTTCTTGACTGTTGCCGCTTGCACATGTTTGGAGGCAGCAACTTGCTATCAGCTGAAATAGAGAGCTGATTTCCATATAGTTCCTGTGCAGCAGCACTTTAGTATGGCCTACTGAAAAGCAAGAATTACACATACATGTGCAGTAGAATAAAAGATATTAAAATACTTGCAAAGAGATAATCAGATTTACAGGGCTCTTGATGACTAAAAGCTTCAAATTCTAATTGTGTGCTTCCTCTCGTTCTTGAAGAGTAAGAAAAAAGTAGATTTTCAGCAAAGCCTGAAGAGTCAAAACAGCTTTTTTGAGGGTAGTTTCGTTTTGCTGTAGGTTTTTGGTTGGTTTGGTTTTTGGTTGGCTGGAGGGGAGGGGGTTGTTTGCTTTTAGTACATAAATACATCCACATTTTAAAACCCAAGCTGCCCTTAAGAAAAGGGCATATTAGTAGAAGTCAATCATAATGAAACTGAACTATAAAACAAAAAATCACTACTGCTCACAACAAAAATCTTTAAGATGAAATGTGGATGACCACATGTTTTTCACAGACCAGTTTATTTTCTAAAAATCTCACTGATAAAATGCCTTGTAATAAAACACGTATTCCCTCCAAAACAAAAGTTGGCTTTGTCGCCCGTGTATTTTCAATCCCTTTGAACTTTAATGGGGGAACACAATGTAGGCAAACTGAATAGCTATTGTGTGAGCAAAGAACACATTTGTATTGTTGCAAGGAATGTTGGCTGTAACAGCAGATTTTCCCTCTAGTTTGGAGTCGGTACCATGTGATCATTTACTTCTGCATGGGTGACAGATGGGCTGAAGACTCATCTCGTCATATCGCTCAAGAGGCAACTTCTCTGACCACAGAACTCAAATATGTTCCCTGTATGAATATTCCATCTGGGTCCCTTAATGCACCGTGAGGTATGGCCTGTAAGACATTGCAGAACCAATAATGTGCACACAATTTTGTGCACCCCTGAAGTTTCGAGTTTCTCTCATCTGTACAACAGTTAGCACAGATCACGGCCTGGACCTTGGAGATTGCTGCCAAACACAAGTGTCTCAGTGATCCAAAAACTTTCTGAATTAAAATTTCCATTTTTCTGAAAGAGGTCAGAAATATTTCCTCATTTAGAAGGTTAGAAACCTGAACGTAGCAAAGGAGAAAGTAGTGCACTTTGTCAACAAGAAGCAGCCCAGAACCTACTCAGTGCATCTCCACACTGATTTTTCATTTCTAGCACACAGAACTATGCAGTATGGAAAAGAAGGATCTTTGACTACACAATTGCAATATTGAATGGCCAACTTCCTGCAACAGATCTCAAAGTATAGAAAAAAAGCTGGAAAAAAAGGATGGTGTAATTCACAGGGAAGTGAGAGATGGTGCTCCTGTGTTATGCAATAAGCTGTATTCACCCTGTAACAGCCTTTTTTAAAAAGAACACATGAATACAGACCCAAGACATACCACCATCTGCTTATAGAAGCACGTCGTATGCAAAAGCTACAACTGACACTGTTATCCTCAGTACTCAGACAACCCCAAAGACTAACATCACCTTAAAAAATGAGGAATTGAGGTAGCAAAAGATCAGATGATTTATCTGAGACAACATGGAAACTGCTGTCCCTTGGCCTAATGATTTCACCAGCAGAACATCCCTCCCCTTCTCTCTCTCCCTCAAATCCCAAATGCCAGCAGAACAGGCAGCAGTAGAGCCTGCTTTCCTACAGCACCATAAGGGTTGAGCACTGAGACACAGTCTCTCCTACACAGATTCCCACGTATCTAATAAAGGTTCACAAAAAACAGAGCCTAATCAACAGCTTCTTCCTTCTGACTCCCAAATTCATGCTCCATGGATCCAGCTCCCATCTTCCTCATCACGTGCCTAACCACAGCTCTTGCACAGAAAATCATTCACCCCACTAAAACCACAGAGAACTAATCCAGCGGTTTTATTTTTCCTTTAGGTAGTAAAAGGAATTAGAGCACCAGGAGATAAAATACAGGAGGAGAGGTAGGAGAGAAGGAAGAAAAGGACAGAGGGGGATTTCTCTCTTTTAGCAGCAGCAAGCTGTCACTTCAATTATTTTATGCATGCAAAGCCTTGAGTGACTCTTAACTTTACCTGTCCACCCATCTTCCTTGAAATAATGGGGTCTTAACTCCCTTTTGTCTCTCTCTCTCACTGCAAAGCTTGGTTGAAATTTGTCAGCAAAATTTTCTAGGCTGGAGATGGAAAAGAAAATGAACAGCAGGAACAAATAAACTCAATTTCTTTTACAAAATTTTTTCAGAATTTAAAAGCTAACACTCACGTAGTTGATTCTACTATTAGTAACAAAGATTAGCCTCACAGCACTCTTAATTTTATTTTAGGCAAAAGTGTATGGATGTTAACCCACATGACATAGCCCATATTAGCAGGGAAAAAAAAAAAACCCAAACCAGTGTTCTGTGGTTTAGAGAAAAGATGACACCTAAAGTCACTTCTGAGTACAAGGGCACCCACTTGAAGTTGGGGTACATTTGCTATTCCACAGTAACCAGCCTGAGTATACACACCAACCCAAGTAAATTCAATGTGGAGAGAGTACACCGAGCTGATTCACCAAGAGGCAAAAGCACACACACAGGCAACTGCTACAGCACAGCTCAAGTATGCAAGGCTCAGTTCACAACCCACATTTCTCCATGGTAACTTATTCACAGGCCTTGTGCCCGAGACCACTTCAGAGGGAAGACCATTTAAGGCACAATGGCCACCTCAGGCTCAGAGGTTACATCCACGGCATGCCTGTAAATGAGGGAGGCTTTTTCACCAAGCACCACCTTTCACTACCGACATTGCTGTCTGTTGATTTTCTCGGAACTTCTGGGCGTTTTCTTCAGTTCAGCCGTAAATTTGAGAGGTTTGTCTGCAATTTATTGCCATAGCACTGCAGAGCAAAAGACTGATGAACGGGCCATTTACTTGCAGATTCAGCAAGTCGAAGACTTCAGTTTTCTTTTCCACACATGGAGAAAAGCGTTACAAAAGTGGTGGAGAAAAAATGAGAGATAGAAGGAACTCTTTCAGTGAAGCTAAGCAAGTAATAGGATCTGTTGGTGAAATATTTTATCAACACTTTTTAATTGCAAACCAAGCATAGTGCTGATGCTGGTATAACCACCATTTACATACATGAAACACACACTACATATCAGGACTTCGTTATCTACCTATCAGTTTTGTGTCATCACAAAAAAATAGACAATTGTGGTATTTTCTTGTTTCTCTCTCTTTTGTACACTTTTGTTATTAATATTGTTGCTGTTACTGTTGGATTTCCCATCTCATTGCTGTTTCCAGTAAATTGTTCTTATCTCAACACGTGATCTTTACATTTTGTGCCTCCAATTCTCTTCCCCATCCCCACTGAGCAGGAAGGAGGGGGTAGGGGTGGGGTGATCCAGGGGTAGTGTGGTATGGACAGTCTCAGTGGGAGCATTAAATAGGGAAATGCCATTCCTAAACCACAACAGGCTTACCTTTCACCCAACGCTGAACTTGAACTACATAAACATCTCCACTCTTGCAATTATTTTAGCACTGCTTTTTCAAACTATACAAAAACAGGCTCAGAGGTAGATTTCAGTAAAGGCTATGCTTTTTTACAGAAGTCGTAGGGGAAGAATTTTGATCATTTCACAATCTGTAACCACAAAGGTGATGAGACAAGAACCTCACTATTTTTTGTTCTGAAATCATGGAGCATTTCTTCCTCCTACTAACAAATATATTATCAACATTTTAACTCTGCATCTCCACTCTAACAAAAAAAGTCTAAGAGCAATAAGAAAACAAACTGTGGTAGGGCAGACACATCCATCTTTTCTTGAGTTGGGAGAGAAAGACTTGAAAAATTAACTCTACAGAAGACATGAGTGACAGCAACATACAGCAGTATCTACCTCCTCAACTGCCTTAAAATTAAGGGACAAGAACATACTTAGAACATATAAAATCTTGAAAGTCTAGAGCTTTGACTTCTTAAGACTCTTTTAAAAATTCACTAGAACCTTAAACGTTTTCATTCAGCTCTGTAGTTAATGAATGTGTGATTTTTTTCCTGTCTTATGACCTAATTTAGGAGAAGAGGATGACTCCTGCAGCAGCAGTTAAATGGTTTGTTTGATCTTGACAGCTTTCAGTAAAGGATGGAGCAGACAACAAACCTGATCGTTTCTCCTTCCAAAGTTGAACTGCCTGCACTTCTCAATGGCTCCAACACAACAGCTTGTCCTTGTCCAGTCTGCCTGCAAGCCTGGTGCACTGTTCTTTGCCCATACCCAGAGCTGAGTCACTGCAAAGGAGGTCTGAAGTGTGCACGTCTGGTAAGGTCATTCAACAGAGAACACACCGATCTGGTCAATCAACACCATGCCAGCCAAATATTTTGGATGAGACAACAGTGGTCTAGTAGGAACTCACCAAATTGAAAAGGTTCCAGAGAGTCACACACATCTGAGGGAATTGCATTAACAACAGGGTCAAAGTAAAGCCTTGCCTCCTTACCCCACCACAGGGGCTCCACCAGCCTGGTGATGAGGGCCAGCTGAATATATTATTAAATTGATTTGCAAAGTTTGTGCTCCAAACAAACCAGTTCTTAAATACTTCTGCATTCTACAAAACAATGCCCCGATTTCCACAAGCACTCTGTATCCTGAAAGGCTGTTTGCTAACTACACAGATACCTTACAGGTGTTTGCAAAAAAAAAACCAGGAAAGGGAAGGACACACACACAGAAAGTACTTCACACCTCTACTGCTACAAGGCTCAGTGCTGGCACCTATTTCAGCCTCGGAGAGCTCCTTTCTAGTTTAACTTGCGCCACTTCACAGTCTGCTCTGAACTAGAACGCATAAACACAAACAAAGCAAACACCATACAGCTCCTGTTTTTGTTATATGTTGTAAAATAAATACATTTTTTAAAAGCCCTGTCCCTCCTGTACTCTGTAAGAACATTCAGACAGGGCACAACCAGTAGTAGGTGTTTCAGTATAACCAATGCTTAGATTAGATGCTGTTTAAGATTTCCCATGCTTTTTCTGCTTTGAGCAGACTTTGTTTTCAGAAGCAGTTTTTCTAAAACTGCTCTATCACAACATCCACTCATCATATCTACATCTTTTCAGAGATGCTTTCCAAGACACTCACCTTATACCTGTTGAAAGGCAGCTTTCCCTGTTCTGCTGCTTATTTTTTGTACAGAGAAAACTCTGCATTACTCAAAGTATAAAATATGATGAAGCTTTAAAAGAAGGGTATACAGAGATTGAGGGTGAGGGGAGGTCCTCCTATTCACTGGCCAGGCACTGAAAATACCAGAGGTCACAAAAGCTGAACTTCTTTATTCAAGCAAAAATTCCCATTGAAGCCAAATGAGGTTTTGTTGAACGAGGGCCACAGGAATAAGCCTATAGTACACTTTCAACTGGGAGCAAGTCAAAGCAAATTACGCAACAGCTGTCAGGAATCTGCATACAGCTCTTCAGAGCCAAAGTGGAGGAGGAGCCCTGAAGCATCCTTAACCTTTGTCTATTTATGTCCCAGCACTGAGACCCCTTCCAACAAAAAAAGCCATGCTTTAATATATTTTTATTAGCCCAATTTATAGCAGACAGCGCTCTCCTCCTCTTCCTCTTTCCCCTCCCCTCCTTCCCACCCTTCCCTCTCCTTCCTCTTGCCGTGTTGTGCTGTTTGTGTGGAAAAAAACGAGCTCCCACCCTTGCCAAGAGTGACATCAACTCATTCTTATCCGGTGATGTCCGGCAGAATCTTCCTCTGATAAACATTTGCTCAGTGTCAGAGCCCCAAGGTTACTGGCTGCAGTTTGCTTTCATTGTTGCTTATTTTCTGACACTTTGCGGCTCGTTATACATTAAAATCCTCCCCCCTCCATGTCTTCGACCTAGAGCCAGAGTGAGGCGGTGAACAGGACATTCCTCCCCGCTTACCCGGGTCTTCTCGCCACCCCCTTCCCCCTGAAACAAGAGTCTGTTTGTCTCTCTATGAACAATAAAAAGCTGATACTGCGGAGAAGAAGAAAAAAAATTTGAACAAATGTATGCAAGAAGAAATTCAGGAGTGCAGACCTATGTATTTTTAACCTGTTTTCTCTTTTTTTGGTACAGATTTTCTCGTATCCTTCCCTAGCACGCTCTCAAGTTAGTGAAGAGACTCGGCTGATTAATGGGCTGCTGCACCTTCCTCTCCTGGCACTGCAGCACAACACCAAGACTCAAATCAGGCATCTATGCCATGTCACATTTCTGGGCTCATCTCACCTGATCATCAAATGTTTTCCTCTTCTCCCCTCCCTCCTTTATCCATCCTTTCCTCACTACCTTTCCAGAGAAAAGGGAAGCAAATGATTGTTTTCCTTGCATGTTCCCCAATCTGAAACACTGCACCAACCCGTGCCTTCAGGTAACTTGCACTGAATAAAACACATTACTGTCTGTCTCAGCCACGTGGAACCCCCTGAACAACCTACTGAAGAAGAGAGAAAATTTTGCCAAAACCAAAAGCATTGAGGGTCAAGAGCCCTGAAATGTCTAGTGGTGCATAAAGCACGAAAACAAACAGCTTTTGCCCTGGGATGGCTCCTATCTTCAGTGGAGTTGTAGATAAAGCTCTCTACAAAAGCTTCCAGCTTAAGAGCACAATGAACACATTGCCTCTACAACTGCATCTTTCCTTGGGTCACCCAGGAGGGAGAAAAATCCATTTGTACAGCTCTCCAGAAGGAAAGATCTGCTTTGTAAATGGAAGATGATTTCTGGTAGCATCAACCTACCGACTCCCACTTTTCTAGGAAACTAGTCCTAAAACCTTCTCCAGTGTTCATGAAAAGATAGCAGCTGCTCTAAACAGCGTATAAAAACAACCAGGTTTTGCTTATATGTGATGGAATGAAGAACAAATACCTTCACAAAGAAAGTGAAAAGAAAAAAAATTAGTTTTTAATGTTATTATTAACACATGCCAACAGTACTAGAGCATTAGAAGCACTGAGAAAAGCTGACATGCAAAATTACTCCCTGCCTTGCCACCATCACTTAGAGGAGTCTGCTAGAAGAAAGAAAGAAAAGGAAAACCATGTTAATATGTTAAACAAGTAGGCAGAGTACAAGGAACAGTCACAGTCAAGGACAGGCAAGAAATATGTTCTCAAACAAGCCACGAGGAAATAACATCCAGGTTCCCAAACACATTTTAAGCACCAAATAAGACACTTTAAATCAACTTCCAATGAGAAGGTTGTCATCTTTTAGAAAGATGTTTGGAAAGGTTAAGGTCTTATTTCCTCTTTACATAACAGTTCTTTTGAACTCTTAGCTCAACAGTTAGTAGTAGTTGAAAAGTCAAGTCATCAGCTAGCCTGCAAATACAAATTATGCAACGTAGGCTCCCATTAATTGAGCCATGTGCTATTTATTGGGGTCCCCTCTCTCTTTCCAGTAACACAGCCACCTAAATGAATGGAAATTTCCCTCTTGCTTTGAAGGCCTGATAAGATGTTACCCCACTGCTGTAACAGATTGCCCTCAAGGTTAATCCTGTCCCTTTTCAGGACTAAACAGCCATTCAGATGCACCCGCACCTTCCACAGAAACGAACCAAAAACCTATAACCAAACATGTACAGTGAATCCTCCCTATATCGCGACTTCTCCTTCACNGAGAATAATGTTTTGCGAGGCCTTTGGCCTGTCCCTTTCCTCGCAATGGAGGAGGTATAACTGTACCAGCATTCCAGGGAAGCATGCATCAAACCCCTGCACAAACAAACAACACATGCCAGTCTTAAAACACTATTTTAATAGCACAAATAAAATAGCAATACAATAAACAATACAAAAAGGACAAGATCCCCAGGATACCCAAAGAAATTTTCAGCATCAAATTAATTCCATACAAGCATTTACACCAAACCTATCTTAAGTCAGCGGCCAGAGAGAGCTGGAGTGGAAAAGGGGAGAATGTTTTTGAAGGGATACAAGCCCATCCCTTTGATCCTGCCTTATCAGTGGTTGTTTCATGTCCTGAAGGTGAAACAACTGTTGTCTGACATGCAGGGATGCAGCTCCATTGGAAATCCAGGTGACAGTCACACCTGTGCTCATTTTCAGGTCGAGTTCTTTTTGAGATTATCCTTATTTCTGGCATTTGAAGTATGTGAGTATTTCCAGTACCCAGAAATAGGATGTTTGGTCATAGGAATACTGTCAGGAACACAAATTTCCCAAATGACCTTGACTATAATTAACCATCTAATTATAGCAGCATTTGACCGACCAACACCTCCCTGGCTGGTTTGTTTCAACAGACAGATTGATGCAGAATTTGCCAGAGCTCTCTCCCCAGCCAGATACACCCCTGTGCAATCAGGGATTATAATACAGGAACCCACATGCCTCTGAACAAAATAAACACTTCTTTTTTCACAACAGGAAGAGAAAAACGTACAGCAGTGCTGTCTCAGGGGTTTAACCAGCTCCAAAGGAACCCTGATAACAAGACATCAGAAGTTTTGCCTTCAACAAAACCAATTAGTATCAATTCAAAGTACATAAAATACATAACCCTGAGGTTCATGACACCTAATAATTAAGTATTGGATCATTTCCCATACTCAAGAGAGAAAGTTTGTACAAATCAACAGTAACCAAAGAAAAGTTGTTCTCCTATGGGGACAAGAAGGATTTGAATCCAGAACATTGATTTCAGCCAGTTGTCCTTCTGAAAGTGAGTCATGGCATGGCTCAGGTTTTCTGTGCAGCTTTTTGAGATCTCCAAACAAGACTGTAAGCTTTTCCTTCCTAACATTTTGACCTGCTTTTCTCCAAAATCAGTCCAGGCTCCAAAGTCTGTCATAGACAAAGGAAAAGCTACGCCACAGCTAATTAGCAGAACTCCCAACCAAAACTGCACTTATCCTTTCCTCTCCCTGTTCTTTTGCAACCTTCTCTATCTGCTTCTCCATTATCATTTCTTTTTAATCTCCTGTTTCCAGCAATGGGTCCTTACTTACTGATAGAGATTTTAACTCCATACAACCTCTAAATGAGCTGGATGAGTAGAAAAGTAAAGGTGGATTGAAAATCGGCTGAGCTGCTCAGCTCAGAGGGGTGTGATAAGTGGAATGAAATCCACCTGGATGACAGTCACTGTAGTGGTGTGACTCCAGAGTATGATACAGGGGCCAATACCCTTTAATAAGTTTATTAACGACCTAAATGATGGGACAGAGCATCCTCAGCAAACTTTCAGATTTTACAAAACAGCTGATTACACCAGAGGGCTGTGCTGCCAGTCAGAGGCACCTCGACAGGCTGGAGAAGTACAAACTCCCAGAACAGGACAGACATTGACATGATGGCAACACATCCAGCGAAGCACCATAGAGATGATTAAAGAAGTACTGATCTGTCACATGAGGAAAGGCTGAGAAAGATGAAACTGTTCATCCTCAAGAAGAGAGGGCTTGGAGAAGAGTGCCATCTGTGCTAAACACCTGATGAGAGGCAGTAAAGAACACTGAGCCAGGCTCCCCCTCTCTGGTACAGAGTGAAATTATACCAGGTAGAGGACACAAATTGAAACACAAAAACATAAGGTTGTTTTCAAGTTTGTTTTTTTTACTATGAAGCTGATCAAACAGCACAATGTTACTGAAACAGGCTGCAGAGTCTCCATCCTTGGAGATACTCAAAACACAACCAGACAGGGTCTCAGTCAACCCACCTTGCTTTGAACTGGACTAGGCTGTCTCCAGAGGCACCTGTCACCTTCAAGAATTCTGAACAATAGGCAAAGACAAAAGTTGGGGGTTTAAGGGCACTGATGATTATATAAACAGTGTTTTATAATCTGTACTACATTTATGTAATCTCTACTATTAAACATCAGGGAACATTATCTCCTTGTAGTAGGACCACACTATAGAGAAAGAGCTACAAAGAATCCCTACCAGAACAGGACTTTTAACTTGCACCCAGCTCTAATTCAGTGTTTGCACTACACATTTTTTTATCCACTGGTCAAGTGCAGCTGGAGAAGCAGCATCAAGGAGAACACCATTTGCATTCTGGTTTATGGCCATCACTGCCTGTGACCACAGGATCCATATGTTTCTTGTAACATGAAGGAATGCTTCTGGATCACTCCGGCCAACTGAGTGCATTTCAAATTTATTCACTGGGCCAAATTCTTTCATTAGTTACCGAAAAAAATGGAGCGAGCTCACTGTGGTTAGCATTTTTTCTTGCAGCATTAGCAAAGCTATAGGACTATCCCTTACACTTATAGACATGCTGGCTGCAGAGAGCTTGAACACACACATTCTTCCCATACTTCTTCATTTGCCTTTTGATTTTTTTGTTTAAAAAGCAAAATTTTTAAGTGGCAGTTTCTGTGGTTAGTATGCAACTCTTCAGTAGCTGAAGCTGATAAAGACAGCTGTCATTCAACCAGAACACTTCAATCCACATCAAGTCTTTCCTCAGAGAGAACTAAGGTAAAATACAGGTGTTTCAACTTACAATTTCTGTGATGCCCACGTAAGTTCTTCAAAGTCATGCATGACTATTATCCAAAATTGTAGAACACAGGAACACCCTCCTGAGGTCACATGGAAACCAGCTACTAACTCCCCGCCTCATGCCAACTTCTGCCACCTGCACTCGCTGGCTTAAACAGTCATATGGAGTTTGTATTTTTAAGAGGAGCTTTTTTACCCTCCCCTCCTCAAAGCAAAGGGCATGAAGCTCTAGTCTGCTCCTCTCTCCCCAAAACATTCCAAGCTCTATGACTGAAAGCCACTCCTTTTCCATCCTTTAACCCAACCTCTACCTTCTCAGAGTACACCAAACTCCACGGCTATTTATCTCCAATAAATAGCAAGCAGTTTGTATAGCAGACATTAACCTTCACCCAACCCCTGGACAGATTAAAAATACAGGGAACCACAGGGCAGAAAACCCATGCTCTGGAGAAACTAATCCCTTCTTAGCTATGGCTGCAGCAAAAATCACAATGCAAAAAAAACCATAAAATAATCTCAGGTTTCCTTAAATTAATTTACTTCAATTGAAGGTAACATTCTCTTTGACTCATGTCACTGAAATGATAAAAAAAAAAGGTGACTTTCCGTACACACAAATGCCAACGTCTTCACCATCATCAGAACACGTGTTGCAAGGCTTCATTCACTCACCCATGGTGCTTTATACCCTGAAATCCTGGAACTGTCTTTCCATCCCACTGTTATTTCCTAAGGAAAACTTTAAAAACTGATAGAAGCATGGTGTAAAATCCTACTATTGCACAATTACTGAGTGGTCTTTGACAATATCACTGCCCTTGCTCACAACAAGTCTTTCAGCCAAACACATGAAAAGGATGAAAATCCTCTCATTTCCATTTTTATCCAAAAATCACTGAAATTAACCCATAGGATTTTCTTTCATCTTTCTTCTTTATCTTTTTCTCTTTCTTCTACCTCCTTTACCTTAAAACTGGAAGCAAAATAAATAACCTCTTTCCAGATGAAAACAGTCCATGGAAGCCTAAGCTCAAACACCTAAAATAAGGGGATAAAACCCCCACATGTTTTCTGCTTTGAATAATTTATTTTTTTCAGGATTTCAGAGAGTAATCTCTGGGATCAGCATAGAGAGTAAACCCATTTAAATCAAACCCGCTGTCCCTATATCCCCACATACAACTGGTCACATTGTACTGACCTCTCCTTTACACTGTCACTGTTGCTTTCACAGCTAGGTGCAAAGCTAGCTCAGGGAACTGAAACTGAAGAAAACCTCCTGTTATTTTAGGGACGACAGGGTTAACTTTTTAGATGGCTCAGCTCCCTGTCTGGCTGCATGAGAGGCAGGGATAACTGCAAGGGAGTAGGGAAAACAAACCTGCCTTCCACCAGCTTTAAGCTCAAACTGAACTTGTCGAGCCAGCTGGAATGTCAGGAGATGATACCTGCTGTGCTCATGCCACTCCCCAAAGACCACTGCGGTTCTCAAGGTGTATACAACACCTGTGTTTAAAAATAAAACGCTTTGTGAAGACGTACAGGTCAACGCTGAACAAGAAGGCACAGCAACAAAGCCAATATAGGCTTGCAAAGGCACAGTTTTAGGTCTGGAGGAAGTGCACAGCCCTGGCTTGGGGATACACTTACTACCTGAATTAGCTGAGAACAAGTCTGCCTCACTTGTTTGGCTCCAGACTCCCTGACACCACCTTGCACTGCTCCTAACACCCAAATTTACTCCTTACCAAGGCAGTTTGGGTGTCCACAGGAACAATGCCACTGCTGAGGGTGTACGTGTCTTCCCTTACTCCCCAAAAATGTGTGAAACCAAGAGGTTGCAACTGCATTGCAAGTCAAACCTACAAATTCAATTTCCCCAGTTCTCCAAAAGCATCAGGTATAGTTTTCTGAAACAGAACTGACAAAGTGGACCGTAACTAGAGGACTGACTAGTTCTGCATCTCATCTGGAATATTAAGAGCCTGAGAACGGGCAGGAGCTGAGTAGTCCAGTCTGACACCTAGAAACCAGCACAGACTCAAAAACATAATGTTTGAGACTCCCTCCAAAACGTTTGGTAATCATTTATTCTGACAACTCCCTCTATTCCTAACCCCTAAGCAAACATCCAACTCCTTTTTGAACCTTGTTAAATTCTTGGCCCCGTCAGCATCCTGTGGTTGACTGTTCCAGCATCTAATTGCAATTCCTAACTCCTGGAGCCGCCTGCCGAGGTCCTTCTCACTTGAACACCGAGCCCACTCCACCCACGTGCAAACAAAGAATGTTCCTGATAATCCTCCTGAATACATCTGCACTGCCTCGAAGCAGGTCTACACCAGGCCTCCGAAACCCACATATTAAACTGCCAGAAACTGGAAAGGCAAGAAGGAAAAAGCCTATGGCAGGCTAATCCCTGGAGAAATAAGTATTTATAAAAAGCCCTCAATCACTCTGCTAGGCAAAAATACATTATGCAAAGGCAGAAAACAGGACAGCTGAATCAGAACAAAATATTCCAACGGTTAATAGCAAGGAGATGCTCTGGTTTCATCAGAGCACATGTGAATTAAAGATGTGCACTTTTGTCCCATCAGTCCCTAGAAAACACAGACCAAATGTGTCAGGCACATACACACACCAGTGTTGTATCGTCTCCTCCCTTCCATCCTGTACACCAGGGAGTCCAACTGTACTGGCCAGTTTCCAGAGTGAAATCATATAGTCTGCTCGCAGCCTTATGAATTTATATTTCCAGAAAATCCTCGTGTCAGCCTGAGAGCAATTATCAATGAGGAATTATTGATTTTAATGTCAAGTTGTGCAATCACTTAGGAGAGGGAGAAATGGAAGAAAAGGGCCAAGAATGAACAGACTATTTGATGACTTTAAAAACAAAAAAGAATTAATAAGAGTCTTTGATATCCAGAACAACTGCAGTCATGGCCAAAAAAAATCTAATTTTATTCCACTAGAGACTTGTTGCTGGGTTCAAATTTCTTACTGTAGTTTGCTGAAACAGATAAAAATCAAACAGTTCAGCTGAAATGGATGACATACATGTGGCTGACAATATAAATGGCAGAAGTACGATCTACCAGACCTATTTACTCAGCAAATGCTGAAATCAGATGTGGGAGCCATGAGTTCATCTAAAGAGCTAGATGAACCCTGGAGTCATGAGCAGGATGATACACGTGTGCCACATGATGCCAGGCTAATGCCATCAGGGAGCTAAGTCCTCTGTGAAATCTGATTCCCACCAAGAGAAAAACAAGTACAGCACTTTATCATACCCGGAGACCACAATTTTGTGGCAGTTTAGGAGGCAACATGTTCCAGGACATCATCCAAACAAACACTTCACAAAGTGAAGGTGGGAAGGAACTGGGTCATCAAGCAGCAACGCTTGCTTAGGTACCAGAGAAGCAAAGCCTTGGCATGAAGATCTATCTATCAGCTCCCTCCTAAAGGCTCATCCTCGTCAGAAAGGAGTGGCCCTGCATCCACCTCCACTCTTGTACCAACCCTGGCACTTGTTCTGACAGAGCAATAAACCAAATCAGCTTACTGACGGTAGAGAATTCACCTGGCACAAAAAGAGTTTTCTGCCATGTCAGCAAGACAAATGAGTCTCACACAGGGTCAGATAAATGTCAGACTCAATGAGGACAGAGACACACGCAGAGCAGGAATGTGGGTGGGTGTATTCTCCTCCTCTGGATGGGGGGAGCCATTCCATCAGCTCAAGCTGCACGGCGTAACTTCACCCTGAGGAGCCAAACTGTCTCGCTTGGTCTCGGAGAGGATCAGCCTCCCCATGCTGAGTTTTCTAGTTAAACACAGCATCATTTTAGTGCTCTACCATCCATCAGCACAGGCAAACGAACTACAGGAACCTCAGGTACAACCTGCACATAAGAATGAACAACTCTCCACATGGTACTCATCCCGCAGGTAGAGACCAAGCCAAGCACTTTCCTCACATAGGCCAGAGAAATTTTGCTTTCTGCAAGCTTTTAGAGCAAATACCCTCTAAGTGTGCAGTTCCTCAGTGATTGCCTCGATTTAGTATGGGGCTATGTGACTGCAAGGCAACAGACGCAATTTTGATAGGAATCAAATGTTCATTTAAGAAGTTCATGGGAAGAGGCTTTTATTTTAGGACTGTTTAAAGACATCATTAAAACAAAGTATCCAAAAACCTCAGGATCACCAATTACTCTAGGAAACATCAGCACTTAAAGTAAGTTTGTACGCAGAAGTCTTTTTTGAAATCTCTTCCCACAAGGAAGGTGAATGTCTAGCTAGCAACAAGGTTTACTTCTACTAATACATAAACAGCCAGAGCTAGATAAGCTACAGTCTTGGCTCATCTGCTCTAGTGCATGGAAGATTATCTGCTTCTCTGCATTCCGCAGTGTCTTATCCAATAAAAACACGTGTACTCACACACATACACACACACATAAACGCTCCTATGATGCCAACATTCAAAATCAAAAAAAAAAAAAAATTAAACAAAGATATGTCAAAAGTCTGAGTTATTTCACTCGAGGAATATGTTTCTCAATTACAGAAGAGCTTTCCAACACAAACCTATTGTTATTATCCCAAGGCAGGGGTACAGGAGTTAAGTACAACCCACTTCATATAGTTTTTTAAAAAACCATTAGCTGTAGTTAGGCAGCATCACTGACTACAGAACAAGAACATGAGAATATCAGCCAGTGATCTAAACTGCACATCTCACAATTTATTAACCTCTACCTACATTCAGGTAACAAATGTCTTTAAAACGTTGCAGTTTTGATGCAATCATCCGCCTGTGAGGTCTTTTGAGCAATGATGTGGAAGTGTTCTTCCAAGGACACAAATACTGAGGTTTTTCTAGCACAAACCTGAATTAAAAGCTGCCACAGTGTAATAACTTGAGGCCATTTTGAACATCAGGGCCTCATGTTAAGCGAGCCCGTCTTTTGCCTCATAGGCGACATGGGGCATACAGCTAAAGAATATGGCAAAACCAAAACATTGTCACTGTCACTTGTCTCATTGCTTTCTAGAGTACAAAAAACTTGATGATCCATTTCTGCTTAATGCTAAATGTTTACGAAAACTAAACCCAGAAATTTAACTTTTTTTGCTTTTCTATTAGAGTCAGAAATCCCAGCCCTCGTTTCAATGGCTCACTGTGAAACCAAAGCCAAAATATGAACAAACCCAACAAAACCCAACATAGTACATGGTACCCAACAAGGTAATCCAGTAAGAAATCATCTATCTTGACCCAAAATATCAGCAAAGCTAAGGTTTTTAGGGCAGTGTAAAACAGTACTTTTAGAATAGCACATTTCCATTCCCCGGCCTGTTTTACAAGAGCAATATCTACACTATCAGCTGTGAAGCAGCAACTCAGAAGAGGACATGGCTTCTCCATCTGCAGCAACCCTGGCTCTGAGTGTCCCTGGAAACATAGGAAGCTCCACAGGGAGCAGCAGCTCTTCCACCACTAGGCATCCTGACACAAAGTATTATTTTATGGATAAGGCTCTTCAGGTAGGCAACACCTAAAGTGTGACTATGAAGAAAAAATAGAAAAAGGAACACACATGAACATAGGAGTCTTTCAGCTCTCTGACTCTTCACGGTTTGAAAAAACGTTTCTTCCTTTTGTACAAAAAAAAAATAAACAAGAGTTGAAATTTAGTATAAACATGAGATAAGACACTATTTTAAGGTAATTTATTACATTTCCCATGGAAGAAATACAAAATTTTCTTTCAAGCTTAAAATTTCTTATCACTGTGTTTCATTACCAACATTTTGGCTGGAACAAGTCACGGGGTCTCAAGCAAACAAAATTAGTTATAAGGTACAGCAGACTCCAAACTTTGATAACTGAGACTTAAAGGAAAAAAAGGCATTTGCACACAGCTCCACACAAGTGACACATCCTGGCTTAATTTCAGGAGAAAACGTCCCACAGCTGAGAATGCCAAGTGGGATAGCAATAGCTCTGAGCAAATACAGTCATACCGCACATATTCGTGTATTTGCAGGTTTTGCTGTTTTTGCCTTTTCGTGGTTTTCCGGGGTCACGTATTCACATTTTTTCCCCCGTGAATAGTATTTGTGGACTGAGGGATTCACGGGAACCCAGGAGACCCATAATCTGCAAATTTTGAGGTATGACTGTATCTACGTTTAATGAAACAGTCTTTAAGCTCTCACCAGCAGAACTCTAATGATACCTCCCCTAAATTACACTGACACAGTTTTAAATAGGCAATAGAGACAACGGTGCAGTGAGTTTGTAATTGGATACCTTATCTTGTTTCACCATTATGCAGAGGAAGTGGAAACGTACTTACAGAAAAGCCAACATTGGTAGGTTAAAGCATATTACAAGCTGGAACTATGGCACAATTTATTTCCCTTGTGCTCAAAAAGGAGAACCAGACCCTTTGCTACCTTTGCCCATCTTACTTTTGCATTGGGTTTGCATGGCAAGGTTNAGCCAATTCCAGACGGCTCCAGGACAGACCTGTGGGGGACCCAGGCTGGAGCAGCCTGTTCCTGAGGGACTGCATCCCACGGAAGTGATCCATGGTGGTGAAGTTAATGGAAAACTGTTGCCAGTGGGATGGATTCCAGCTGGAAAATTATGTGGAGAACTGGCTCCCATGGGAGTGACCCCACAGTAGAGCAGAAGGACTCCTCTCCCTGAGCAGCAGCAGGAACAATGTGTGGTGGACAGACCACAACCCCCATTCCATGTGCCTGCAACTCTGGCAGGAAAGAGGTAGAGCTTGGGTAGAAGGCAGGAGTGAGATACTCAGTTCCTTCTCCCTGTGCCTATCCTAATGAGGCATTGGCTCCATCTATACCTACCATAAAATGAGTAATAATAATAAAACATACAACTTGTCTTTAGTTTCAAGAAACAATCCAATATCCAGTCTTACACAACAAAAACATTAAGTGCACTGTGACACATTTAATTTAGCAAGTTATCTGTTAGTCCTCATGCCTGAGCAATGCCTCCGCCTCTGAGAATTCACATACTAGACAATCTCCTTTTACTTTTTCTAACCGAATGCCATCAGCTCAAATCCCTTCCATTCATGCAAGGATGCATTTGTGGCTTCATTTTGTGAGGGAAACATTTCCAAGGGGAAGTAACCGGTGTGGTGGGCCACAGGAAGAGAAAAGCCCTCAAGAATAGGTCACATTAATTTTGTTCTTAAATGCACAGAGATTTCAGTCAGAGGCAGGAACCCACACACACTCCAAATTACATTTAAGGCATAGCAGTACAGACTAGAAGCTGAGGGAATGACAGAAGAAAGATTTCTGCAGTTTTCAGCTGCCCAGTAAGATTTATTTCATTTTATTTTCTGATACTCAGGGATCAAACAATCCAATAATATTCTCTTACCTTGTTTTCACTGTACCTGATTTTGATTAGCAAGAAATAGAAGCCTAGCAATTTGGGTACTAAAGAGGCAGTTCAACTTTAACATACCTAGATGCTTTCTTCTGCAAGCTGAGGTGGTACAAAAGTAGAACACACCACTCCAATTTTCTTTGCACAGGGAGTGCTATGACATGAAAAAATAATTCTGCTCTTAACACATTTGTTTCATTGCCTGGCATTAAAACAAAGGCTGAGCCTTCACAGTCTTCATTCAAATTCATGTGCAAACATTGACTACAAAAAGTATTAATAAAAGGCATTTAAAGAAGTGAAAGCCTAAAACACCAATGCAGCTCAATCATCAGCTGATGAACTAGAAATCATCAGACAAAAGAAATCATTTCCCTTCCCAAGTGATTAATCTACAAATTCTTACGGTCTTCTCTACCACGGGACATAATAAATCATATGAATAACTAATGAAATGTACAACACTGGAGAATTTCAAACTATTGCAAAAAAAAAAAAAAAAAGCAACTCAGCTGCCATCCAAACTGACTCCAAATTTCAGCTCATACTAAAACTGGTGACAATGCCCCTGAATGGGAAAAAACAAAAACCAAGAGTTAATATTCTACTCCTAGTCATCCTGTTTCTGCAAATGTATAAATGCAAACATGTACTTCCATTCCAATCACCTGCTTTTTGCTACTTCTGCATCACAAACAAATAAGATTTAATCTCCCAGGAGGTAAAGCCACATGCATTACTTAAGTTGCTCCATTTCCAGTATCTCTTCCACTTCCTATTACAGATAAAAGTCCTGTTTGCTCAGATGACATCTAAAAGGAAAAAAATCAATCTTTTCTTTAGGTCCAGGCTTTGTTTAGCTGACACAAATCCTCCAAGACTTCTATTATGGAGGCTGAGAACTGATAAATTCCTGACCAACCTTTTGCCCATCACCCTCCTCAACCAGCTGAACATCCCTGACCCATTCCTTGCAGAGAGATCAGTCAGCACCAAGAGCGTCTGTCAGTAGTGCCTTTCCAGCAGTTTTATTTGTCTTTAATATAGTATTGAAAAAGAACACTTTAAAACGTAAGTAATTTTATTTAAAACCTGTGAAACATCACCAGGACATGTTCCCCTCAGAGCATGTCCCACCATCTTCTTGGTGTCACCAAGAGAAAAAGCAAAGGGTTACTCACTGAAACACTAAGGAAGCTCAAGACTCCAGTAAAGTGCTGATGAGACATGTCATGCCAACAATTTCACTTTGAACACTGAGACCAGGGGGAGGAGAACATGCACAAGCAATTTGCATGGTGCCCCATTGGAAACAAGTTTAACCAAGTATTAATGTTGCCTATTATTAGCATTTTAATTTTTTTTAATGGTTTTATGCAAATAGGTTATAACTTCAAGTTCCTGGTGAGCACCAGCACCTTCCCAGACACTTCCCAGACATCAGGTCTGGACGGCATATAGTGAAGGACAATACCCTCCAGCTGACATCGAGACGTTTTGGGATACACTTCCAATTAATGTATTAATGAAAAAACCCTCACATAAATCCCCTGCAAAATCAAAGGGCTTTTACTGGCATGACAGACTGGAGACAAGACATCTTAATGACATTTCTGAGGCAAGAGAGGTTAAGGTTCAAGACATTCCCCTTCCACACTCTCACTCCTAAAAATAACTGAGGAATTAGCAAAGCACTGGATTTAGCTAAACAGACATATCTGATCAATATCAAGACTCTCCCAAAACAAATGTCTTAATTTATGTCAGATCACCTGTACTCATACACCAGGAAGGTGGGGTAAAAGTCTGGAATTTTAGGCTATCAATTAACAGGTGCAATATTTCCTCCCCTTTCCCCTTTTCTCATTTCATGTCTCTCCCCTATCCCACAGGCCCTCAATCCATTCCATGTTGTGCACTCTTGCAGCAACACTGGTTTGTAGGGCTGGTGATGCACCAGAAGGAAGACCTGATTGAGCTAAACATTTCTGGGTTGGGGAGAAGGAAAGGGTGTTGCAATCATTTCCCAGCCCATGTGCTGCATAAACATTTTTCCCAGCACAATGGGCCACTAAGGAAAAACTTACTATGCACCCAGCCGCTTGGAATGAGAACACCTTGGTGTTCTTCAACATGAGTAGGATTTTCTTGGCTGTTTTGATCAACTCCATGTTATAGGTTGGACTTGATCTTCAAGGGCTTTTCCAACCTTATCAACACTGTGATACTGTGTTGTTACCTCAGGTGTACTGAGGTGAGGATCAAGAGCCATGGACAGCTGTTGAACCTCAAGTGCTTCCACCTGAATTCCTGTTGATCTATATTTTCATTTTCTTACCATAGACACTTAGAAACTCAAAATAAGTTGCACCCAGGATTTCTATTTTTCAAGACCTTAACGGCTTCAGAAGGATTTTCAGCTGAAGTACCATCTCCTCACAGACACAGTACTGCTGCCTCTCAGCTAAGCAGTGGCTCAGCCCACAGGCCCACCTGGTACCAAACCCAGCTTTCCCACCAGGCCACCAAGACTCTGGTCACTTGGTACGAGGGCAAATAGAACCCATGAAAAGAGCTTGGAGCAAAAGAAGTTTCCAGCATGCAGTTTCAGCAGGGTTTCCAACCCTTCTCAATCCTGTCTACTATTTGTTTTGTATTCCAGTGACACCCTGTGGCACTTACCTAGACTGCAGCCTTTTCAAATCTCAAGTCACATTATTAACTACAGGAGTCAAGCAAATAAAAAATCCTCATCTCCTTTCCCTTCTTCTGAGCCACAAATGCTTTCTAGCCTGAAGTTATTTACACAAAACCTCTAAGGATGTTCCCATCTTCTGAACAAGTGAGGCCCTTGGGGATCTAATTTAAGGGTGGGAAGGAATGCCAATTCTAACAAACTTATTGGGAAACTTTTCATAGTCTCCATGTTCATTACTGTTAAACTTTAAACACCAACCTTAGCAGTCTATCATACAAACTTATTATTGTGGGACAAAAATCTTCCTCCAGCTGACAGAAGCTTTGCCGTCAACTTGAGCAAAGCCACGATTTCACCCTGAACATGCACTACTGATAGAAACTATTGCTTCAGAGTGTGTACATCTCCTCCTACCTTTTCCCCTTGACAAATCCTTTGACCACCACCTCAGGATGATGTAGGCTTCCAAGTTGGATTTTACAGCACACTGGCACAGTGGTACTTATGTACAGGCAGCAATTCCACTTTCTACCGACATTACAACTCGTAACTTTGCTACTACTGCAAACTGAAATTCAGTATGTCCCACAGATCACCTGCATCTCAGGATTCAACGTCATCTTCAATTGCACATCTTCTGGTTTATGCATGCAAGGGTGTTCACAAGCCAAGCATACCATGACCAGCCCCACATGGAAAATAGAAGGAATATTCAGTATGTCAGACCTCACTGTTCAAGGCAAATGAACCACAAAATTCCTATTTTCCCTTTTGGTTAAGATGCCCTAAGAAAGGAATAGAGGCAGATCTAAACTTCAAGGTTTCTCAACAATGAGCTTGCTGACCTGTGCTTTATTGGTCGGTTGTTGATCTCATCTCACACAATTATCCAGAGAGAACATGGTTAAAGCTGAGCTCCCACAACACTGTTTCGATAACACGGCTCAGGGCTAGAGCAGACTTGTTTTTTCACTTGTACCTTAATAACCTTTTTATCTCTATATAATTTTAGTAAGTCAAGTTCTAATTAGAAAAGGGGGGTAGTATCTATACATATGACTGTCTGGGATCTGCTCCTTATTCTGCTGATAGTGTTTGAGTAGGGAAATAAAGGGGAGAGCCGAGTTTTTGAATTATGTGATATTACAAAAAGCACAGTTAACTGCAGCCAGGCAGTGCAGATAGAGAAGCATCCACTCATCCTTTATCTCTACTGTAGTCACTTGACAAAATCAGCACCCACAGCAAAAATAAAATCAATAACTAGAGTGCAAAAATTTACATTGTGCCTATTGGTTAACCATAATATTCCTCAATAAACTGACTGGCCTAAACCCAAATAATCCTCTGCACATGGATAAACTTATTAATTCCTATAAAGCCGAAGATCAAACAGAAACATTCATATGTAAATATACCTCAAGTGAACAGTATTCAAAATTCAGGCATATACATATTGGCAGGTACAATTTAGTGATATGAGCATGTTGTTGCATCTTTAATCTTCCAATTCAGGAGAACACACCAAAAACAATTAGAAGAAATGTCCTGCCATTGCACACACTACAGGTCAATTGTGAGGATGAGTGAGGTTTATCCAACCACTGCAAGGCACTTGGTCCATGCTTTCTGTCAGTCAGTCACATGTGAGGTGTAGAGCTCACTGGTCTTTGCTGGGAAGGCACCTGGAAGAAGTTATGTCAATTAGGGCTTAGAACAAGGGCTTCAGGCCAAATACCTTCAGGTTGGTTCTTTCAGTGGTTGTTGGGTTTTGGTTCTTTAGTGTTTGGATGAAGTGAAGAGCTCAGAAGCTTTTTCGACCTTTTTTCCTTCACACTTTGTACTGACAGTTTCACTGACTCCTAATGGGCAGGACCATCCTGGAGGTCATTGTGAAGTTATCTTTGTCATGTCTAGTTCACTTTCTTCTTAAGATTTGTTCCACGTTTTCCACACCAGAAGATAGGCAAGTAAAACTTCTATGTAACTGAAGTGACAACTGATGATGGTAACAGACAAATCTGTTATAGAAATCTCTGAATCTCATAGATATTTCTCTATAAAATCAGAAATTCCTCATTGAAGTGCTGTTTCAAAAATGTAATTACAATATATCCTCTCCTTCAAGACAGCAGGTGTTTCTTAAGGAGAAAAATCAGGTGCTTTGTTTCAGCATCCACAGCCTTTTCCCGTGCATCTTGACCTGAACATGTCTTTATTTATCAATGCCACAGCAACTACAGCCAGCTAAAGAGGAGACAACCAGCCTAATGCCACCAGAAGGGGGCTTCTATTATGTTCCCCTCTCTCTCCAACCCCATCCAGCCTACAGAAGGGAAACTTACTTTATATATTTCAGTCCACTGAATAATACTGCTGTGATTATCTCCAGTAGTCCTGGAGAGTAGCAACTCCCAGTCTCTGTATCTATAAATCCACATAGATGCAACTATATATAGGAGATACATAGACAGATATACATATATTCTTCTACATGTGTTTTATGTCACAGGAATGCTTCTTTGCATGCAATTTTCAATATATATAAAACATCAGGTTCAACAGATGGATATGCATCAGAGAAAGATGGCCACAGACACACTAAATGAAAGGTGGGAAGAGAAATTTCACTGGCCCTTCAGCCAAAGACTCAATCAACTGTTAACTTACCAGCAAGACAGTAATGCTAAATGGAAGTACACAAACGAGGAGAGAGAGAGGGAAAAAAATATCTATCCCAATGTTCCCAACCAACGTCCTT
The DNA here is from genome assembly GCA_013390025.1 of Pitta sordida. Classification (NCBI taxonomy): domain Eukaryota; kingdom Metazoa; phylum Chordata; class Aves; order Passeriformes; family Pittidae; genus Pitta; species Pitta sordida. The sequence continues at coordinate 397,171 of WEKX01009296.1, read as the reverse complement.
TGAGGACTCAAAAATCTGGGGGGGAAAAAAAAGTTCTCTGTGTGCTTTTCCATCACATGCTTATCCTTGTTTAGGAAGATGCATCAGCAGAACTCCAGCAGAACACAGTAGCTCCTCTACCTCACCAACCAGATGTATCTGATTTCTCATCTTCTCCTGACAAAGGCATTACATGTTCTTTAAACACACACTCACATCTTGGTTGCTCTTTCCACTCAACGTGCACATTTTCAGAGACCCTCTTATAGGTGCCCTAAGCAAAAGGTCCATTCAACAAACTCAGATGCTGCAAATTTCGGTACCCTCAGCAGTACTGTCAAGTGTTGCACTAAGTGTTGCATATCATCCTTGTAAGGCACAGAGACAGAATTACCTACCAAAGTATTCAACTATCACAATCTGTAGAGAATTACAGGAATAAAGTTCGCTAACAGGTGGCATTAGCTAAA
>WEKX01009296.1:370979-385079 GCA_013390025.1 Pitta sordida | reverse complement strand
TTTTTTTCTAACATCCAACCTAAACTTCCCCTGGCGTAGCTTGACTGTGTCCTCTTGTTCTGCCACTGGTTGCCTGAAGGGAAGACTCAGACAGGATCTCGTTAATACATATAAATATTTCAAAGGTGGCTACCAGCGTCTTTGTGGTGCCCAGTGACAGGACGAGGAGCAATGGCCATAAACTACAACACAAGAAATTTTGTCTCAACACGAGGAAGAACTTCTTTACACTGAGGGTGGAAAAGCACTGGAACAGCTGCCCAGAGAAGGGTGTGGACTCTCCCTCTCTGGAGATATTCCAAACCCACCTGGACATGCTCCAAGTGACCCTGCCTTGGCAGGTGGGCTGGACTGGATGACCTTCAGAGATCCCTTCCAACCCCCGCAATTCTGTGATTCCTTTAATTGCAGATGTTAATTATTCTGCACTCAGGCCAAGCCCCAAAGCCCCAGAGTGCTGGCCAAGGAGCATTTGTGTGGGCAACATTGTCATCAGCTGCCCTTAAATACAGGTGTGCCAGGAGTGAAGGAAAAGTAACCCAGATCAAAAGTTCTCAGGCAGCTCAGGATTAGGGGAGAAAAAAGCCTCAAAATAAATCACGTGTGGAAATGAGAAGGAAACATACTGTGAGATTTCAGACTTACTGTTTCTATATCTGGCAGTCAAATCAGCAAAGACATCATGCAATTGCCTTTGACAGAAAGCTGCTAGGTGTAGGCTGTATGCTGTACTGGGTACTTCTGTAACCCAATAAATTAGGTTACAATAGGAGTTCACCCTGTCTATTCCCAAATGTTTCCCCATGTAGGGCACTGGCTCCCAAGCACAGAGGTGCTCTGCAGAAGTAGGAAAACACCTTTTAGTGGCTTAGCACATCAGCCCTTCTCGTGTTCCCGTAATTATGTCTGCCTGCATATTTTCACACTCACATTAAAGTACCCTCACACCATTAACATTATCCCAAGGTCCTGGTGAAGAACCAGCTTCCTCACCCTCCACCACCCCAGCCAGACCTTCAACCTTATCTTTCATCTTGTTTCTGCTTGGCTTCTTCCACCGCTATTATGCCAGCAAAGGCAGGTGGCAGCTGCAGCTTTGTCTAACAGGCAGCAGGGGTAGTACCTGAGCTTGTCGTTAGTATTCATTCCCATTGTTCATTCACTGCGTGAGGCAGTTAATAGGTGAGGCATTATATGTTCGTGTTCTCTTACAATGTTTTCTTTTAGCACTGAATGTTACCAGTTTACCAAAAGAGAGATGTCTGGCTAGGAAGAAACATTTTCATAACTAAGTGTAAGTGCAGCAGAAAATTTCAGAAAAAGAAAACACCCCACCAAGAATATGAGAATCACAACCAAACATTAGGAATTGTCCCAAAATGGCCATTTGATGCAAAATGAGGTGGAGGGCTCAGTCTAATATTCATGTCCAAATAAAACCCAACACCCAACAGTATTAACATAGAGCATCAAGAATATCCACCCCTTGGCACCCAACCATTACAATATACAAAATAATCTGTCCTTTACTCTTCAGGTAACCTACCATCTCTAAGAGGAAAATGTCCTTTACATATTTACAGGAAACTAAATAAAAGGTCTATTTCCTGAAAAAGAAGGAATGTGTCTTGTAAGCCTTTTATTCTTTGCACTCCTTTGTTTCTGGGCTACTTTTACTCCTAAGCACTACACCAAAAAAACCCCAAAAACCCGAAAAACCCCCAAACAAAACCACCTTAAAAAGAGGAAGTGAAAAAATTTCCAAGCAAAAACCTAGCTGAAGCAAGCAATTTCACAGAGACAGCTGAGGGAAGAATGGCTAGGCCACCAGTCAGTGGTTCCAGTAGATGGGCTTTTCTGTACAACTCCCATTCCACAAACACCCTGTGCTTGGCTGGGATTTGACCAGGATTACTCAGGGAACAAGGAGACTCTTAGACAATTATGTCCGTGTCCGTTTAGTCCAGGATATGCACATTAATCCCTTTCATCACAGCCTCCAAACGCGGATCTCAGCAGGAGGACAAACCTGACTGTGGGCAAAACCACAGCAGCCTCACCCCCGAGAGTTTCCCCGGGGGAGTTTGCCTTTGTGCCGGACGCTCAGGAAGAGCCTTTCGGCGCCGGCAAGAGGTGGAGGAGCGGGAATACCCCCGCAGTGCCGCCGGGCGGGCGGGAGAAGGGCAGGGAGGAGAAGGGTAGGGAGGAGGAGGGCAGGAGGCGGCAGGAGGGCAGGAGGAGAAGGGCAGGGACCAGGAGGAACCTCCCCCAGCCCCTCCTCCCGGACGTGCCGGGACACCCGTGGGCAGCCCCCGCCGCTGCCGTCCCGCCCCCGGGCGGCGGTGGGGACAGCCCGGAGGTGCCTCCAGGAACGGGCCCCCGCCCCTGGAGCAGCGGGAGCAGCTCGGCGCGGCTTTCCCAGCTCTGGCTGAGCCCCGAGCAGGGTCACCATGTGCCCCGGGGGCAGCCGGTGGCAGGTTCGCCTGCTGGTGATCGCCTGCGTGATGGCTGGGCCGTGCCTGGGCCAGGAGTGTTCTGCGGAGAAGATGGAGAACTCCATCATCGACATAGACTTGTCCCTGCCCCGGGGCGTGCGGGGCGCGGAGCCGCTGCGGGTGCCCGCGGCGGGGGATTGTGTCCGCGCCTGCTGCTCGGGGGACGGGCTCGCAGGTAACCTCGGCACCTTCACCCCGCCAGCGCCGGGGAGATCAGGGCTGGGGGTGTTCGGCCGCTCTTCCCCGTAGTTCAGCACGGAAACCTCAACTTACCCTTTCATTCAGGGTTGCGGTGGTGCCCGCCCGCATCCGCATCCCTGCTTTGCCAAGTGCGATGTTGGGTCCGTGGTGTTCAGGAAAATAGGGACTGTGGTCGTTTTAAGAGTTCGAGAGGCTGGTTTGTATCGAGCTCTTGGAACAGTAGGAGGTAGAGCAGCAAGCAGAAATGACAGTGGTAAAGGTGATTCTTCCCGAGTGGCAACGAGACAAGCGATTCCTGGGATGTGATAGCGAAAAAAGAAGTAGAAATAATTTTATTCCCCGTGAGTTTATCAAGGAGATTTTGGGGTTTATCAGGATTTCTAAACGAGGGATTTTTAGACGAAGTGTTGCCAGTGTGGGTAAGAGCAGGATGAGGGATTAGACTCATAATTTCCCCAACTTCATTTTTACAGGAAGAGGAAGGTGTGACCTTTTACTGTTTTGGCCCTGGGCCATTCTTTTGTAGCCCTTGGCTGTTTTTCCTGTAGGGATGTTATGTGCTGGTAGTTTTCCTCTTATTCACATGAGGAAAAATTAACGAACTAGAGCTCATTATCATACTGCAATAAAAGTTCTTATTGCTGAAACACGCATTTATTGTGTTTTGCAGGAGACAGGAAGTGTAATTTGATGATTTTTTATGCTAGAAGAACAAGTGCACATCCAAACTGCTACCTGTTTTACTGCCCTAGCACAGAGGCTTGTCCAATGAAACCTGCAGCAGGACTTGTGAGCTACAAGATCACTCGAGGTAAGTGTTAGTGAGAGCCACTATACCACGATTTTTCCCACCTGAGAACTTTCAGTAGTGACCAGAAAATGTTTGGGGATTGTGTTTTCAGTAAGATGTTCTGAGCCAAGCACTATAAATTGAAAATGTTGCTCTTTGTGGAAGATGGATGGGCAGGTCTGTGCTGAGCTCCTTTGTTGTCCCAGCTTCCTGCTTGGAATAACATCCTGACCCTTATGAAATTCCTTTGCATTAGATTCAGAACTCGTCATAATTTGCCCTTGATTAAAACAAAAAGAAGCTGTTTCTAGATTGATATACTGGAGAAGGAAAGTTTCCTGTACATAATGGTGAAGAGTATCACTGAAAGCAGAGAAATATCACGCCCTTGTAGCCATGGTTGGGTTTAAAGGGCCCACGCTACACTGATGAATAATTAGCAATGGTAATCATTCTTTTGTGCTTTCAGTTGGGGGGCCTGAAGTGCAGAAGCAAACTTTCTAAACTCAGAGCTTTGTGGGGTCTGGGCTGCACACTCAGAAATTTGCTGTGGGATTTTTTAATGGCAAGGTGTACTTGTTGTTTGACGTTGACTTGCACCAGCCTTGTTTGAACAGCTGAGATAAGAAGCTGGGAATTAGACTGTCCTGCCAAGAGTTTACAAGGTGGTTTCAGTGCTCCTTGTTGGAGCAAAAATTTTGTATCTCCAGAGGCTGAACTTCTGCCAAAAAAAAAGGTATTTTTTCCCAAGAGGAACTATTTGCAAGGAGCAAATAGAAAGATTTGTATAGAAAGATTACTCATATAATGTTACCAAATACTTTTGTGCCAGCACAATCAAACAGGAATAACTGTGCAGAAGCAATGTGCAACAAATGAACTTCATGCCTGGAAAACTATTATTATTATTACTATTCTTATTATTACTCTCTTTTCCAGCTCTTTCTCCCCTAGAAGGTCAGAGTTTCAAACAAAGACACAAGAAATGTAATTGTGCTTATGCTTTCATTCTGCACATCTTGCAATGCTGAGCGAACAGCTCGATTGCACGTACCACCTGTTTGTCACTTTGCAGTTTTCAGCTTCTGTGAGCCTTGAATTATGCAAAGATTGTGGTTGTTTGTTCACCTGATTAGTTTTCGAAGGCAGCACCCGGGCAGTGTCGGTACCCACAGGCATTTCCAACTTTTGCTGTTTCATGTGAGGATCTGTGTGTGAGTACACTGAAAACCAAGCTCAAAGGGAGAAAGATCCTTTATTGGTCATCAAGAAGCTTAAAATACTGATGTTACATTAGCAATAAAAATTTGATTTTTCTTTTTTATTTACTATCCTTGTGGCTGCTGGTGAATGGAAACAACCCATGGCTTGGGAAGTAAAACATGCTCAGGGGGTGTTTAGTTTGCTTTGTAAGAGCGACAACCTGAAGTTTGGTTTCTAATGAAGCCTGTTGGGTTTGAGATATCAGCAGGATCATTTTGGTTTTTTCATCTCCTTTTAAAGTTTGATTTGTGTAGTGCCTTTGTTCTTTCTCACCATCAAACATACCTATCCGTGTGCCCCAGGTTCACCTTGCATGTGACAGTTTGGGGCCACTGAATTTGGGAGTTGGTAGTCAGAAATGGAGATAAAAAAAATGTAAAGTCAATGTTTGATGGAAGATTAAGATAAAAAGTGGTTCCATGATTCAAGTAAAGTATTTTCCTGTACTCTTTAGCATTGGTAGCTTTTTGCTTTGTTGTTTTGAGGTTGGCTTTTCTTGCACTTCTCTTTATTTTTTTTTTGTTAAATCTTAAAGACTTGGAAGGACATATTAAAACAGCAGCCAAATAGGCTTCTTTGCATGTATAGTGAAACTAAAATATATCCATCCCTCTAGATAGGAGATCCTATTTGAGGAAAAAAAGTGCCATTGAAAATGTCATGGACATTTATTTATTTCAGTTCCAGTGCAGTTAACAGACCTCGGGTTTTTTCTATGATAAAAACAGATGAGTGAGAGTCAGAACTATTTGAGAGTGTGTTCCCTTTTAAATGGTCTGTGCAGTAGCTGAATTATTATAAATATAATATATTTTATAATGCTATCAATATAATTATAAATCTTAGATATAAAAATCTGAATGAAAAATTATCCAGTCTTGCCAAGGGCTTGTGCTCACCCAAGTACTTTCTAAAATACCAGTGTAAAATCAGGTAGCTGATTGGTATTTCTGTCACATAACACTTGTTCTTCTTCCAAATTCTATTACATGACATTCAGCCACCTGTTTTGCAAGGAATACACGTCAGCTTCTGGAGAAATTATAAAATGTGGTCTGCTTCTTGTGTTCACTGCCAGTACCTCAGAAGTTGCAGTCAGGATCTGATGTGACCAGGCTTGAGGCTGAAGGGTGTTACGACATAGAATTAAAATGTCACTGTGGATATTTTAAAGAAAGGAAGTTCATGATGCCTCAATTTCATTAGCCATTACTTCCTAGAGCCCCCTTATATCTCTCTTTCTAAGAAATACAAATAGAGTAAGCCTATCTTAATAAATTGATTTAAGAATTAAATACCTGTATTTGTGTTTCCAGACACCCGTGCCTCAGAGGATAAACCCATCAAAAGTGAGAACTTTTCTTCAGATGAGTATTCTTTGTCTTCAGATGCTGGAACCTTTACTTCCCTCAGTCAGAGCAGCCATCAGAACCTCACTGCCACTTTGCAACAGTCTGTCTTCCATCAGGCATCTGAACTCCTGAACCACATAGGCAAGCACTTAGACAACATGGAATTTCATACAGTTCTTCCTGAATCTCAAGGGGCAGAACACTCTGAGAGCTTAGATCCCCTCCCAAGGCAGAAAGAAATTATTCTGCCACCAACATCTCCTGCTGCTGAAGTTGGAAGCACCACTCAGTCCAGTGCTCCTGGAACCAGCAGTGCTACTGTCACTCCTCTGCCTACCAGTCCTGCCCGGATGGAATCTCTCACAACCTCTCTGCATCCTGCTAAACCTACTACAGTCAGCACCTCCACAGCTACCTCTGTGCCTCCCAGAGCTACACCCGGAGTCCCTGGCACCACCGTCGCTCTTACTCAGGTTCCTCTTTCCAGTCCCACAACTTCTGCTTCTCCTTCTCCAGCCAAGCGAGTGGCCACAGATTCCATGTCTGCCACTGCCCCGTCAGGGCCAAGGACTCCAGCTGTTCCTCCTGAACCAACAGTTGTCCCTCCCAGTGACACCAGCCATGTAACCCTCCCCTCTTTGACAGGTTTCACTCTGTCTGCTAGTGCCTCCCCTACATCATCCCCAAAAGACCTTGAGGGTTCTGACCCCTCTGACTCGGAAAGCTTCCTGCCAGAGGGTTTTCTGAGAGGGAAAGCTCTTGCTCAGCTGGGGGAGAAAAGCAGCCTTATAGCAGCTTTGCTTTTCGGGGTGATATTCTTGTTGCTGGTTATTGCACTGACAGGGAAGAAAATACATGAATCTCTTCAGAGGAGGCGTTATACCAGGCTGGATTACTTGATCAATGGAATGTATGCTGATGTCTGATGGGGTGAGGGAATAACCCTTTGAGGAGCATCTCTCACTTTGGAAAGGGAAAACTCTGAAATGGAACAGTAGATACTGAAATCTCAGCAGAGGAGGGATTCCTTTTTTGACCTCTAACGGGAAAGCAGGAGGCAGGAGATGGGTTCTTTCTATGCTGAACTATAATGTGTATCATTTTTGATTTATAATAAATCCTCAGAGTAAACACTCAAATCCAACTTAAGCTAAGAAGGTCTTGCATTTAAGGAGAAAAAGCATTTCATGCGCTTAATCTGAACTGTGACAAGATTAGTGAAATACAAGTGCACCTAATACACTCAGTACCTGTGCAGTGGGGGGGGGGGGGGGCATTTTGGGCAGNGGGGGGGGGGGGTTCAGTGCTTTTGGCACCAGATGCCACAGTGTTACATGATTGCCTGACAATCCTATTTACTCTGTTTGCAGCTTTAAAGGAATACTTGGGAATACAGCTTTGCACCCAAATGGTTTTAGGTACAAACTGCAAAATTTGTATTATATATAACACAGCTTAAATTTCCTCATGTACATGTAGTTTATGGTTATATACACACCTTTAAAATTCACTCAGTCTAAACCTGTTTATAGAAGGAAAGATTTCAGAGTAGCCACGTCAGGCAGCAGAATCAACAACAAACCTCATGGCAGAGAAGGAAAGGAGCCTCACAAAGGCAAGGGAACAATTCTATTACAAAATATGGAATGTGACTCACATCCAAGAGATTCTTAGATCTGTCAAGCTGAGTGTGGTGGGAAGCAGGCGTGATCCAAAAATGGCCTCAAGGCAAGTTTTCTGGAAGCTGTAAATAACTTCATGTAGAAAAATCTCTGAAAATTCCATTGTTGAGAGATCAAAGAAAAATCAGAGTTCCTTATGTCAAGAAGTTGAATTCTTACTCTATGGGGGCTGCAAATTGCTTCATAGATGCAAAACCAGCTGGTCTGTCGATGAAAAACTCTCTGGCTAACCTCTTAAATTGGACAAAATTACAGAAGGAAAGTACCTCACATTCATCTGCTTGGTTGTTGACTGCACTTAGTTTAACCTCAGTTTCCTTTTTTTTCCCCCCCAATAGCTGTTTTCAAAGGTTTCTGGTCAAGGAACTTGACGAGGGGGAACAGCTTTTCTGGGATATGAGTTCACAGACTGATAAGCACGAGGCCCAGCTCTGAAAATGCAGATGCAGATCTCAGCTGGACCATAATTTTCTCTCATGAAAACCAAAACTTCATGAGAAGTTTTTAACATTTCTGTGCCTTCACAGCAGCTTATTTATCGGGGGAGAGGTGCTGAAAACAATCTCTGAATGCTCACTGTGCATCTCTGCTGCAATAAATCATTTGTTGGAGGGAAAGATTTTTTAGTATCACATAATTGATAAGGTTACATACAGTACAGTTGCAAAATGTCCAAGAGAAGACAAACAGATTTATCTCAGGGTTGTTCAGAGCACTGGGCACATATTTAGCTGGGAAGGGACATTTTTACAAGAGGATGTAGTAATAGAACAAAGGGAAATGGCTTGAAATTGAACAAGGATAGGTTTAGATTGGATATTAGGAAGAAATTCTTGACTGTGAGGGTGGTGAGGCCCTGGCACAGGTTGTAGTGAAACACACATATTTTTTTTCCATCCAGGGAAATGTTTTGATCTTTCTGGAGGGACCCTTACGAGCTTTGAGTGAACACTAGAGGGCAACAATAGTTTATGAAATAGAACTGACAAGTTTTGAGGATGACAATTTTAAGAAGTTTCAATTAGCTCATGTTTTTTAACAGTCCAAACAATGGCTATTTCATTGAAAAATGTTTTATAGGAAACATTTTGTTTACTGGAAGGTTCGGGGTGGAGGATTATATACACACACTTTTAAAACTTGTAAAAGACAACAAAACTAAACTTATTGCCTGCTCTATTTTAATCACATTAAATCAGATTGCATTGTTAGTCAGTTAAGAGAGAAGGAGAGAGACATTTCCCATCATCATTCTTTTCATTATGATACCTTTATCACCTGGAGATGTAACAAATGCTGTGGCTTCTTGGTTTGATGTTGTTGCTTTATAGTGCTGAGCAAGGTGTGTAAACACAGACTGTCATGAACAACACTGGTTTGTAAGGCAAATAGAAAGGCCACATTTTATAACCACTGCAAACAACCACCCAGAAATAAAATGCAGATCTGTTTAGGATGGATGAGAAGGTCCCCTGAAAGATTTTTCTTCGTCCTCAGGAAGCCTACACTCAACCTCACAGTCTAAATTTGCTTTTTTTGACACAACCCTAACCCTAATTCTGCACTTCTTGAGGACACCAAAGTGCGAAGCCTAAAACTGCTGCTCTTTGTCTCCTTTGTGTTTGGTGCATATTGAAAACAATGAACACAAGTACATCTTTTAAAGTTTCTTTAATGACACATTAATCAGAGTTTATCAATGCATGGTAAATTTCAGCTTCAGGAAAAAAACCCCAAACCCAAACAACCTTGTTTTTAAACAGCAATGATAAAAAAGTTAAATGCTTAAAACTTCCAAATCTGGATTTCCAGTGCCACCAATCCAGCTGGATATGAACTGTTAAAATTAACTCTAATCAAATAGCTGTAACAATCAAAAAAAAAAAAAAAAAAAGCTGCCATAAGACAAATGATTTTCTTCCTGAAAAAAAATCCACATCTTAATCTTGTCTGTTTTAGGTGTGCATGTGAATTAAACTGGCATTCATCTGCTTCCTGACAGTCTTGGTGCACAGACTGAGATTTTGCCTTGACATTTCACATCACTGCCGGGACACTGAGAAGAGTCTGGTGTGACTGAGCAGAGACACTGTGAGCCAAACCTGAGATCAGTTAAAATCCTTTGAAAAATGCAGTTTCTGTTAACTTCAAAAGGCCAAAAGCACAGGGAACTTTAACTTTCCTGAGTCCTGGAGCTACACTCTGATGGACAGGATTAGTACTGACAGTGTTTCTTTGAATTGTGTTCGGTTGGTTTTGCTGTGTCTAAGGGAAGGAAAGCAAATCAACATTGAAATGGCTTTTCCCCCTTAAGTTTGGTGATAATAATGATGTGGGATAGCAATGAAACCTCTTCCTACACCTTCTTACTGGTGAGTAATAGCAGCATCAATGTTACTTGCCTCATTGACAGCACCTTAGTGCACCATGATTTGGGGTTTATTTAGTAGTTTTATTATCACAGTGGCATGTATTTTATATTGGCTAATGGATGAAACTAATTGTATCCCCTATTCAATCTTCAATGGAAATCATTCACACTGATGTTAAATTAGGTTGGCTAGAGGCAAAGAAGGTGCTGGAATTCCACTAGAGAGTTCTTTGAAGGTTCTTTAGCAGCCAGGATCACACTTCATTAAATGATTATTAATGTTATTTTATTTTTGTCAAAGTTAAACCAGTTCTCTGATTCTTAAAACTCTCGAGTTTCTCTCAAGATTCTTAAAACTCTCAAGTTTTCCTGATATCCAATCTAAACCTGCCCTGGTGCAACCTGAGGTCGTTTCCTCTGGTCCTGTCAGGGGCTGGTGTTTCCTTTGTTACCTGCAGAGGACAGGTTTGGTCTTTGGATTTGTACAAGGTCTACCTGCCTGGGTCTGTGGCTTGTTGGTTTGGGTTTTTTAGCATGGTGACTGCTAAATAAATACTGAATTCATGATTTATTGCCACAGTTGGGTCACATTTTAAAGTGCCAGGATCCTTAAACCATAAACCAAGATAGGACTCTAAATCATAGTTTCTTTCAGCACTTAGAGCTTTGGTATCTGAAAAGGAAAAAAAAAATGTTTGGGGAAAATACCATTTCAAATGCATTGTCGAAAGAAAAGATTTCTTAATGTGCCAAGAATAAATGGGGATTTTGTTCTGTGTAAGCTCTTTTGGGATTGTTGTAAAGGTATTAGATTTTTCACAATTGTAATGAGGAAAAAAATTAGTAGAGGTTGCATTAAGTGCAAAGCTCTGATACTGAAAAAGGCATTGGAAGGAGCTTTATGAGTCAGGGCATTTCAGACATAATTCCCTTTTTATTCCCTTTTATTTAAAGATCCACGTGACCCAAACCCGTCTTTGTGGGTTTGACTGGGGAGGGGATAGAAAAAGGAAGGATAAGGATGAGGAATGGATTGTAATAATGATAGGTTAATGAAAATGTTACCAAGATCATTTTAATAACTACCTCCTCATCAATTAAGAGGGTAAAAAATATTTGAAAATAAACTGAAATAATGTATTTTCCTTGAAATAACAAATTGTTCCAAGATGTTGCCTTTGTGTGCCCTTATCTTACAAATCACCTAAAAGAGGAGCAGTTCACAAAACATTGCAGACATTAAACCTAAAGATGAACCATTAGAGGGCAATCTTTTCTGCTCTGGGGATCTCAGCTTGCTTTTGTGGCATTTTTTTGAGAATTCGACCAACAGCTCATAAAAACAACACCCTTGGAGAGGTGTCATGATTGATGATCTTGAGGTGCTTTGTGTCTTTGCTGAACTGCTGATTAATTCGTATATGAATAGATATAAAAAAGGTACAGACATAAATATAATCTGAGCATGGCTATAAATATGAAATATAAATAAGAAATACAAATAGGATTCTCCCTCACAAAGTTTGAAGAGCAATGAGTCTTTGCTTGCCATAAACTGCACTTTATGATACAGTGACAAGTGGCAAATGAGCCCTTTCCTGCACACAGATGGTGTGTCACCCCACACAGAGATCCAAGATTGTTGTAGAAAACATTGCTAATTGTTGTGACGCACTGACTTACCTTTCCAGACCACACGCATAAATTCGAGTCACTAATCCCCGTGACTAAAAGAGTGCAAGAAAACACACAATGCTATACCAGTAACTAATTTTTAAACTTCAAAGGCTGGAGTGCAAAGCAGAATTGTTAAATATTATGCATGTTGCAAAATGCTGAAGGGGTTTGAAAAGGAAATATACTTAAATTGTTGTTGCTCAAAAGGCACGCACATTATGGTTAATAAAGCCCAGATGCTGCCTGGGTTTGAAAAGCTAAGTGAGCTAAAACAAAATAGTGTTTTGGTGCCTGTCAGCCTGAACTGTGAGCTCTTTTAGAAGGATGTTTTCTCTGCATCCACATAGCATTAGAGCACTTTACAGATTTTAGAACAGCAACTCAAGTGACATTTTTATAATATGGCTTTGAAATGCAGCCACGTCTGAATATTCATAAGGGAAGTGTCGGACTTGCCCTGTGGTCTGGTGGGCAGTGCCCAATAAAAATCAGAATCCTGCATGGATCACGCTGGAAAACATGGCTGTTGAAGTAGCATATCCTCAGGCAGTTCTGGTTTCAACTCCCTGGGAGATGGAAGAGGAGAAAAGAGGTAGCAGGGAGACAGCCTGACCTCGAATGCACCATCAGCAGGAGTCCAAACACTCCTCCAAAGGCCTAAAGAAAATGCCCAAGCCTTCCAGGTCATCTTATTTCATATTTCCCTGTGGGAATATGGCTGGATTTCTGTTGGACTAGCTTCCCTTTATGGGCCGCTGAAATGCAGCACCTTCTTCTCTGTGAAGTTTTTGTTGTTAGGATTTTATTTTCAGCCACAAAGAAATGCAGTTCTCATCCCGGGCACCAGGCATCCTCTCCCGGTAGAGGAGATGGGAAAGAAAGGAGGAGTATTGAGGGGGGGGTTGAGGGAAGACTAGAACAGTACTGAAGCCCAAGGAGAAAAGGCAACTCTGTATGTGATAAAAAATGGGATTTGATGGGATATTTGATGGGGCAATGGTGCCAGAATTAGTGGAAGTGCCAGTTTTTGCTGTGGCTTGAGTGACTGTGGGGGACCCTGCTGACAGCAACAAGTAAGGTCTTGTGGCCTGGAGAAAATTGCTGGCTAAGAGACATGACTGTCACTCCAGGGAAATCTGCCCATAAGCTGCCTACATCCTGGTTTGTGGCATCAGTTTATGTGGTGTGTAGGGAAAAGTATGTCTGACAGTGATTGGATTTTAAGATTTCAAGAAGGAAAAGACGATTGTCAAGGGAGGTGATTCTGCTCCTCTGTTCCACCCTGATGAGGCCACACCTGGATTCCTGCATCCTGCTCCTGAGGCCCCGGAACAGGAAGGATGTGGAGCTGCTGGAGAGAGTCCAAAGTGAGGCACAAAGATGCTCTGAGCACCTCTGCTGCAAAGACAGGCTGGGAGAGCTGGGGTCACTCAGCCTGGAGAAGAGAAGGCTCCAGGAAGACCTTAGAGAAGACCCCCAGTGCCCAAAGGGGGCTTACAGCCAGAGAGGGGCTTTTCACCAGGGCATGTGGTGACAGGGAAAGGGGCAATGGCTTCAGACTGAAAGAGGGCAGATCTGGGTTAGATATTAGGAAGAAATTCTTTACTGTGAGGGTGGTGAGGCTCTGGGAAACTTTGCTCAAAGAGGCTGTGGATGCTCCAGGTGTTCAAGGCCAGGTTGGATGGGGCTGAGCAGCCTGCTGTCCCTGTCCATGGCAGAGGGGTTGGACTGGGTGACCTTTAAGCTCCCTTCCAACTCAAACCATTTTATGACTCTGTGATCTGGCTGTCTGTTAACTGAATAAGGAACAATAAGAGTGAACCCATTCCCTCTTGGATCAGGAGAAACTGCACCAGTCATATCTATCACATTTATGAGAACAGACCTTGTTTTGGGGAAGATCCGAATGAAACATTTTCCTTTATAAACTGTATGACCTAGGCAACATGGCAAGGTGATGATGTCACAAGTCAGGGTTTAATGTTTTATCTATGGAATGGTCTCTCCTGCTGGGGGCAAGAGAGGAATTGAGCTCAAATTTCAGTATGAAACCTCCACCCTTTTTGGAGTCAGTGAGAACTTCACCATTGCCTTCAGAAGCACCAGTACTTTTGTATTGGGTCTGTCTGAGCCCACAGCAGTCCTCGCAATGCTGTGCCTTGGAAGGGTGTTGATAACACACAAGTGTTTTGACTACAGCTGGGCACACTACCCCTTCCCCCTAACTGAGGATGAGATTCTGGGAGGGCACACGAGCAGGCCAGCTGAC
>WEKX01009296.1:334051-366445 GCA_013390025.1 Pitta sordida | reverse complement strand
CCCCCCCCCGCCGCAATATATATACATACACACACAGCGGGTACAAACCGTAACTTGATTTTGCCACACGGTTTTCCCCGGGGAACGCTCCGGCAGCTCCGCCCGCGCCGGGCCCGGGGCCCTTTGTGGCGCCGCTCGAGCGCGGCCGCGGCTCCCGGGGAGAAACGAGTCCCGGCCTCACGCACCGCGGAGGGGGCNNNCGACCGGCGAGAGGGGAACCCCCGCGGCCGCCCCTCCCCGCCCCGCCAGCCTCCCTGCCCGCCTGGAAGCATGAACTGGCATCGGAGGTGCTGCTCCTCGCCGCCGCCTCCCCGCCGGTGAGAGCGCGGAGGGAGGGAGGGAGGCAGGGAAGATGGGCGCCGTCCTGCGCAGCCTGCTCGCCTGCAGTTTGTGTTCGCTGATGAGAGGTGAGCGGGGAGGGATGGGATGGGAGTGGGGGGGGAAAGTTGCCGGGTTGGTGGCGAGGGGCCATGTTTGGGCGTGCGGGAGGGGAGCGGCGAGGCCTTGGCTGCTGCGGGGCCCGGCGCGGGGGCAGCGCTCCCTCCTTCCCTCCCTCCCTCCTTCCTTCCTTCCCTTCCCTCCCTCCCTTCCCTCCTTCCCGGCTCCCCAGCAACTTCCCGAGCCGCCCTCCCTGCCCGCGGCCACCGGCCGTCTCCATTGTTGTGTTCAAGTTTTTTTTTCTTGTTTTTTTTTTTAAGGACACCCGCTCGCTGCCCGCACCCCCGCGCTGCTCCCGCAGGTCCCGTCGGGGATTCTCCGGCTTTTCCCGGCGTCCATCCTGCCGGGGGCGGGGGCAGCGCGGGGGTTCGCGTGTCCCAGGTGCGGGGTGAGGGGGGGCACCGAGGGGAGGGATGGAGGAGGGATGGAGGAAGGATGGAGGCTCCTCTCAGCTGGGCTGGCTCTGCGCTGGCACTTGGGAGAAGTTTGTGTTTCGCTGGTGAAACCACCGCGGGTGTTCCCACAACTTTTCAGTCAGCAGTGCCTTGCGGGGGGATGTCACCTAAAGGAGCCGATGGTTTTGGTTCCCGGCTCCAGCAAAATTTCTTGACTTGCAGGGCACAAGCTGATTGAAACCAGGATTTAAATTTTTTTTAATTTATTTTTTTAATGCTGTAAACCTGACCACGGTAACTATTCCTCTGTATGCAGTGTTTCTGGGAAGAAGTCGCCTGTGATGTTTGCATACACCATTTTGCTGTTTACTGGAGTGTTTTTTTCTATGGGTAGGGGAAGAGGTTAATTGCTAACAGCTAATCAGCCACACTTGGTTTAAAAAATTCGTCCACACTGGAGTGTGGATGTTGTTTCGATTAAAGTTAGACTAAAGGTGGTGAAGGTTGAAGTTACTACTCTGTCTCCAGTTGCTCAGTAATCTGGAAAACAAAGATTTTCATTTCATCCTTAGCCTTTTCTTTTTTTTTCCCCCTCTGTGCATCTGTTTGCCATATTGTATCCTGTTTGCAGAGATACAAATACACTTATTTAGATGGTATGTGTAACATTTCATACTTCAGTTGTAGCAGATAACTCTTGACAACTGGGGATTGACTCCTGGAGCACAGGGAGAAACTGTTTCCTCATCAGCTCATTTTAATAAGTAATAATTATCTCCATTCTTAATATACCGTATGTTTGGCTTTAAATTAATGTTCAGCTTAGTTCAAATGACAGCACAGAAATAGCTGCTGTGTGTGATGTCATGTAATATTGTTCATTTAATTTCTGCAAGTTAATCTTGAAATAGTGACTAAATTTTTGTGTGCTTGATGCTGAACAGGACACTTTGAGGAAGCTTTCAGTGTATAAATCATGTGACTGTCATTCAGTGCATAAATCATATGACTGTCATTTATTTTCTTGTCTCTCCTCTCTATTGCCAGGGACGTTTGTGTAGGAACAGCACTTTTGTTGCTTCTGTGCTCATGGTTCCCTGCTGTTTGATCACCTACCTGAAGTCGTAATCTTCTGTTTGTGACTGATAGTAATTTTCCTACTGGCTAATTGTTGCTTTAGATGGAGATAAACAGCAGGAACAGCTGAACCGTGAAGAAAACAAAAATCAGATTTTAATGCATACACCCTCCCTAACAAACAGCATTGATGCGAGTAGAATGGGTTTGAATGTGTTGAGTTCAGAAGAGGTGTCAGCAGCTCCTTAATGAGGCAGAGGCAATGCCAGCATGAGCACGAATAAGCTCATGCACGAAAGTGGAGGTGAAATTAGGAAGTTCGGTGTTTGGTTTGTGAATTCAGTGCTGTGGAAGGTGCCAAGCCCACCGTGCTGGAGACAGAAACTCGGCGAATGTGATACGTGGTGTGTGTTTGTGGATTGCAGCATCCTCTGCTTCCAGAACTGGCCTCCCCGTTCTCCTGAAAAAGGCAAATGGATGGAGGTTTACACAACTGAACTGTGGTCTGAGGAAACTAAGGCAGACTTGTCTGGGAAGGGGGGAAGTTGATACCCTGGAAATGCATGAGGACTTGGAGAAGTAAAAGGCCATTCCTGGCTGGAAACAATCACAGAGGACAAAGCACCTGTCTTCCAAAAGTCATCCCAGGGCTCCAGTAACCAGATCCTCCTGGTGTTTCCAGGGCAAGTGTTTTGATGTCTAAGGGACAGGAGGGTGCTGCTGTGACAGCTTGCTCTGGGGGTTCTGTGGTTTGGGGTTGGGGTTTTGTGGTGGCAGAAAGGGGTCACTGGTCTCTGTTGTCTCCTCTTGGCCCCTGGTTTGGTCGGGGGGATTGGCTCTGTTGAAGCTGCTCCCTGAGGGTACCTGTGGAGGAGCTGGAGCTGCTTCAGGGCAGCTTTCAGGTGTTTTTCCGGACAGCTCTGAGACCAATCAAATAGACAATTATTAGATAATTGACAACTGCAAGAAGGCAAAAGCAGTGTCAGCACATCTCTCAGACTGCTACAGATAACTGCATTCAGAAGAGGGTTTGTATTAATCCATTATTATTGTTTTAATATTATTGTTTTAATCTGTTTCTTGGTTTTCATAAACCATCTTTGCCCTTTTTTCATTTTTTTGGACAGTTTAATTTATGTGTTGTTTAGAAGAGTTTAATGTTCAAGACCTGCTAAGCTGTGACTGGTGACATATTTTTCTACTAGAAGTCAGAGAAGGGAGCAAGGAATGGGTTTTTACTTCTGAAGCACTGAGGTTGGAGATGGTTGGGATGGTTCCAGATAGAGCCGTGTTTGTGCCTTCAGGTGAAGGGTCTCTTCACCTAGGACTGTGCCGTACTTAAACCACAATAATGCAACATGGAAATTTTTTTTTTTTTTTAATAGTCAAGGTCCATTTCTTCGCCCAAGCTTGAATCAATCATTTTCTAGTCATGTTTCTTCATTGTATGATGCCTCAGAAATCAATGTGCATTTTCCTCTTTAATCTCTTCATAGAACAGTCTGAGATTAGTGTGATCCATCTAACGTTTAGGGTTGCAAAATCCACCTTTACTTTAATAGTTTTCGCAGTTTCACCTCTGTGATACCGTTCACTGACCATCACATTGCTTTGGCTTTTATTTGAAACTGAAAAATTAGGACTTGGAAAATCTGGTGGCATTTTTTGCTGCATCTTGGAGATCGAGTGAAGGGGGATTTTTGGCAAGGGGCACTCAAGGTACAGGGACGTTCTTGGTGCAGGGTGGAGCTGTGTCTGGTCAGGGGGGTGTGCAGGTGAAGGACTCCTCATGTCTCTCAGTGTGAGTTATATGAGGATAATGAGGTGGAAAGCTTTGTTCCTGTCTCACAGCACTGCTGGTTAGAGGGGCATGAACTGTGTTCATGTTTCATTTTTCCACAGTGAATTGATTCAATCTGCATTCCCCACGTTGTAGGTAAGGAATTTGGCTAGGAGCTGTAGAATGTGCAGAAGGTTTTTGTTTGTTTGTTTTCAGGAGGATAGGTTAGAATCATATGGGAACCTTTTAAACTCTCTGGGAGCTGGAGAAATCTGATTCCTTTGGACATCTGTAATCCACCTTTAGGATGATGTTGCATCTCAAAAATGCCAGCTTTAAAAATACCTGCTGCAATGCATGTGATACGGGATTTACTTTCTAGTTCAAATCAAGCAGAGCAAAGATATTTTTTCTTCCTTCTGAGGGAGTGGGCTAGGGGAGGAAAAGGGAGAAACAGGTCTCCCTTTCTGATCTGTCACCATTCACCTCCTCTGGCAGCTGGTTTGCAGACTTAAGTACTATCTTTTTTGTCCCCGGCATATTTAACCTCATGAATTTCCTATGAAATGCTAAATGCTTGGGTTGCTTTGCTGGCGTTTTCTTCAGAAGAGTCCAGTTCCTGTTGCTGTGGGGAAGTGTGGGTGTTGCTGTTGGGTGGCACCAGCAGTGCAGTTGTATCTAAAGCCTTGTTGCCTGAGCTGATGGCTCTGCTGTGTCTGGGACTGTGCTCAGCTCCTCTTCCTGCTCCTCTGCTGGGGAGCCTTCACCTTTCAGCCCCTTCTCCTGGGAGATTTGGGTTGTCAACTACACGTGGCTGCCACCACTTCTTTGGTGGCACGTGGGGGCCATTGGTACTCTGAAGGTGGGTGTTGTCAGTGAAGCAGGGTTACCTTGATAAGGAATTTCCCCCAGATGGACTTTACCAGTAAATGATATAAGTTGCTTAGGAAGGTATGGGAGGGGGATGCAATTGCCTCCCAGACTTCAGGAGATGATCTGTTCACTCCTGAAAGTGAGCCCTTGGTCCTCAATGCTGTGGCTCCCCAACGATGACTGTCGGGGTGTGTATGTGAGGTTTAGGATGAGCACTTTGGGATGATGATTCTTCTAAACTGAACTGCTGGTCAGTGAAATACATTCTCTCCTAATAACCTTTAGTTTTTAAATTTATGTGTTGTGTGTGGTTTCAGAGTATGTAGTACTTGTAGTTCCAGAATACAAGGTGCTCTAAGCAAAGAAGCTGTGCTCTTGTCCCGTGGTAACTGTCCAAGGCTGGAAAGGGGAAAGCTTTGGGTCTTTTATGGATTGTACATAAGTGCTGGGTGTTGACACCCTGAATACTGAACAACCTTTTCCAATGTATATATTTGGCTGGTAGGCTGACCTGGAGAACCTTCATTCAGCTCTCCAGATATTCTTGTAGTTCACAAATATTTATGTGAGGAGAGCCACAATACCAGCAGGCTCCAGGTGGACAGACTCAGGCAGGATACAGTGCTTGTATCTGCAAGTAGAAATGAGCTTATTGGTCTTTTCTCCTATGGAAATAGGGTGATTTTTGTGTCTCCTTATGATTATCTTGCTACAGACCTTTCAATTTCAATGTAATTGGCACAGTTCCCCACCGACTCTGAAATGGAGTCAAACTTACCAGTCTATAAATAAAATGGGAATACTGGTAATACCTTTTTCTGTAATACCTTAATGTACTTCCAAGGAATTAACCAGTCAAAGCCAAGGTTCAAAGAATCGATGGTTTAACTAGTGCTATTTTATTTCCTTTGCAAAAATGTTGTAAACTATTTGGACAAAGGAGAGTATCAGTTTAAAAGATGGAATGCTTTTTGAGCTTCATTATTTATACAGAGAAAACAATAAGGAAATGTTTTTAATATAAACAGACATGGAAAAATGGCAACATTCATACAGATTTTTTTAGTGTCTTGTTACAGGATCACATTACCTAAATAGAATTACTCCCTTGTGATATAATCAGTGTGGCAAAAATGGGATTAGAGTTTAATTCTGTTTATGAAGGCCATGTGTGAGCTCTTCATGTCAGATTTGAAAGTAATTGCCTTTGAGACAAAATTTTAATCAACTAGCTGTATAATTTTGCTTAACGAAAAATTGTTTTCCTTCTCTACCACACTGAAATGTAGTGTTCTCCTTTATATTTTTCTACTTATTCCTCCCCTCCCTTCCTACTCTATTCCCAGAGGAAAAGTATAGTTTGTATGTGTTTTGTTGGGTTATACCTCCAGAACTCCTCAATAATAAGGATTTTTCTCTGTCCAGTCAAAGTTGAGGATTTTAGAAAGTGACTGATGTGTTTTCTGGAGTTCTGGAGATTCAGAGTATGTGGAAGGTAACAGGAATGTGAGGTGTCATAGAAGTTTAAACTGTGTTCCCTTAGTTGTTCTGTCAGAGCAGGGAATAAAACTGGTGCTTATACTCAAAGTGTTGGTGTCAATTAAAATGTTAACACTCTGTATATCCAAGAATACTCTTGTCCACACATGGATTAATGGAGAAGAAGTGTTAAGAATAATAGAAGAGTAGGAATTTGTAAACTTTGTAGTGAATCTTATTATGTCCCTTTAAAAATTGCAGTGATGTTTTAATAACTCAGAAACTTAACTGAGGCTCAGCAGTTGCCCTTTACCCTGTAGGGAATAGTAAAATAAATAAGTTAATTCCAGAGTGAGTGGTTTTGTGTTTATAACTTTGTTTGTTTTTCTTTTGAATTACCAGAAATTGGCCTAATTCAATGTATAAAAGACAGGATTGTTCATCTTTTTCAAAGGGTCCTGCATATATGTATTTGTATTGTTTTGTGGGGTGATTTCTTTCCCTCCCCCCCCCCATATGTCACTACATCTTGTGTAGTGATTAAAGATTTGACATTAATGCTGCTGGAGTGTGAGTGTTTCTGAGAGTTAAAAATAAGTGTTTCATGAAGGTACAACTGTTTTCTTACAAAATAAAAATTAAATGCCCAATAATTTTCAAAATTATTGAAGTATTTGAACATCTTTCCTTACCCAAAAGACGCAGTCCTGAGCTATTCAGTTAAACTGTTACTATATTAATCTGTAGTAAACTTGGTTTTAAGAATGTCAATGTTGGAAGTGTAGTTTTGGTTTGAGAGCTTTTTTCTTTTGGCTGAATGGAAGTTGTTTTAAACTTGGACTTACTTTCTTACAATACTGTCTTCTAGTTCAGTGTGAATTCTTCGTGTTTTTGCAAAATTGTTGTTTCTGCCATGTCTTGAAGAACATGAGAAACAAGGTCTACAAACTTGTAGGGGAAGAAGTGTCGTAGTAGGAGATGGTCACTGCTGAGGGCGGTCCCTTGGTTTTGTGTTGCACTCATCAGTGCTGGCAACTTTGTTTTATGGGTTGTTCTGTTGGGGTTTATTGTGCTAAATTCTGTGTTAATGCTTGACAGCAGCTTCCTGGTAATCCTGATAAACCTAACCTTACAAAAAACCTCAACCACAGAACGGAATAAGTCGTTTTGTTTGATTTGGTTTTTACCTGGCAAGATGAACTGAACACACTTGAAGAAATGTTTTCTAAGTGTCTTTTAGACTGACGTGCCACTTTGGATAAATTGTTGGACAAGTCACCGAAGAGTAGCCCCGTGCCTGTGAATTGTCAGTGTGGAGGAAGGCCTTGTTTGTTTGAAGGTGACCACTGTGCTGCTGCTCAGTGCGTGGGATTTTCAGTCCACGTGGAACTATCAGCAGGAGACTCCTTGGCTGGGACTGTGTGCAGTATAACTGGTGTCTCCCCAGCTGTGGAGCTGAGAGTGAACACCCCCAAGCCATTCTTGGCTGGATGTGCACCCCAAAACATGTGCTGTTGTTTTGTTTTCTCGCTGTTAGAAGCACTGAGGGAAAGGATGATTCTGGGAGGTGTGAAGGGTGATCCTGTCGTCTTATCTGTCATCACACTGGTTCCAGTTCAGTTTGCAAAACAGCACCTCTGTTCAGATGTGGGACTCTTAATTGGTGTGGGACAGCCAAACCAGATTGCTTTTTCTGCATGAGCAAAGATGCTTGCTAACTAACTTTTTCATTAAACAGATTGTGTTGATTTAAACATGGGTGTTACCAGCAGAGCTAGGGGAGCATTGCCAGTGTGTGTGGAACTGGTGTGACTTCGTCTGCAGCACAGTGGGTTACTCTGACAACTTCTTGAGGAGCTGGAAGGGTGTTGAAGGAGGATTATGATGACACCTGAGGAAAGGGGAAGTATCATGTTGAAGGTCTGCAGACGTTACTGTGGATCAGGCCGCTACTTGATTACACATCCCTGAGGAGTCTTCGTGCTTTGCAGAGCCTGCTGCTGCCCCTGGAAAGTGCCGGGTCACCTTTATTTTGTTGCTACTTTGTGAACAGTTCGGTAATGGAAGAAGGTGGTGGTCATGTTGTTTGGCAGAGGCCTGGCCAGGGAGCACAGCTCTATGGTCATCCTGTTGTCAGCAAAACTCAGTGTATGAAGTAGGGAAATGTCAGCTGCTCAAGTGCTGTATTTTATCCCCACAAGAGTGCAGTGGGAAGAGCTTCAGAACAGTGTTACAGAAAGGTGGACAAAAGATCATTGTGAGTGCATTACCCACCACTGAGAGGAGACATGCTGTGGTAATCCTGCTCTAAGGATAGCCTCTGCTGCCAGCAGCATAATTTGGCAGGTGATGCCTGCAGTTCAGAAAGTTTTTGCCTGTGATAGGCCAGCGCTTCATGGTGTACTTGAGTCATGTGTGCTTTTGCTAAAATCTGACAGGTTTGTTGGCTTTTTATGCCTGGACCCGGTGTTTCTATCCTTCCCTGTAGGTTTTTTCCCCTTTTTTTCCTCTCCTCTCATTCTTACCCCTGTCCTATCTTTTTCCCCCCTATATTCAGCCGGCTAAAGGATGACTTAGTGCCTTTGTCCAGATAGTAGCTATAGAGACCAAGACATCCTGAAGGACTAGATGGCACAAAGGCCTGCAAAACTCGTGGTGAATCTTGTTGTTGCTGCTTGGTGTCTTTGTTTTTGCACTTATATGGTTACTCATCTCCCTCACTGACAAGCCTGACTGCTCTTGTGGCCTTTTGGGTTACCATCTGAACAGCCCTTGGATGTCTTTAACATGGAGAATATACTTAAGGTTGGCTGAAAAGAGGAGAAAAGGCCCTTTCTGCCAATTTTGGGCTTCCTCGTCCCTCTTTGCTAAACCCCTGGTTAGCTGCTGTGCTCTGCAAGTGTACTTGTGAGACTGAGGATCAGAGAGAAGAGTGCTCTCTGTTCATAGTGACAGTGCAATGGGACCCTCTGGTCAATTAGTTTTATTAAGAAAAAAGTATGGAATTGTCTGTTGTGTGAAGAAAATCGGCAAAGTGCTGTGACAGAGAATTTAGTGCAAGATCTGGGGCTGTCACTGTACTGAAAACTCTTATGTGCTTTCTGGTGACTTTGTTGTTTGCCTGAAAATATAAACCATCTCTCCAGAAGTTTCTTGAGGCTGGCTCCCTGCTTTTGGGAGAAGTTTATTTTAATTTTCAAATTGCCTCTCTTCTTATTTGATACAAATCTCTCATGCTTTATTCCCAGTGCTACCTCAACCTTGTCATTCTTGCTTCTCCAAACTGAGCAGCAAAGCTCAAACACTCGCAGATAACAATTATACAGATTTCTTTATGAGTGTGAGCAGTGATGAAGAAATTTGAAACCTGGGGAGTGAAGGGAGAGTCCTCACAACTGACAGTTCCAGAATCTTTGTGTCACTCCGCAGATTCTTCATTATGTTCTTGTGCTGGTTCTCTGTGGGACATCTTGGGGGTGATTATCATATTACATACAGGGAGTTTTGTGTTTTGAATGGATTTAAGGAGGTTGCAATTAATGTTCTTTGCTGGTTGTCTGTACCTATTTCTCTGCCTTTCCTTCTCTCATGGGCTGAATGTGGGTGCGTGTCATTCTGTCAAGGCATCCAGAGTTTGTTCTTACTGTGCCTCTCTCTCCCAGGCCAGCATGTGTTTGCTTGGTACATCTCAACACTCTGGCTTCTCTTTTCCCTCTCTTTGCCATCCGCTTGGCAGCGCTGCTTCACCTTTAGCTGCTCAGAGTTCTTCAGCAAGACTTGTGAAAGTTGGGGAGAGTTTTCTCTTCCCAGCCCAATGACATCTTCCAGTGTGACAATCCATGGGTTTCGTATCAGTGGACTACTATGGATATTTCTTTCTACGATGTCGCTGCTTGCTTGGTGATTTCCACAATGTGAGCTGGGCTAACTGGGATTCTATGACAGGTTGCCACCCCATGGTCTAATGAGTCCTGATCTTTAACTGGAGATTCACAGGCAATTGGTTCAACTAATTAATCAAAGCAAATTCCTTTCTGTGGTGTGCTGTTGCTTCTATTTATTCAATTTTTGTTCCGAACTGGGTTTGGATGATGGCTGGCTAAAAACTACTTTTTGGGAGGTGGTGAGGAGAGCTTGGCTGTCTTCTGCTGGTTTAGCTCCCTTTGTGAGAACTAATGGTGTGGGGAAAGTGCAAGTGCCAAC
Organism: Pitta sordida; assembly: GCA_013390025.1. Taxonomy (NCBI): domain Eukaryota; kingdom Metazoa; phylum Chordata; class Aves; order Passeriformes; family Pittidae; genus Pitta; species Pitta sordida. The sequence continues at coordinate 356,200 of WEKX01009296.1, read as the reverse complement.
TCAAAAGAGATCGGGAACCGAGAGCTGGAAGTGAAGCCGAGGAGAAGAGATATGGCTGCAGTCACATCTTGAGCAGATCTCGCAGGCTGCCAGTGGAAGGGGGGAGAGCTGCTCCCCCTTCCAGCTCCCTGCTGCTCGCCTTGTGTTAGTTTTGGAGTTTGCTGGACCCCTTTGGAGTTGGTTGAGTTTGCTAACCCAGTCAAACCTTTCACTGATGCAGGGATTGGAATCAGCGTGGCGAGGGGCCCTTAACGTGGTGACGGGGTAGAACAGCCTTGCTGGGGGCTGGGCATGAGAAAAAAGGGTTTGGGGAAAATGAGTGTTTGCTAATTGCTTTAACCAGGCTAAACTCCACGCCAGTGAAAGAGGCACCCAGAGCTGTCCTGGATTGTTGAAGGTGGAAAGGAGAAAGTGGGAATTTGTGGAAGAGGCCACTGGACTGGTTAAAGGAAAGCAGGACAGATTTTGACAGCTTCAAGTTGCTCCTTGAACACCAAAAAGATTAAAAATCATTTTTAACTGCTGAAGTGAATGTTTTATGTTGGTTCATTACTTTGCATCCTGTGGGCAGCAGTGTTTTTATGCCTGTGTCAGATTTACAAAGCCAGACTAAAGTAAACAAGTGTAAGGGAAGCCAGATTTAGTTATCTCAGGAATTAGAACTTTCAGTAGTGTAGCTTTTAATCTATATTGGGTACCTTAATTAGAAGAATAAACTGGATATAGACCTCCCAGGTTATAGAGGATGTAATACTCACTACTATTTCAGTTTTTAATTTCTAAGATGGATGGTTTTTTCTTTCAAAAATGTGTACTTCTCTTCAATGTATTATAGTTTCTTGCAGTTACAATATATGTTTTTATGATGTCTGTAGAAAGAGAAATAAAAACATAAGGAGTTCAGCTTCTTAGAAAGAAATCTAAGTTGTATCTTTTTGCCTCGTGATCTCTTAAACTGCAAAAGAGTTGCCTAGCTTCGAAAGGAATTTCTCTTGGACTTCTTCCCTTTGGTTATTATTATAGTTCATGATTGTTCAAGAAGGGACACTGAAGAGATGGCTGTGCTTCTTTCAAAGTTGGGACAGGGTGGGATCTTCTGGCGCAATTTTCCTTTTGGCATCGCTGTCTGGGTGAAGTAAAGGCCAAGATGATCCTGGGTACTAATGCTGCTGCCAACTTCAGTAACTGGATTTTGTGGGACGTTGAAGCCTCTGTGTTTTCTGGGAAGGGTTGGAGGCAGTGGGGGAACAAACCTGGTTTTTATTATTTTGATGATGCAGCTTCATTCCCCAATGTCGCAACAAATTGGAAAGTGCAATATCCTCATCTGCCAGCTCTGGGGAATGTGTTATAAGTTGTGACTCTGAATCCCTCTGCATGAAGCTGCACATCCTCGGTGCACGTGCATTTCTGCTCAGTCGTCATTCCCCTAACTTGTATCATTGATGCAAAGGGAATTTTCTCCAGTCCTTGCTCTGCCAGCTCTGAGCTCCAGCCAGGAGTGAATCCCCTGTGCCATGTGTTGGCTCAGCAGTGCCTTCAGGCCCTGGTGATCACCCCTGACATGCCTGGTGTTCCAGTGTGTGCTTGGGTCCTCTGTGTTGCACACAATTAATGGTGGTTGTGCTCATTTGTGTGTGGGTTTACCAAAGTCTGTGTTAGTATTTCTAACGAGTTTGTCATGTGAGGAGCTGTGTCTCATCTGGCAGAGTGGCCTTGACATTGTTGAACAATGCACATCTTTGGCTCTGGAAATGTAAACATTTTGGTCGGGATACACATCCTGCTGCAGGTTTAAAGTGCCCACCTGTGCTGATGAATAAATGAAAGTGAAACTTGGGTGGTGACGGGTAGAGAAGTCTTTAATGTGCCCCTCAGAGTGTGTCTAATTTCTCTGCACAGCTCTGTTGCTACAGTTTCAGAGGAAATGACGGGAAAGGTTGAAATGTTTTCTGATAGTGTGTTTTCCTTAACCTTTTGCTGAAGTAAGAATGAGGCTGGAATTTGCATAATGCTGTATATAGCTTGTGGTTAAGAACAATTAAGCAGGCTAATTACATTCAAGAACTATCTGTTTTCATGGTGACTACTATACATTAGTTATCTTAGATATTATGAAAAATATACAGATTGTGAAAACTGACAGAGGAATAGCACCTTCAACACTCTAAACCAGCATTTGTCTCATGCTGGGCAATGAATTTCGTATTTTTAGGTACTATATGTAAAATGTCAGAGAGATAAAATTCCAGGGAGTGTGAATATGCAGGGGGCTTTGATAGCTTGACATGAACAATGCTTTTATGGAAGTGGTGTGTATATTACTGAATTCTCTAAAGAAAAATCATCTTTGCCTAGGTGAGTGCTTGGGAAACTGCTTTACTATTGTCTTTCTAACTCTTAGTTAAGTGTCCTTCTGTACAGAACAATGTTAGGTGGGCACTTCAAACCCTTATTTTATTTGTCTCCGTTCTTTTTAATGTTACTTGAATAATGCACAACCAGAATAGTGAGCTGCCCATTGGGAAGACACCATCTTGACTTGTGACAAAGTTCAAAAGCTTCGAGTCGATGCTTTTTAGTCAAACATCAAAACGTCTCCCCACCATTTCTTATTTTTGACAAAATATTCTTGAATTAATGGCTACAATGCAGCATCATAATGCAAGCTATCCTTGATGTGAGTGATGTTAACGCATCTGTCTGTGTGTCCCCCTCTCCTTTCTCCTGTGTGAAGCTGCCCCGCTGTTGCTGTACGCGAACCGCCGCGACCTGCGCCTGGTGGACGCCGCCAACGGGAAGGAGAACGCCACGGTCATCGTGGGTGGCCTGGAGGACGCAGCGGCCGTGGACTTCGTGTTTGTGAAGGGGTTGATCTACTGGAGTGATGTCAGTGAAGAAGCCATTAAACGAACAGAGTTCAATAAGTCTGGGAGTGTACAAAACGTGGTGGTGTCTGGACTTCTGTCACCTGACGGGCTGGCCTGTGACTGGCTGGGAGAGAAGTTGTACTGGACAGATTCGGAAACAAATCGCATTGAGGTTTCTAATTTGGATGGGTCACTGAGAAAGGTTTTGTTTTGGCAAGAATTGGATCAACCCAGAGCAATTGCCTTAGATCCTGGAAGAGGGTAAGTCTTTGTTAAGGCAAAGTAGTTACAAATATCAGTTTCCACTGTTTCTCGTTTGTTGGATGATTTTAAATGTGTGGTGGTGCTGTTATCAAAGTTACCCAAAGCCAGTTTGTATTAGTTGCTTCTCTTTCTGTTCGTGTGATTTGCAAACAGTTTGTACTTCTGAAATTGCATTCATAATGGTTTGTGAACAGCTAGGAATTGTCAGACTTCCAAAATATGCACTAGAAACTTCATTTGGCTGTAGTGCAGAAGGTTTATATTAGAACTTCTCCATTTCTGTTAAACCTAATACAATCTGCTTTGCTCCAACACCCATCAGCTGCATGTGGATAGACAGGTTTGTGCCTCTGTCAGGGAATGAAATATTTTGAGCTTTAAGTATTATTGATACTCATGTTTATTGAAGCATCTGAAGAAATGAGAGAAATCAATATTCTATATTAATAACAACTTGAGATGTGTTTTGGCGTTTGACCAGAAAATTTACAGAAAGTTTCCTCTCCCCAGCCTTGAGGGATCTCCTCTTTTAAAAAATCCTGTGTTTTGGCTTAGCCTATTCTAGAACTGCTGTAATTATCTCAGCTCTCGTTGGAGTCCCCGGATGTGGCTTACAGAATAATCTTTTTGCTCTGTTCTGGGGACAAAGTAGTGTTTGCTCTTAAAGCAAAGTTCAGTGGTGTTTTTGGTGATGTTACATTAATGGTTGGTTGGCTTGAGGTTACCCCATGGGTTGTCACCTGTGATGAAGTGTTTGGTTGTCCCAAAGTGGAAGACTAATGCTGTTGACAATGTTTTTATCTGTAATATAGAACTTGCTAGTTCTTTCCCCTGAGCAAGAAAAAGTGTTAATCTATTGTACTGCTATTTCACATATTTTGTTAAGACAACTTTCTTATGGAGGGAGAAATCAGTGCCTTGTTTCTTTGCAAAGATAAGGATTGTCTTTAGCTGCTTTGCCTCTTCTTTGTGTTGTTATTTGTGTTTGGCTCTATTCCTCCAAAGGAGGAAAACCTCTACAAATCATGGCTTCTTTCTTGAACTTCACAGAAATACCGTCTTGAATGTCTTTTTCTACAGTTTCAAATTATAAACAGAAAAGATGTTTATTTTCTGTTACATATATTACAAACTTTGGAAAGAACAAAATGTATTTGCAACTTGTAAATTGGAGGCAATGATAGTATTAATTATATTAGCTCCTAAAACCATTTAGGAGTGCACCAGGTGGTTGGTTGAAGGTCGCTCCTCAGTGTTGCTGTGGTAGTTTGAAGGAATGGGATTGGGTACAGAAATAGTTGAGGCAATTAAAGAATAACTGGTTTGAGCAGCCTTTGCTGCCACTGCCAAAACCATCAGGTAATTGTGCATGAGGTTCTACATGTAACTGAGATCCTGGAGTAAAGTTGGGCTCGACTCCCATGTCTGTTTTCAATAATGAGAAATGCAATAGATTTACTAGTGGAAAGTATTTCTTAGTTGGTAACCGAGTTACAGCAGCCAAGTCTGATTTTCCCTCTCCTAGTTTCATCTCAGAAGGCATTAAAATGTCTGGATTCTCCTTATTCTCCTTCTACGTACATTTGGAGGCTTGAGCTGCTCATTGCTCGCGTTCTTACACTGCAACTTACTTTGTCCAGTTTTAGTTGTCTTGATAGTAAAATACAGCATGTGCTGCAGGAGAGAGAAGGGACCTTGGATGAAGATGGAGGCAAGGGGGTGTTTGTTCAGCCTTCTTTCCAAGTGAGCTGGAGGTTTCAGGGCAGTTTTGGGAAGGCTTCTTGGTCATAGCCATCCCTTCTGAAAATGCTTATTCCCAACCAATGTTAAACATGGGAGCCTTCTTAATAAGGTCAGCATCAGGAATAACTCTGACACTGTAATGTTGACTTCTTGCCAGGTGTTAGATCACCAGCTACAGGAGAACACCTGTACAACTCCCCTTAAAGTTGAGCAGATGGAAAAGACGTTTTTCTTCTTCGGAACTCGTGATGGCAAAAAAAAAAGGGCATATCCAGATTCTCGAGGAAGTACTTCAAAATTGTGTATTGTACACTTGTACTGGTTTTTTGTTTGTTTCTTTTAATTTGTACAGACTTTTTGTCATCATGGAAAAGACTTCATCATAGTCACAGTCCCCTCCAAATTACCCTTTAGACAGCTTGATCAGCTTTCTTCATAAGGAGCACAATCGAAATGGACTGGCCTTTCTCACTTCTAGGTGCATTGTTCACCACAAAGCGAATTTTTAGTGCCTCCTCGAAGTGGTGACTAATTGCTTGCCTTTCAGGACATGTTTTAAATCAAGTGACTCTACAGAGTTACCTTAATTGTTAAGCTCTTGTAAAACTTCTGAGTTGTAAAGGTTTCCAGTTAATGAATGGAATTAGAGCACAAAGAGCTGCAACACTTTTTATGGCAGCTGAAGTTGATTTCTGGATGAAAGGATGAAGTTTTCTGCGCGTTGGGGAAGATCTTCAGGTTTAATGGGCACCCCTCCCCTAACAGAGACTGACTTTCTTCATGTGAAACCTTTGCGGGGAACGAATACTTTCTTTATGGACCCGCTTCTTTTGTTTCTTTGAAAGTCGGAAACTTGTGACTGAGCATGTCAAGCACGAAAGCAACTGTAGTGCGGGACTTACATCTGCACGCCGTCACAAAGGATTCGTGGGAACGGGCTGGGCTGTACTTTTGCTGAGTGTTACACGGGAGTATAAAGAAGGCGAAATGGACACTCCTAGTAACAGTTACAGTACCTTTGATTTGGGGAAAAAACACTTTAAAAATAAAAAAAATCAGAATTTCTTTGTAAATTCACTTGTATAGTGAAGGGGTTTTAGTTTACATGCAAGTTAATGCTGTATAAAAGAGTGCTTTAGGTGTGAATTCCCAAAATAATGCAAATAACTGAAGGCTTTGCTTCCTACCTTTTCTTGCTGGATGCTGTCTCTCCCATGAGCAGATTGCTTCTGACTCAAAATCTTTCTGCTGTTCCTCTGCTGATAACAGCATTTCTCAGGGGGCACATTGGTACACTCAGCTCATGCTTTGCGTAGAGCCCAGCCCGTGTCCTCGGGAGTTAATTTTGATGTTTTATGGGTGACCTGTAGGCAAGTGTTAAGCTGATAGGAAATCTGCAGACTTCTGTGATATTGGCACAGAGATTTATAAGGTGCATTTAATCTTTCCTCACCTGAGGAGGCTCTGTTGATCAGAAGATGTTGTTGCTTGTAAATACATCACTAAATTCTGGTAACAGCTGGGATATTAAACAACCCACGAGGTATTTTTTGGTTACTTAAAGGTAATTAACTGACAGGAAAGATTGCAACAGTATTGCACAGGTTGTCTTGATGAAACTGCATCAGGAGTGGCCTGCCTTGCCTCTTGTGCTGCACGTAACTCTTGGAAGAAATCAGAAGGAGCCCTGATACTCCTGGTGATCCTGGCACAGTGACTGGGGGTGACCTGAATCTTCAGGTGTGGGAGAATACAAAGCAGCAAAGGCTGCCTAGGCTGGGATTGAACTGCATGATTCAGAACCCAGCAGCATGCAGAGCAGCACTGCATCCTATCACAGAATCACAGAATATTCTGAGTTGGAAGGGACCCACAAGGATCATCGAGTCCAACTCTTAACACTGTCTCCCTGGCGGGAATTGAACGCGGGTCTCCCACACACCAGGTGGGGACACTTACCACTGTACTAAAGTGGATTTCATAATTCCTGCCAGAGGCCAGCGTGGCATCTGAAGTGTCCCTGTCATCTTGTCCCAGGGCTGCTGTAGCTCCCTCTGCTTCTCAAGTACCTGTAAGGTGCTTGGGGTACAGCTCTTGCTCCTGTGAAGATCTTCGTGGCTACTGGGAACAAGAGCAGATGCTGTGCAGTTATTACACTACTGTAATACCATTGAGTATTAACTCGTTTGTTTTCCTTTGGCTTTGTGTTGTTTTAATCTCCTTGACAGTTGATTTTCAAACTTTGTCACAGAACTTTGCAAAGTTTGTTTGAAATTTGTGGTGTAGGGTTCATATGATGCTGATTTCAGTCCAGTGGTGGGATATTTCAGTGTTGGATAGATGCTGGAATTGTCAAAGTTGCATTTTACTGCACAACTCAAAATGTTAGTTTCTTTCTCATCCTCTCTTTTCTCCTCATGTGAAGGAGGAGGTGAAGGAAGGTAACCAGAAACCCACATATTTAAAACAGAGTGAGGCCTTGGAGAGGTGACCTCTCCTGTAATTCTGGCTGTGCTGGTTTCAGATGTTACTGCCACTGTCTGCCTGTCCTCACCCTGCTGCCAGAGGTTGCCAAGAACTCAGAGGAGCATACTTGCTCATGTATTTTCTTTATTTTGCAGGTGTTTTACCTTGTTTTCCTTTTGTGGAAAGAGGTGGGAGAGCTTTGGCTTCTTAGAAATCAACCTGTAAGTGCACAGAATTGATTTGTGCAGCACAAACATTTTTCTCACAGATTCATGTAACAAGTTGTAGGTGCTTTTAGGCAAGTTGGAAAATAGTCCTTCAACTCCACTTTCTTCATTCAGCTCTTGGGCTGGAACACAAGACTGTGGAGCAAATCAGTTGAGAGCAGAGCTTTCCCTCCTGCCAACCTTCCTGTAAATTAATTAGTAGCATCTTGGAGCACCCTGGAGTTTGTCAGAACACTGAGTTAATTGTCTTTGTTTCACCTTGACTCGTTGCAGTGAGATGTGAAATGATGCTCAGTTGACAATCTAAGGTAACTTTCAAGGGGATGGTTTGACCTGTCCTGTAACACGTATCTCAGTAATAAGGGTGACAAGAGTTAGAACTTTATGCAACTTACTCTAAAATATCCATGCATACTTCAGGTATTTGCATGCAGTGTTTATTAAATAAGTTACAACGAAGTATTTAAACTGAGGTAGTAATTTCTGGTCTGCATGAATAACCTCTGGTGATGAGTCCTTGGGCTTCTGTATCTGCATTTTCAGTCCCTGCAATTATAACTTAGCATCCCAGTCTAGACTATGAAGGCTGTTGTATTTAAAGAAATATCATTATTTTAGGCTTCTATTAAGCATGATGTTAATTAAGAAGTATTTGTTCACACACTTATAAAAATTGAAATAGTCCTGAAGCAACTTTTAATAACTATTAACAGGAACTCAAAGGGACCATATTAATTTACAGCAAGAGTTGTAATCTGATACGTTGTTCATTCTGTGTTCTTGCTTGAGAAGTCCAAAGTAGCATTTCTTGTTAAGGAAGCAGAAAGGCTTTAAAGGAGTGTCTGTGCAGCTTCTGGGGAAGGGACCAGAGTTAAAATAAAACCCCTACAAATAATCCCCTTTCCCTCAAATGTAACTTACATTAACTTGGCAGCATTTGTCAGGAAATCATTCCTTCAGAATCCATGACAGCTATTAAGACTTGTAGCAGGGAGCTCGGGATTGCTCACTAAGAGCATTGCAGCTGACTAAGCTTAATAATGGCAAGAAGTTATTTTTATATTTCATCTTAGGGAAAAGCTTTGTTGGTGATCTCTTTACTGTTTGAAGGAAGGATAATATAGAGGACTGGTGGATTGGGTGTGTCCTCCATCAGTGTTTTACTGAAATGTGTCCATTTTACTCTTTGGTCCAAGCTTTGGTCTGTGTTGTAGAAAATGGAGCAGAAAGTTGCCTTTGTTCCTCTGGAGGAGGTTAAGCATTGGATTTATATTGTTGACAAAAAAGAATGATTTATGGCTCATTTCTTGAAGAAAGCTGATAAATTCCCTTACTAGCATGATTCAAAACACACTGGTAATATTCTTTAGGTAAACTATGGATTATGTTTGTTTAAAAACTGAAAATCAGGGCACTCATGGATGGAATTCAGGCATGATTAACGAAAAGTCTGTAGTAGAGCCATCTTTATTTAGCTGTGTTTCTGGAAAAAATAAGACTATGCCCATGGAGAATGACTGTATTTCAGAACTGTCTTCTTTGTAGAGTGGTCAGATAAAATGTCACAGATTAATTAATTGTACAGAGGATTCTGAGCAAATGCAGCTTTTACAGTGCAGGTACTGAGAAAAGAGGACATACCCAGGACAAATGCTGAGGTGGCCTAATAAAAAGTCTAAATAAGCCTTTTGAGAATTTGTGTGGTGACCCCAGGACAGGAGAAGATTAGTACATGTTACAGAGTGCCAGGGTTTGCCAGCTGAGCCTGTCTCTGAACCAGTCCCTGTTGGACCATTTCAGACCTAAAAATAAGCTGAGCAAAGCAAAAGTTAATGCTCTGGGTTCCTGTTTGAAACTCCTTGTTGTGTGACTGCAGCCTAAGTTGGGAGTTTCTGCTCAGTCCCTTTCTTTGGCAGGGGATGCCCCTTTCCAGGCTGCTGTTAAAACATCTGGCCAGCTGTGGGTGTTCTGTAATGAAAGAAAGCCACAGGAAAAACTGGAGCCCTGTCAGTGGAAGCAGAGTCTTTTCAGATGGGCCAGGGCTGCTGGTCCACAGTCATGCTCTGGATTTTAAATTGTGCTCTAAATGCATGTGTGTGGGTGAGAATATATATGTAATGTGTATTTGTGGTGTCTGTGTCTAGTTAATTATAACTTATACTTGAAACAGTCTAATTGTGTTCTACCCTAAAACCTAAACCCCAAACAGACTCCCCAAACACCTCTTTTCCACCCTCCAAAAACTCCCCAACCAAAAAGACAAACACAAACACCGAACTCCAAATGCCCATGAATATGGAAACCTTTTTTTCCCTTTGGACTGATGAGTAGAAATATAAAGAACAGTAACTAATTTTCTGGACCTTAATGGTTTCATTAGAATCCTTCTAATAACAGTCTCAAGAAAACAGTCAGTCAGCATTCTGGGCCTCCCTTTCTTCCACCCTCCTCCCCTGCCTCCTTTCTTTCCCCAGGGTTGTTTAACACATACTTTACATTTTCATTTCTCATGGGAACCCTGTCACTTCTCACTTTTACATCTTAATTCCATGTTTTGGCATAAAGTATTTGTTGTATTAAGTTTTATCTGTCACTTCAAGCAAGAGATAGTAAAGATGGAACTGAGAGCGCACTGGTAATTTAAAGAGCTTTTTTTCTAACTAAACCTGTTAAGCGTGGAATTTTATTTTTCTTAGTCAAAGGATAATTGTGATCTCTGCTGTTTAAAAATGCCCTTAAAATTCAAGAAAACTGTCTTGCAAACTTAAGTTGTGTAATTATTTTGCTGTGTATTATGGTGATGCAAGTAAAGATTTTCAATTCTTGAGCAGAAGGGTCTCTTAGTAAAAGCACATATGTTTGTCCTAGAATAAAACTGTGCCTTATGTAATGGTCTTTACCTCCAGCTTAAACTCTGGCAAACTTACTCCTGAAATAAAAGATGCTATTTTGGTATTTCTGTTATATTCAGCATATGTTTTTCTTGTGTATATTAAAAAAAACCCCACATTTCTGTGAAGTACATGTTTAGATCTGGATATTAGCCCGGGTGAAAGTTAAGGCAGGAGGTGTGTGGGGGATTTACTCAGGAGGTACATGTGGTTTATAAAGTAGTGGGCTCTGGTAGGTCTTGAGCTGTTAGAACATCCTGGAGGAATGCTTTAAATGGGTAAAACACAACCTGCCCATTTCTTGCTGTAAGCACTTGAAACGGGTTAACATTGTTAGTTAACCCATTTAAGTTAGTTGTTAACATTAACTGGATTGTTAACAATCCCAGGTTGTCTGGTTTTATTGGTAAACTGGTGCTTCACCTGATCAGAGATTTCACAGGGATGTTCTATTAACTCTACAAGTACAGCTTGTGCTGTCATTTTACCGTGCCTTCCTGATTAAAATCTTTCTTATTTTATTGCAGTAGGATGACACGATGTTTTCAACAGTAATAATGTGCTTATTACTGATGTTCTTACAGTTCAAGACATACCAGAGCCAGCAGTGACAACTGGAGGTTCTGACTGAGCTTTCCTGGTGCCATCTTTCCACACAAATGTGAAACCAGTCCCTTGACTGAGGAGAAGGGTTTGTGGAAGGGCTGTTCAAACCAGCCCTCATCAGTGAGCTGGCAGGCGTAGGATGGCTTGGCCAACATCTCAGTGCCGTAACCAGAGACTTGTTTAAGGAGAGCTCTCATTGCTGCTCATAACCACTAAGAGCTTTAGCATTAAATAAATTATATAGTCCTAATCAACGTTTTATAACTGCAAACCAAATTTGGATTTAAATGGTGGATACTATGAAGGCATGCAAGTACAATGTGTTCTTGAGGTTTGACAGAAATTTGTTACTTAACTAGAGAAGAATTGTCTCCTTGCATAAAAAAAAGGTCCTGTTTCAAGGCAGAAATGAGACTTGGAAAACTGAGTTCCTAAACTGAGGGAAATAAGACTTGAAAAACCAAATTATTTTTATAAAATAGATTTGTTTTAGTGTTGTTAAAATTGGTGGTCTCTTATCAGTTTATGTAACCCCAGAGCATTTTGGTCACTGTTTAGGAAGCAGCCAAAGGACAGTCTTACTGATAACCATGAAATATATATAATATAAGCAGGGTCTCTTCACTCCCAATCCCAAGTTTCTGTGTCTAGGACAGGTTCCCTCTAAACCCATGTTGCAATGTGGCCCTGTTGTTGCAAGTTCTTTCTTCTTTGTATGCTCATCATATAGAATGGCTGCTATCAACTGATCTCACGCAAGGAATTTGCTAATGGAAGTTAAGAAAGGAAGATCCAGGTCAGAATCTAGAGGATTTCTGTGCATCAGTTTTTAAATGTCCAGCAGATTATACCTGAAATAGAGCTGAGCAGTGACTGCAAGAAAGGCTTGAGGTTTGATAGACTCTGCTCATCCAGGGGCTGTACAGAGTCTCTTCCCATTTTTTCCAGTGGGAATAGGATTAAAGTTGCCAAAGGGCCACCTATGCAACAGGGTGGGAGGATTAGAGGACATAGCCTTAAGCTACGCCAAGGGAAGTTTAGACTGGATGTAAGGAAGAGCTTTTTCACAGAGAGAGTGATCTCTCAGTGCAGTGGTCTGCCCAGGGAGGTGGTGGAGTTGTCATCCCTGGAGGTGTTTAAGAGAAGACTCAATGAGGAGCTCAGTGACATGGTCTAGTTGGTGGGAGGTTTGGATGGATGGAGCATGGTGCCTGTGGTTCCACGCTTGTGGGCCTGATCCCTGGGTGGGCGTTTGCTTGGGAGTTGGACTAGATGATCCTGTAGGTCCCTTCCAACTCAGAATAACCTGTGAACCTGTGATTCAGATTCTTGAGCTCTGACTCCTGTTGAAGTTCTTTCCCACTCTCTTTTGCTTTTGAAGACCGGCCCTCTGCAAACAACTGCTAGTAACCTAAAGCTGGAATCTTATTCACACACATGAATTTCTCACGTGTGGCTCTGAAAGTCTTAGTTGCTTTCTGTGACTCTCTAAAATACACAAGACATCTTCAAGGTCTTTTCCAACCTAAATGACTCTATGAGACAGATTGTGGATTTCTTCTTTCCTTCTCTTCCCTCCATTTGCCTCCACAACATACACCATCCAATTTTCCAAGTCTTACTTTTCAAACTATGCTTTACCACCATCAACTCTGGGAGGGAATGTATATAACAGAAGCACTAGGGGTTGTGCCTTTTAAGTGCTTGTCCTTCTGAAGTTCTTTTTTCCACAGTATCTTTAAGATGCTTCATAAAATCTGTCTTGTGAAGTGTCTGGTTTTTCAGGCTAGCTTGCTGTGGTAGACCATGGAGCTTGGACAGATAAAATCACAGTGGTATTAATATTATTTTGCCACAACTGTGTTGAATATGCTGCTTAGGCACAGAAATGTGGTTTTGCACGAAGAGAGTTTGTGGCATTGCAGTGGCCAGGCTTTAATGATTGTTTTCTTAGTGCAGGACCTTGATAGTCCTGCATAAAACCTCTTTTCAGGAGCTGCTGTATATTAACTTCAAGGTTTTCCCCTTGGGATGGTAAAGGATATGAATAAGCTTAGTCTCTATTTTTTCTGTTAAATAAAGCAAGACCCAAAGCACGTTTCACACAGTGCAAGTGATGACTGCTCTCCCCTATGCAAGCACATATAGGCCAAATTTAGGTAATAAAACTGAGTTTAGCTGAGAATTTGAACAATTCCCAAGCTAGGTGGTGAAAATAAGTATCTAGGTAATTTTAGACTTGATACTACTTTCAATTCATTTTAGCAAAAAAGAATGGCTACATTTTTCTTTTGTCCGTGTATCTCCCTGACAAATACATTTTTCTCATGGACCATGGAACTTGCGGCTTTTATGATTTTCTGTTGCTTCTAGAGACCTTTCCTTTGGCGTGAGCACAGTTAAGGAGTTCACATGAATGGAAGACACAGCTTGTCAAACATATGTTGTGAATGTTTGACAAAGGTTTTTATGACGGAAAAGTTCTGGGTCTTTTTTTCTTTTTAAGAAACAATAAGAAAAATCCATGGGAACAATTATCCTTTTCATGACTGACTTTGAAGACATTACATGACTTGTTTCTTCGTTTCAGCCTGTCCCTCTGGAATTGTGAAGTAGCTGGCATTTATTTTCTCAGGGCTGTTGGGAGCTGTGTACCAATCTTCACAGAGGTAGTTTGTGTTTTCTTTGTGTTGCCAGCTGTGGAGTTTTCAGTCTATTAAAAAAAAGTTTAAAAATTAATGGTCAAAAATCATAGAATATAATATGAAGAGCTGATATGTACAAAGAGTCAAGAGAAAGCTTGTAGGTAAACTATGTATGTAACAAACCTTTGACCTTAAATAGTTTGATTTCACCTAGAATTACCCTGTTTTGCATAACCAAAGACGACACCATTCCAAGGTAGTTGTGTTTCTGTGTGTGACAAGAAATCATGTAGGTGAATAAAGTGGTGATTTATGGCCTGGTGCAGTCTCCACCTAGACATCTGTAGGCTGTGTTATGCAATTCCCATGCCCTCTTATAGAGTTAATTTGATTGCAACACCTTATTCAGTGTTTCAGCAATGGGAACTGTTGACGGGAATTGCCATGCCCAGTTGTATTTCAGAACTGAAGTGTCCTATTTATCCACAACCTTTCTTCAGGAATGGTTTAGTTACCCTCTTTAGAATTCCAGGTGCTGGAAGTTGTTTTTCAAAACTGAAATTCTTTGGGATCAGCAGGTGATGTTAGAGACAGTTGTGGGCATGGGCAGGTTCTGGTTTGGGCTGTAACGTTGCCCTTCAGCAAAGGTAACTGCATTTCAGTAGTGAAAATTCTGTGGGTTCTTTCAGAACTCAGTCTTATTTTAGTCTTGCTCTCTTTTCCACAGGTTTCACTGAATTTAAGTTCGTGTCTATCACTCTCTTAACTGTTGAAGTGGGAAGGTATGAAAGTGGAGTGGGAAGAGAGTAGATTTTCACTTAAATAGAAAAACCAACCCAGTAGTGAAGACAACGTGACTTTATCAGGTGTTTTTCACAGGCACACTTGAACACCAAGCTCTGTTTTTTCTCCTTTCTACCACTTCTTTGCAACTAAAATGTTTTACTACTATTCCTCTTATAAGAAGTAGAGTTGATTACACATAGAAAAGGAAACAAACTTCTTTTTGTTTGGCGATCAGTTTTTAAGAGTTCTTCTGCTCTTTCAGCCTTTAATCTGCGTTGTAATGTTTTGTCTGTGTCACTCTTGGCCTGCTTCATAGTACCTTGAATGAATTTGTTTGGAGAAGCAGTTCTTCACTTGATCTCTGGGGACAGAGTTTTCTGAGGGTAAGTGGCAGCAGTGGTGGGTTGTGTGGGGTCTGTGGTGGTGTGGCAGGTCTGCAGTTCCAGATGTGTCTGGCTTGTGTTAGAGAGCTGGGGATGGTTTCTGAACTAGGCCATGGCAAGAGTGGTGGGCAGATGTTTACTCTGCAGAAGACACTTTGTGCTGTAGAAAAGTGGTCCCTGTGAAATAGGTGTGGCCTTGCTCATCAGGGAAATATTCATCCTCTGTCTTTAAGCTGTAGGTGATCGCTTAAAAAATCACAACACTGCACAAAACCTTAAATAGACAATTGTTTAGGGGAGCATTTCATTGATGGTTTGTTATCTTAGGTAACAGGTTTGGCTAGGTTAGGTAATAGGTGATAGGTTGGACTCGATGATCTCTAAGGTCCTTTCCAACATTACTGATTCTGTGATTCTGTGATCTGAGAGGTTTTGATCTAAATGTAACCTGGGGAATGAAGTTGGGAAGCCTAGAAGCTGAATATTTGAGTTGAGTGTGAGATGATGTTAATTTGAGCACTGTCAAACCACTTGCATAGACAGAATTTGTCAAAGGGAAGGTTTCTGTGTGTAACTCTTGATATAATGATGGGCCATGATGTGCAGTAACAGGCATCCAGACAGCATGGTCATTCTTAAGATGTTTTATACCGGTCAGTATGTAGAGAAAAATAATGATAATTGTGAGGTTGTGTTGCATCATCTGAGCTCCAGAACTTCATTCTTTAGATGAGGAAGGTGCAGATTTAGTGGAATACTTTCTGCCATGAAATGGCAATGGTTCCAAGGATGTAGCTTTATAAAAGCATCACATATTTAGTGGTGTAACATGTCTAAAAAGATGAGTTTTGGTAGTGGTTGGGTCTGCCTTATCACTGTATTTGGGTGGAATGAGTGATTTCTGTATCACTGAGCAACTACGCTGCTTACGGCAGGATTTTTCAAGGGGTGCATAGCTGAGAATTTTGTTTCTGTTCTTCTTTGTGTGGTTCATTGTGGTTTTAGCGTTTGTTTCGATGAGAAATTCTGAGCAACTCACTATTCCCACCTTAACTTTAATTTTCAAGGCATTAGATGTTATTTATCTGGTTTGCGAGCACAACGCAGTTCTCTGCAATTATATAAACTACATTAAATGGTGGAGTGAGAGCTAATGGCCTCAATAAAGGAATTTTACTTAGTTAAAGTTGTGTGGAATTCTCTGACAGTTGATTTTTCTGGAAGTGCTGATTCATCGAAATGGACACTTTGGTGGAAACATTTGTTTTGACAGCTTTGTCAGACTGTTATCCTGAGTTGTGTTTGGAGCCTTGAGGTTCCTTCTCTGTTGCAGTCGTTCCATTGAGTGCTGGTAAAATGGTCGAGGATTTTCAGCTGTGGTGGTTTGTGATCTCACTGTTCTTAAGTGTTTCTATCCACATAGATCCTTCACTTTTAAATGTGTTTGTCATATGCTGTTCCACGTCAGAGATAACTTGTAAACTTTGGGTTTGTTTCATTGATTACAACAAGGGTCAGATGAGAGTAAAACTCTGCTAAAAGGAGTGCTGTGTTTTACACATTCCCAGTTCTCAGTCTTTTGGCAGCTCTTCCTGGTTTTGACATGATGGTTTCACTACACTGGGTTTGCATGTAGATGGGAGGTACAGTCTGTGATGCCTGTGAGCATCACCAGGATTTTAGTACCTGTCTTTTATTCATGGAAATGGTATTATCTTTAAATATATGAATGGATGCAAAAGAGGGAATATACACACTTGCTTAACAGACCTTTTTTGTAATTTGATAGGTATTCTTCCTCCATGTTCTAGCACAGGATACATTCCTGTTTCTGCAGGTTTGAAAGAACAGAATAGAAGCAGCATCACTGTAGTGACAAAATAAATAGCTCATGGGCCTCATCGGCTGCTCCAGTCCTGCCTGGCCAGCTGTTACCTAAACGTTTGAGCTGCTAAATGGTGTGGGGATTGGGGTTTGGTGGGGGGGCACAATTAGTGACAGGCTGTGCTGCAAACTGAACCTGCTTTCTCTGCCAGTTTTGTCTCTAATATGCAGGGCTCCAAACCAGGGCAGGCACAGATTGGTGCTTCCAGTGGAGGGTAGAACCACACGAGCTGTCAGTCACTGCTGTCAGAGGTACTTGGAGAGCTGCTGTTTCTCTGTGGGAGTTTTATCAGGAGCTCTGCTAGCTCTCTAGCTTCCCACATGCTTTATGCATGGCTGTTTGGTGTCTCTTGCTGCCTCTGCCAGGGTGATTAAAGCCCAACCCTTGTTAGTGTTCCTGAGGATGGATGGCAAGTTTCACTCCTGACCTTGGGCCGTGTGTAAGAGCGCAAAGGAAAGAGCTGCCTCACAACTTTGCTGGGCTCCTAATTAGCTCCTCTGAGGTTACAGATTTATGCATCTGAGGTTTGTGTAGCTGAGAAAAACAATGTTCACAGCTCTTTACATTGTCAGTGTGAGATTGGTTTATGTTAAGCTACCACTGAGCACACTCATACAGAAAATTGATGGACCCAGGAGCTGACAAAAACCTAAAATTAGGGCAAATATATGATGCATGTGTGAATACCATGGGTGTCTGAGGCCTAAGTCCAAAATCCCAGTTGGATCTTTGCAGTTTGGGGCTCAGTTTCAGTCAGGCTGTGCCCCAGCTTCCTCTCCTGGTGACCTCCCAGCCAGTGGCACTGTGCAGGTCTGTGACAGGGCACCCCCATGGGACAGCCCTGCTCCAGAGGCTGTGGCTGCTGGACATGCTTCATTTGGTGCTTTTGTTTTCATTAAACTTCGAGGAATTTAGCTCTGATGTGCCTCTTTCTGGAAGACCAAGTTTTCTTTATTCTGGCATTCCCAGTGAAAATTGCGTTGCTGTAGGTCTTTTCTTGTCTGTTTTCAAAGGTTTTGCCTTTAGTCAACATCAGTTGCCAGTTCATTGCAGGGAACCCATAATGGAAAAAGCACCACATAGATCTCTGGTACTATAGGTTTTGCCACAGTCTGTGTGTGAACTTTATTTAAATGATCTAAAAAAAGTTTTCTTGTTCATTGTTTGGAAAAAACCCACCCTAGTCTCTGCTGTGGCAGAGGTTGCATATCTCTCTAGGAGGAGCTACCTACAGAGGAGGAGATGATGTCCCTGCTTAAATACTGAAGTATTTAATGCCCCATTGACATCAGTTTGGATCAGTGGCTCTTTGCCCCTGAAAAGACCAAAAAAACTACATAGTAAGCTCATCTCTTGTTAGGATTTAAGCGAAAGCTCAGTTATTTACAAACTGAGCAAGCCTTGTTTCTTTCACTGGATCCCAAAGAAGAAAGAGGCTTCTTGCTTTTTATGTTTGAAAGTTAACCAGAAGATCATCTTTGAGGGGAGATATTCCTTTGCCATTCTCAGGTACTCAACTGTTGGAGTTGAGCTGCTCACCTCAACTCCCTTTGCAGCCGCTGGAGAAGGGTGGTTTCCTCCTAGGGCTGAGTCAGAGCAGTACTGTAACCTCTGCAAAAAGCTGCTTCTTTCCACATTTTGTTTGAGGAGCCTGGCTGGTGAGCTCGCCCTTTGGAATTGGGTTTTAAAATTGGACCTTGTTAATGCCACTTTACCCTCACAGGACTCCTTGGGTCTTTAGAATTAATAATTATTTCTTTCAGTGCCAAACTTGCTGAGCACAGTTACTTCTACAGACTGTAAAGAGGGAGGGGCAAAACCCCATCAGTTCTTGTTTTGAAAGTGACTGTAGTTTAACAATGGAGTTTAAGAACTAAAATGCCCCTTAATGGAAACACCCTAAATATGAGTTTACTGGGCAATTTCTTCATGTGGTGTAAAGGACTAAGCCAAAGGGTTATCTTCCTCTCCTATTCAAGAGACTAAAGCTTTGCAGACAAACAGGAGGAGCCAGAGATCCGTGTGCAGCCACACGGGTTCGATCTCGGAGACGTGGTGGGACAGCTCACGTGGCTGGAATGTTGTCATTTGGGAGTACACACTTTCTAGGAGAGACAGACCAGCAAGGCACAGTGGGGAAGTTGCCTCCCGTGTGAGGCAGCACCTGGAATGTTTTGAGCTCTGTCTTGATGAGGACCCTGACATCTACTGGGAAAGCTGTACAGCAGAGCCCAGACAGTCCATGAGGTTCCTGGAAAGCATTGGTGACAACTTCCTGTCACAGGTAGCAGAGCATCCCTGAAGGAATGTGTGCTGGTTCACCTCATCCTAACCCACAGGGTTGATGATGTGAAGGTTGGGGACAGCCTTGGCTGTAGTGACCATGAGATTGTAGAGTTCAGTGTTGAATGAGGAGGTAGCAGGACAGCAAGCAGGGTTATGACTGTGGACTTCAGGCAAACCTATGCCTTTTTATGGATATTCTCGGAAGAATCCCATGGAAGCAGGCCCTGCAGGGAAGAGGGGTCCATGGGAGATGGTTGATGCTCAAGGCTCACTCCCTTCAAGCTCAAGAATGATTCATTCTAGTGAGACAAAAATCAGGTCAAAGGCACAAGAAACCTGTTGCTGAATAAAGAACTGTCACTGCTCAAGTGTAAGCAAAAAGCTCAGGGGAGATGGAAGCAGGGTCGGGCCACTTGGAGGGAATACAGAGAGGTGGCTAGTAGAAGTAGAAATCAGGAGAAGAGTAACATGAAGTGCTGGAGTGGGTCCAGCAGAGAGCAACAAGGATGAGTAATGGACTGGAGCATCTCTCTGACAAGGAAAGGCTGAAGGAGCTGGAGCTCTTCAGCCTTGGGAGGAGACCCCATCCCTGTGTGTCAGTGTCTGCAGGAGGGGGCAGAGCATGGACCAGGCTCTCCTCAGAGGGGCCCAGCAATGGGACAAGAGGCTACACACAAACTGATGCCCAGGAAATTTCACCTGAACTTGAGGAGGAACTTCTTTCCTGTGCAATGACTGAGCACTGGGACAGATTGCCCAGAGTGGATGCGAGGTGTCCCTCAATGCACATATTCCAGAACCATCTTGGACACAATCCTGTGCCATGTGTTTAGGGATGACCCTGCCTGAGCAGGGAGGCTGGACCAGATGACCCACTGTGGTGCCTTCCAACCTGACCCATCCTGGGCTTCCTTGATTACCACACTGGAGAGTAAACATTGGTTCTGTAAAACAAGAGTGACGTGCATATATTTTAGGCTCCTGCAGTCATTAAAGCACAATTCCTGATAAAATTGTGATGATGGAAACATCATTTGTATTTCACCTCTAGTGCAGTGTTTTATCTGTGAAGCCAGTTGAAGCTGTTTACTTCTCCTCCCACCACCTCCCTCTTTTAATAGGAATTCTCATGGTTCTTACAGCATTTATTTCCAGAGCAAATTCAGCCAATCTTCTGTTGGGCATTGCAGCCCAATGTAGAGGAGCACTGAAGGGTTCTGAGTAGAGAAGATTTTTGTACTGAAAACCTCAAGGCAATAATAAAGTCATCGGTACGTACAACCCTGTGATTTTATGTATTACTTGGAACTTCAGCTTGTTGGCTTCCCGGAAAAATAGAGCATGACATTGAATATTATCCTAGGAAATGCCTTGTTTACAGAATGAATTCTTGCTGCACTGGAAAAGCCCTTCCTCAAGTAGTTGTATTATCTTAGTGCAATAACTAAATAATAAAACCCTGGAGCTGGGGGCCTCCGAGGAGGAATCCTGAACAAACCTTGGGCTTTTATACCCACACAGCCTAAGCATGGGGAAGTCTGGGGGTTATGGGCTCCTCTTTGAATTGCTTCATTTAGCTATTTTCCAAACATTCTTGTTCTCAGTGAGCAGTGGGTTTGGGGTTTTTTTGGTGGGTTTTTTTCAGTCAGGTACAGAACCAGAGATCCATTTTATTACTACTCAGTAGTTAAAGAGTAATTGTCAATAAAGCAGATTAAAGCCTTTAGTAAAATTGGATAACAACCATGAAGGGATTACTGTTCATGACTTATAACAAAAGAAAGTATTATCTGAGGAAGGCCAAGGAATGGACAGACTAAAGGCGACTTGATATGAAAGGAATAAATTAAATGTAGACCTAAAGACAGATTTTTGGAAGTGCACGCAGTCAGTTTTCAGAAATCATTGCATTTGAGATGGGAGTTCAGCCCTGGTGCACATAAACTCTTGAGGGAAAGAATATCCATATGTATGCACACATAATACAGGATTTTACTTATATCCTGCTACATGTGCTGGCTGGTGCAAAACTTTGAAGGGTTGGGTTGTATGAGCATGTAACTGCATTTCCATGAAAAACATACGTTTAAAGGAAAACACAGAGCATGGACTTTGCAGTGGGACAGAAATTGTCCAGCAAAACCTGTAAATGGTGCATAACTTGGACACAAGTCTCAAGCCCTGTGCAGTCACACTGCCAGTGTTAATGAAGCTGTCTTTGGGCCCCAGTCTTTTCACTCTGAAGATGGTAACTGTGATTCTTCGGGTTTTGGAGTGGCAGCGCTTTGTCCTCCTCAATAAATACTAGTGCTGTCCTGCTTCTGGGTTTATTAGAGTGAATCTCTAACTGGTGGACTTGGATTGATGGCAAATAGATGCAGTGTTTAGGCAACCTGAGAAAGAGCTGAATCTGTAGTTAATGGTGGAGAGGAACACTTTGAGTGCTAAAACATCTGCTTGTGGGTGTTACAGGAATATAGTGGGAACACTGAGGGAACAATAATAAAGTGTGATTTGAGGGATGAGAAATTGGACAGACAATTTGCATCCTTTCAGTCATCCCACTAAAGCAATTCCTGTAGTTGAAAAAGGAGCTGAAACCCACTGTTGTCTGTCAGTGGTCAGAAATACCTCTCGTGTTGCATTTCCACCCCTGGAAATTAACAGTTGTACTTTGGAAAATACTTGATCTTCTGGAGCATAAAGATTGCAGGTCAGAATGTGACAGAAGGTTACATATTGGCAAATTATTAAAAACATGCTTTTTTTTGTGCATTTAAGTAGTAATCATTAAGTTGGTGTTGCTTTTGCTTAGCTGTAGCTTGCTGTTGAGGTGCACTTGTGCTGGGGAGGGTTCTGTCAAGACATTTGTAGGCTTTATGAGTTTGGTGCCAAACTCATAGATTTCTGCTTGTTGCTCCTGGCTTCTCATAAATCACAGTGAATCCTCCCTGTATCGCGACTTCTCCTTCACGACCTCGCCCATTTGCGAAGCAATTTTTTCGCAGTCCGACTTCCGGGGTCTGCGAACTTCCCCAGAGCACGCATGCTCAGTGCCTCTGCTTTGCCAAGGGGCGGTGCTGGCTCTCCCTGTGAG
>WEKX01009296.1:198723-333923 GCA_013390025.1 Pitta sordida | reverse complement strand
GGGGTCTCCTGAGTCAGAGGGGGCTCAGAAACGGTTCCCTTTGCTTCCCCGCGCTCAGCGAGTCCAAGGGGAGAACCAGAAAAGTGCCCGAAGCCCGGCGGAGTTCCGGGGGGTGGAGCAATGGGTGTGGCCTGCATGCATATTAACCACCTGCCGTTCTTTGCAAATTTGCTATTTCGCGAGGGCTGTCGCCTGTCCCTTTTCTCGCGATGGAGGAGGTATAACTGTATTTAGGTAATTTTGGCAAGATTAAAGTGTTATTCTGCACTGTTTATTCAAGATTCAGCCTCACCCATATCTAGACACTCAGCTGGTTGTGTTTCTTCTTCATGTTGGTCTTAGTTCTTACTCAGGATCATCATCAGCACCATGTTTTCATAGAATTATAAACTATCCTGAGTTTGACTGACCAACTCTTCCAAGTCTTGACTTGGCACAGGATGTCCCAACAATCCCACCATGTGCCTGAGAACCTTGTCCAAATGCTTCCTGAGCTCTGTCAGCCTTGGTGCTGTGCCCACTTCCCTGGGGAGCCTGGTCAGTGCCCAACCACCCTCTGGGTAAACAACCTTTTCCGAATATGCAACCCAAGCTTCCTCTGTGGGGGAGACTTTCCTGCCATTCCCTGTTTCTCCCTGCTTATTTAGTGTTTCAGTCTTCTGAATTGTGCCACATAAAGTGGGGTTTGGCTGCTTTTGTTGAATCAGAGGTAAACAGGAAGGGCCTGAAGTTCTTTATTAGTGCAGAGAAATGCAGCCAGCCATTAGGGGCAAGGACAGGAGCTGCTGGGCCCTTCTGTGTCACTGCCTCAATCCTCCACCTCCTGCACTGATGGAGAAGTGGCAGCCTGGAGGTGCAGGGCCTCTGGCAAAAGCAAACTGCAAACAGATGGGTCAGTTTTGTAGGTGAAGTATTTATTGGGCAGGAAGGAAACATTATTTAAATAAGCAAAATATTGCCGGAATCTTATTTTCTGCTTTTGTCAACATCAAAGTTGCAGACTAAGAAAACCGAGGGTTTTGCTGACTTTGAAAATCTCTGGTTTTTAACAACGTGTGCAATTTCTAGAGGCTGCTTATGTGTGCAGTAGTTCCCCACATTGTAAAAAAAAAACAACCAGGGAAAAACACTTCTCTGCTTGTTTGTAAACAGCCTGTGTTTTGTAAAAGCTTTTTATAAGGTCATTTACTGTAATGGCAAATAATCAGCGGTTCTTTTCTGCTGAGCAATTCAGGCTGGAGAGGAGTTTTACACTAGAGTGACTGGACACACACTGGAGGTTTCTTCCCTTAGTGTAATATTTGATGGGCATTTTCTTTGTGCCTTGTTGGGAGACAATTTGTGAGGCCTCTGCTTGGGCAAGGAATTTTTTTCCCCCCCCATTTTTTCCTCCCTGTCTCTGTGCTGGAAGTGCTTTGTATGCAGCGTGTCTGGTTACTGGTGACTCTTCCTGGGACCTGTAAAATAAATGCTGATAACTGGAGTTTAATGCTGCTTTAATTGATTTTTAACTTCAGAATTCCAGGTGCATAAATACTAGAAATGCAGTTGCCATGGAATATGTAGCCAATTTTTCCATAAAACTTGAATCTGAGTACTTAATATTTAACTGTTTACACTAGGAATAGAAAAGTAAAAGCAGCCTTATTTCCTTTATAGTAAAATCCAACCTAAAAAACTCTCAAATGATGTTTCGGGCATCTCAGTTATTTGACAATAATGGTTTCAGTATGAAAATGAAGGGGAGTGTTTGTTTCACCTGAGGATGAAACCTTTGGCCAGTGCTCAGGCTGCATTTAGAGAGTCTCTCTAAATGCTCTGTGAAAATATTCCTCCTTTTCAACAAAAGCCAAGCCTAACTAGGTTTGTACCTCCAGAATTAGGTGTAATGTAACCCATCTCATTATGCATTAAATAATGTGTCCCTTTATTTCTACGTTTTTTATCCTGTATAGAGAAATATCTCTCTCCCTCTTCCCCCTCTTTTTTTTTTTTTGGTTGGTTTTGTAGTGAACATCGTGTAGCTTTTGGATTAAAAATAAGGCCTTATTTTCTGTAATTTTGCAGCGTGAAAAGACTAATTTGTGCCCACTGCTTCCTTACAGGAGAGTAAGTGATTTAGTGAGTCTAGTGGATGATCAAAGTATAGAGGGGAAAAAAAATCAGCCCAGGCAAATAAAGCTGTTTGAGGAAAGCTGAAATGGATGAATTGTTTGCCTGCATGTTCTTTACTGAGGGCATCAGATCTGTATCAACAAAGTGATAAACAAATCCCAAGGACAGGAACTGCACTGAAAATGTACTGAACTCCTGGATGACATGAATTCATTTAATGGAAAAAAAAAAGCCTAAGAAATGATGGTAACATGTAAGTAAGCCTGATTTACACACCAAACAATAGAATGAAAACTCTGAAGAAAGAATTAGCAGAGTGCTGGAATGGGATATAAGGGGTAAGAGTCAGTTTGGGGGAACATTAAAGTTCGTTAGGGTTTCTTGGAGGAGTCAGGAATCAAGAACATAAAAATCATCCAGTAGGTAGTAGTGTAGTCACGGAGAGCTGAATAACAAGGGGATATTTTACTGATGAAAGACTTGGAATGACAGAAAAAAAAAATCATTGCAGACAGATCTCCTGATACTGAGCATTGTTGTTCCTCAGTTCCATTTGATGGAAGACAGGTCATCTCTCTGACAGGTTTTTTCAGCTCATCCCCTCTTGTTCCTGGCTGTGCCATTCTGCCTTCCCATATTTTAGCACGTGGGATGGTGAAATGCATCAGGGGATTGATGGGCCCCAACTTGGAGTAAACATCCATTAAAAGGGGGAATAAATTTGGCTGAGTGGGGTCTTGGATAAAAATTGTTACCTTTGTAAGCTCAGTAAGGGTTGCCAGAATGGTTACACCACTTACTGTAAGCGTAGCTGATGTATCTGTGTAGTACCTGGTGTCCTTAACTCCAAACCTTGTACAGGGATTTTTACAGGTGAGAAACAGCCCAGAGTTCCCAGTGGCAGATTTGTCTCTTGTGTCACCCTCATTCACTGGGTGACACAACTGGCACATGTGACTGTGCTCTTTTGCTATGGAGAGGAGTGTGTTCTTCTAAGGTTTTCAATTTAAGATACAAGTATGGACAAAAAAATCTTTCCCTACTTCCTGCAGTCAGGATGTGTAGGGAGAAATGGAGAGTAATTCTCCCAGGTTTTTATTGAAATATAAAAAAGAGATTTGCTTATGGCTGGTCCTGATGTGTCAAAGCAGGGAGCGAAAAATTATGGTAGCAGCTGCTTTGTCTAGTTTCGGCCCAAGAATTCTGAATTGTCATTTACAAACTAAACATTTACAGTGCAAATGATTATATTTTTAGTTCAAGTCCCTGTAAAGAAACAGATTTTTTTTTCATTTTACATTAATCTGAAAAAGACGAACTGTGATCCCACCATTTTCTCACTGCTTTCCCCTACTTGTAGTTTTTCCTGCGTGATTCCTGCTAAGGGCTGGCCAAGATCTTCTTGCTCCTGTCTTGCACTCAGTGAGGGTTTAGGGATGGTATTAGTTGGTAACAGAGGGAGGAAATTATATGCCTCTCTATTTTGGGGGGAAAATTTTTGTTTCAAATGTTGTTTTTTAAATGCTACTAAGTTTTGACAAGCTCTATTTCCTGCTGGCTCTAGGAGAAACCAGAAAATGGCTTTTGTTTCCTAACTGGGCAAGGCATGCCATTTGAACTTTTGTGTCTGGAGATAGGAAACATTAATTTACAAGTTCAAGGAGCAGGAGACCTTTCCACCTGCACAAACAATTAAAATTCTGCCTTTGTGAGCTTTCAGAAAAAAAACCAAACAAAACAAAACAAAAAACCTGCTTCTTGGTTTTGGTGAAACTTTCTCATTCTCCTGGGATTCTGTGGCCAAAAGGAGAACACTGCATGTGACTGCAGTGCCTCAGTGTGTGTTTGACAGCTGAGTCAGCCCTGCTTTCCTACAGACCCTCAGAAATATCTGGGTGACCATGAAGAACAATCTTTCATCTGTGTTCTGTCAGGTTGCCCAGCACATTCTTTAAACTGGGATGCATGAAAACAGAGGGCATCACAGAGAGCTTGAATGCTGAATTGTTTCCCTCTGGTTATGAAATGTGAGAGTGTCATGTTGGTTATGAAATATCACATAGGTTTGTGCTTCAGTGTTGATTTCTTCTGAGTTACTTTCAGTGGTTTTGCTAAGATACTCTTTTCAGGGGTTCTGAAAGCCATCTCCGAAATCTCAGTCTAGTTTTATACTTTGCTGTTGATTCTGAGATAGGGACAAAGCATGACCTTCTGATCAGTTCATCCCAAGTTTTCTTCTTTCCAAACGTGGAATGTTTGCATTTATCCCTTGTTTCAGAAATTGATTCCAAGGAAAGGGAAGGTCTGGTGACAATTTTATTTCTCCTGCTATATAAGGTCAGCTCTAAAGTGGAAATCCTCGTGTTGCCATACAGGTTACAGATGGGTTTTGCATAATTAGTAATACTGCCTGATGTCCCAGGAAAAATGCAGTTATTTGCATGGAAGTACTCTCACTAGGATAGCATCTTCAGCTTGAGGGAACCATCCTAGAGTGTACTGAGGAAAATATGCCTTATGAAATATGTATTGCAGTAGATGATGTCCTGGCATGTATAGCAGGGTTACATGTGGAATTTTACACATTGATTTCTTCCTCCTGTCAGTCAAGTGTTTTACCATCCCTGACAAATTGATTATGGAGGCTGCAGTAATTTATTGGTAATGGCCTCTGTTCCTGCACAAGGTTACTGCAGTTGCATATTGAGGTCTTCCTGTTACAGCTTAAAGCAGGTGTTAAGTTGCTGGACCAACTTGTCTCTAGTTTTGATGCTCTGAGCACTAATAGTCTGGGCTGTCAAGTTGAATAGCTGAGATCACAGAATCACAAAATATTCTGAGTTGGAAGGGACCCACAAGGATCATCGAGTCCAACTTCTAAGTGAATATCCATACAGGGATTGAAGCCACAACCTTGGTGTTATGAGCACCATGCTTTAACCATCTGAGCTAATCTCCGGGGCATCTTTTTCTTTTTTTTTTAACCTAAATCCCTATNGCCGATAGCGATGCATGGGGTTGTTATGTCCAAAGTGTAGAACGTGGCACTTGGACTTGTTAAATGCAAGCACCCCTGGAGTTCTAGCTCTCAGCTTGCTAAGAACATATTTTCTCTCATGTTTATCTTAATTGTATCCCCAAAGGATATTTTTTCCTCTCTTCTATGAAGAATCATTTCTATATTTAATTTGCTATGTATGTTCTTTGCTTCTCTTGGAAGACTGAAAATATTTTCTGACTTTTGCAGTCAGTTGGAAAACTTTGTACTAAAATCTTCCCATGGTACTTTTAGTTTCCCTTATTTGAAAATCTGTTTTCTGTATCATTCAATGCAATTCAATTCAACCTGGCCCAATTAGCTGCCTTAAAATCAGCCAAGTGTTGTGTGGGGCATTTCTGTTCATGGAGTGAACCAGTTGGGTGCCTCTCAGTGCAGGCTGGGGTTTCAGGGACACCCCCCGCAGGAGCCTGGTTCCATGTGGGACAGTAGGGCTGGCAGGGTCTGCAGTGCTGCTGGGGACCAATGTGGATGAAGAAGTCGCAAAGCTGATGGGTCCTGGTGATAAACTGATCTCCTCCTGTGTGAAAATCGCTGCTGAATTAGAGCATTTAATCTTGGCATTTGTATCCTGTAAGCTTTTCCTGTGGATGTGGGTTATTCTGCCATCAGCTTTATGGGCTTTGTGGAAAAGAAGTTCTGTTACTTATTATATTTGTTCATCGTGCAGAATGGAACCATGAAATGCTGTTTTATCGTGTTTGTTTGTTTGTTTTGCTGTGGCAAAACCTATTTGAAGCAAATTAACCTGTATGACTGTACAGTGCATAGTGATTTCTGATACCTTTTGAGAGGAAGTTTTATTGCCTGGGTTCATTGAGATGCAAAAATCTAAAAATGCTGGATTTAAAGATGTAGAGAAAAAAGTTAATAGGAAAAAACCCATCAAAACTCTTCCCTTCTTTGTTCATAATCTTTAATGATGGTGTAACTTTTTAGGATAAACCAACATCCAACCTCAGTCAAACAAAATACCAACCAATTTTATTTCTGTTTTACTTCTCTGTAAGACCTTCTTTTCTGCTGTAAGTGTATGTCAAATACTTGTTGTGCCTTAACTCCTCTCATATTAAAAATTACAAGCACATATAAATAGAAATACACTTTGTTGTTGTTGTTAATCTTTTAGATTTTTATGTCTCTCAACCATTTCAAGAGTCTGCTGGTAAAATCCAACCTCTGGTGGTATTTCTGGTTAGGTTGAAGAGAGGTTTGGCTCCATATGGCTTGATTTGTTACTAAATCAAGGCTTTCCTGCTAAGTCTCGTACTGTTGTTAGATGTGGAAGTGCTGGGGTCAGTTACAGCGGAGCAGGAATGTGTCTGTCGCTCTGGATCTTCAGAGATTTGGGATTGCCCAGCCTGGAGCCCCATGTGGTGCCTGTGCCGCTGCACAGGAAACATGCTCCGTACATAGAGGGTTTTCCCTCAAAATTCAAAGGGTAGTATAGATGTTAATTAGAAATTTTTATTTTTCTCCTCTTCTGGGCTAGTTTGATTGATTGATCCAGTCTGAGCAATTGCAGCGTGCATGAGAGGTGAGAGTGAGACAGGGAGGAAGACGAGGCTGTGCCGTGAGTAATGAGCTGTTTCAGTCTGGAAAAATCAGCGTAGCAGGGTGGCCAGAGCCATGGAATGTATGTATTAACCTGGATTTGGAAGTCCAGGACTTGACAGCTAGTGCAAAGAAGAGCTGACTTTAAAGAAAGTTTAAAGTTAATCTTTCTTTTTCTCTCTTATTTCTCACATGCTCACTGGTGAAACGTTGCCTGACTCTTTTTAACATTTCTTTTTTCAAGCATGAACTTTCTTACAGCATAGCTTGACCAGGTGACTTGCTGCTGGGCTGCCTTATCTGGAAATTATATGGGTTTTCTCCTTCTTCTTGATGAAGAAAAGCATTTTATCCGAGACGCTTGTTTATGGTTAGAGAAATCTCACGTGTTCTCTACAGGTATTTTTGTGCTCTGGGTTTAAGATAAGCATGTAGGAGGACTCACTTGGGATGGAATAGGACAATATTTGTGTTAATCAGCTGGTCTTCTGTCCACGGGTACTTCAGCACATTAAAACAAACACGCAGTAGACATGAATTAAGGGAGCAGATATGACGTGGGATTTCCCAACTGTTTAAAATTAAAAAAAAAAAAAAAATCTTTGCCAAGAATAACTTCATCTACAAATGCTTCTCAAATGTTTTGCACATTTGTTGTTCTTCAGAGGATGGGTGGCCAGGCCTCTTCACATGTGGGCACCATATAGTGACGTGCTGTGGGATGGTCTGAGTTAGTTTAAAGGCTTCAGGCCTTGGCTAATCTGGGCTGTTCTGGCTGAGGCAGGTTAGGCTGCAGAGACACAAGCAGGTGTGCTGGCAGATGTGGAGAGGTGACAAGGAGCAGTTTAGGACAGTAGTTGTTCCACCTGCAACAGCAGAACAGCACCATGGACACGCTTGGTCTCCTCTGTGTGACGTGTATGTTACTTCTGTTTAGTTGTGCATTCCACTGACAGCCCACAGAAACTATTCCATTTTCTACCACCTACAGAAGAAGGATTACTACTCTTACCCTGTACTAATCTCCAGCCATAATAAAGGAGTTTCCCTTCCCTTCACCTCAGTCTTAAATGCAACTGGGTAGCTTCCTTCTCCTCACTACTTGTTAGATAATGTTTAAATATTGGTATATGTTACATGTTTATTCAGGCTTTGAAGATTTTACAGAGTGGTTTGCCCAGTTACTGTGTGCTTCTAAACATGGTAACTTAGCTGCCTATCCCAGAATTTCTGTGCGGAAAAAAGGACGTGAATTGGTCTTCCACAAAATCCGCTTCACTGCATCTCACACAACTGTATCTGCTCTAAGTCTGCACACCTTCTTTTTGTGTTCCCCCACCAAAACTCTGAGCCATGTTAAAGAAGCTGTTGTACTTTTACCATAATCTGCAATACTTGTCTTTGCTGTTCAGTGTTGAATTCTGGGATGGTTGTCAAGATCTGTTGGGTATCTCCAACTTCTTCACTTAAACCAAGGAAAGAAAGAAATATATGGAAGTACAACCCAACACAGTGCTGTGGATTTGTCTTGAGTTGTTTTTCTTCAGCTTTTTGTGAAGCAGCTTTGTTGTGTTTCACAGCAGAGCAAAGCCCTACAGACATTGTCTCTGCAGAGCAGAGTGCCTTTGTCTTCACTGAAAGTTGGAGTCAGTGTTCCAGTTGTAGATTTTTACATGATTGCTTTCTCTTTTTTTTGTCTTTTCTCTTTCCAATGAATTCCAGGTTCATGTACTGGACGGACTGGGGAGAAGTGCCAAAGATAGAACGTGCTGGGATGGACGGTTCCAGCCGCTCCATTATAGTGAACACAGACATATATTGGCCAAACGGACTGACCTTGGATTATGAGGAACAGAAACTTTATTGGGCGGATGCTAAACTCAATTTCATCCACAAATCAAATCTGGATGGAAGTCAGAGGTAAGAAGGTTTTGGTTTATGTATGTTATGTGGTGCTTTTCGTAAAAAATATTGATTTTTTTAGTCACACTGTAAGCTGCATTGCAGTAATTGTTGTGTTAGCACTCACAACATTTTCAGCAAACTGGTGCTGAAACTTTTATCCTTCCCCTTTCCAGCATTTAGAAGTGCATTATGTGCTCCTCTTCAGGGTATCCTGTAGCTCTGTGGAGGACTTTTCTTTGAACCAGTTTCATAAAGAAATCCTTGAATCCTGTTCCTAATTGTGTAAAAATACATAGCAAAACTGTCCCTTTCCTATAGGTTTTCTGAGCAGTGTTGCTGTGGTATTCACAAGTGTGGAAAATAATCTGAAAAAACAGGTCATCAAATACTAGTGTTTCAGTTCCATTAATTATAGGGTCTGGGAAATCAGTGGAAAATAGTCCTTACAAGAGAACTATGTTAAAAGGACTGTTTTCCTCCAACAGTTTCGTAGCGGTGTGGTCAGTCGGTCCAGGGAGGTTGTCCTCCCCCTGTACACAGTGCTGGTCAGACCCCATCTTGAGTACTGTNGATGTCGTTCTTTTTGATCCAGTCATGGCTTCATCTTACTTAAGGGCATAACTAGTACTTTATATATGTGCATTTTTCCCTAATTTGGGCAGTGACTCTCTTCATTAGATGAGGGAGCTTTGACAAGTATTGTTTGCACACACAGATGGTGACAGTTATTCTGTGCCCAAGGTATCACACAGAGACAGGGTTTTGTGAGGTGGTTCTTTGCACACTGTTGTTTTGCTTCAGCTGTTTTATCTGGGCATGATCTTTGTTCTGACCTCTAAGGGACTTGTCCCACCTTTCACCATAAATGTTAATTTGACATAAAGAAATCAATTATATTGATAAGGTAGTTTTATGTGAACTGGTGAGTAGGAGCATAGGCAGCAGGCATGAAACATGTCTGTTGTCTTTCTCTGGTATTTATTTTGAACTCCACAACTGGTTTGAAAGGTTGTAGCACTTTCCTCTTAAATTCTGCCTTTTAAGAGATCAAAGATTTGTGCAGTATTTTTGTAATGCTGTTTGTTCATAGAAAGAAATAGGATTTGGATGCAGTTTTAAATTTGTGTCTTTAGGTGTAAATATTATAACTAGCTTTGTTAGTTCAAAACTTGGAGATGTGGATATCTTATTTTGGAATAGCCCTTTGTTTGATGTTTGTTTCACTAGAAAGAAAACTTAGTACCAAAAAAGAGAGAAATATTTCATAGTGATACTTTCTTTGAAAAACGAAGACTCACATAAGTTTTCGAGTACTGGAGAGAGGAAAAGGATACGAATTGTCACACACAGTAGTAACCTGAGTGGGTTTTACTTCTTTTAATTTATTTTTTAACCTGTTTTATGTCGTGTCTTGCTCCAGAGCTACTTCAGTGTTTCCTGCTGGCACTTCTGCTTTTTCAGTCGTCTTTAGCTGCTGACTTAATTGCAATTTTTCTCTTACTAGTGATCTGTCCTAGAGTGGTGTAAATATACTTGGGTTTGATATTCTGGTTTTGTTTTAGTGTTTATTCCCTGTGATTAATCTGAGAGGTGAGGCTGTGAAGGTGCTGACCTTCCCTTGTGCGAGGGGCTGACCAACCTTGTCTGTCTGCAGAGAGATGTGTCAAACAGATGTCCCATGGCATAGAAGTCACCTGGGTCCCAGCTCATCCCAGAGTAAATTAATCTGGAATTAGTTAAATCTCTAATAAAGACCTATATGGGCAAGTGATTTAGATTTTTAGATCTACTGATTCTTTCTTGTGTAGCGGTAAAAAGCTACACTCCGATGCTTTCAGTTCACAGGTTATTCTGAGTTGGAAGGGACCCTCAGGATCATCTAGTCCAATTCCACACCTACTAGACCATGTCGCTGAGCTCCTCAGTTGTTGGTTTTATTTTGTAAATTGATACATTTCAGTATCAGGAATATTTTGTGGCAGTGTGCCCATATGTCACTGTTTGAGGGGGAGAAAGGGAAGTCACCTCTAGAAAGGAAAGCACATGTGACTTCCCTTAAGCACTCACAACACATACTGATTCTAACAGCACCTGTTTTTCCCTGGGCATGTGAGAAAGTGCTGATAGTTCAGGATAGGGTCAACATCTGTATCCAGGCGGTTTTGTTGTTTTGGGGTTTTTTTATTCTTTGCAGTTACGTCACCAGGAGGGGAAAAAAGGAAAGAACTGCCAAAGTCAGGCTGTACTACAACGGGGTTTTGTGTGTTTTTTCTGTGACCTCTTAGCCTCAGCCTATGTTGAAAAAGGATCTTCTAGGGCTCTCTATAGTGATGCATTTTTTGTTAGATACTGTGTTTCAAAATTCAGCTTCTTCAGTATGATCTTTTACAGCTGTAATTCTTAATTTTGTTTCTTAATTATTCTGTTCATCTCTTTCAATAACTGATTTTCTAATGCTAAAAAAGACAATTTCTAGTTCTGCAAATAAAGCAAAATCCTTTTAGGTCTTCCTTTTACATGGAAAAAATCACCCCACAAAACTCCCCCGAACCCACAGTGCTTCAATCTTTTCTCTTAGTCATCTTCAACCTCCTGAAAAAAACCCACAAAACATACCAACAGCAAAACCATCACCACCAAAAATCCTGAACAACGACCCTTCCTGCCAAAAAAAGCCCCACAGAAAATCTCCAAAGCAAACCAAAAAACCCCCCAGATTTTCCCATGAGGCAGATCTACCAAGTGTTCCTTATTTGAGTTGTTCCTCTTGGCAGGTGGATCAAATACAGGGGATTTAGGGTTGCTTGTCTCTTCACAGCTATCCATTTGTTAGGGAAAACTTATTAAAAAACCAGTATTTTTTGTCATAATGTTGAACGACAGAAGGGGGAAAGAACCTGTAGATGATTGTAAAAGCTTCATGTAAAGTAGGGTGGCATGAGTTTTAATTGCTTTGGGAGAAGTGAGAAAATCTTAGCAGGAACTAACAGTATTGTATCAAAAAAGAGTTTCAGACAGTTCAAAGAAAGCTGATTTTGTGGTTTGGAAGGTGAAAGAGGATACAGTATAAATAGGAAAAGAGATGATCCTTGTGGGTCCCTTCCAACTCATAATATTCTGTGATTCTGTGTGATTCTGTAATTAGTGTCACTGACAGTATTAAAGTGTTGAGGTTCAGACCTCAGAGATCTAAAATTTGGATGGAGTTCTCTAGAAGTTCTTAATGTGTATTTCTAAATCTGTAAGACATCCCAAACTTTTTTATCTTTTTATTTCTGTGGTCTGAACATACAAGTCACTACACAAGAATTAAAATTTTTAAGATCTGTATCTCGGAGGAGGACTTTGATATGAATCACAGAATATCCTGAGTTGGAAGGGACCCACTCGATCTGTCCATATACCTAGGGGTGCCCCACTGAGA
Source organism: Pitta sordida (assembly GCA_013390025.1). Classification (NCBI taxonomy): domain Eukaryota; kingdom Metazoa; phylum Chordata; class Aves; order Passeriformes; family Pittidae; genus Pitta; species Pitta sordida. The sequence goes on along the minus strand of WEKX01009296.1, from coordinate 321,867 downwards.
ATCCAGCACTTCCCCTTTTTAAACTTTTAAACTCCTTTTAGAGTCACAGTGAGCCATCAGAACTAGTCAGCAACATGACAGCAAATTTTACAGTGATGCCGTATCGTTGATGACCTGCTGGCCCTGGGATTAACTAGTCCTGGCTGCTCATTGGAATAAAGAGGAAGAGCGCAGAAGTTGATAACTGGTGCCCTTGGTTTGCCAGTGAGAGAAAGAAATGAACAGTTTTTCCATGTCAGAATGCAATAGTAATTAAAAAATAAAATGGATGCACAGAAAAGATGGTTTTGTTTCTTGCAGCTCTTGCCCTGCTCTTATCAGAGGGAACAGTTGATTTTTTGTGGGAGTAATTAAACAAAACTGAACTGCAGACGGCTCTCCTGTGAGCAGAGTACCCGAGATAGGTTTGGTTCTTGAATTAATTTCCTCTTCCTTTACCCTGCAGCAGCAGTTCTAATTAATAAATTAACACATTACTGGCTGAAGGGAAATGCACTTACAAGGTCCCCCAGGAAGTGTTTGTGCTAATGAGATGGTTTTTGAAGCCACTGTAAGAAAACATACTTTTAGCAACTGTCAGAGAGCTGGGAAGCACTTGCAGGGAGGTGAATATCTTAAGTTTGCACTTGAGCATTGATTTTTCTAGTTTCTGTTTTCAAGCATCAGCTCCTGTCTGTCTGCCAGATGATTAGTTGCAGATTTGTTGAAACACTCAAAATACTGTGTTCTTGCATTTAAAAGAGGCTTTTTTCATTATTTGCCTGTAATATGTACAATACACGACATTTTGCACAAGGTATAAAATCCTGTGTTCTGTATATTTCTGTGACACAAAATTGCTCAACACCTTCAAGCACTGAAGAGGAACCAGTCAGTGATGAGAAGCCTTTTTCAATATCTCACCAACACGTTACAGGCCAGAGCAGAGGCCAAACAATGCCCTAATTAACACTGCTAGAGAATTCTGCATAAACAGAATTAATAAGATTATTTGCACGCAGAGCTATGGTGAATTTCTTGGCTCTTGCCTAAGATGCTTCTGAAATAAAATGCTGCAAAAGTGTCACTTCAAAACATCTGTAGATGACTGTGTATATAGGCAGAGTCACTAGTTCACAGGCCTCTCTGCTTTCTGCTAGAATTTAAAACAGTGTATAGTACAGAATGATAAATCATTCTATAGGTAATGGATCTACAGATGTACCTTCTCCTGAAGTCCTTCATTTCCTTCCCTCATACCACACGCCTTCCACCCACACTGCCCGAAAAATGACCCACGGAATCACTTCATTTTTCAACCATGGTTTGATTTCTGATGGACTTTTTCAGGCTTTCACTACAGCTGGGGTTTGAAATGTCATTGATATTTGTTACATATACGTTCTGGAAACATGTGGCAGTCGTGACTCAAAGAAGTGGCAAAAGGCGAAACACTTTGGTCTTAAAAGAGAGCATTATATCCCACAAGTCATGTTTCCTGCTTACTTGCTCAGGTAATTAGAAGCAGGCTTGTCTCCTGATAGGAATATTTGGACAAGCATCCATGATAAAGATCCAGCTCAGTTTACTGAGTTTGCTTTGCAAATGTTTTTGTTAGGTTGGTAGGAGAGGAAATGTGAGCTTCTGGGGGAACCAAAGCTCCCTGCCCTCCTTGTGGCATCCTGGGAGATCCAGGATTCATGCTGTGAGTGCTTTGGCCACTTACTGATATTTCCAGCTGTTTCCCCCTTTCAATAGCCCAGGAGATGGGAATAGGTATGGGATCCCCCACAGTGACTCTGGAGAAACGGAGTGAAACAGAAATGTGGGAATTCTTGCATCCTGCCCTGGAGACAGAACACAAGCAGCCTCGGGGGTCACCCAGGTGGAGTTTTGCTACTGGGAAGCTGGAATGTGAATGGTTTGGAGACGTACAGGCCAGGATGTCTAAAGAACCCCAGGTTTTCTGCAGGTGTTCTGCTCAGTTCTTGAAATTAGAGAACTAATGCAGCCAGGATAGAAGGGGTTTGGTTAATGGAAGGTGTTTGCTTGTTCAATTTTATGGAGAAATGCTGATGTACTTGGATGCAAAACGTGTGTTAAAATCGGAAGATGGAAAATAGTAATTCTTATGGTATTTTAGATTTAAATTATCTTGCTTGTTGGTGGCATTCTTTTGGCAATCTGAATTATTAAATTTCGTAGCTATAATCTAGCTTCAAATTTGAATGCTTGTGTTAGTTGGAAAAGGAATAAAAGGCAGACTGAGGAAATCCTGGTTGTGATAAAGGATATGAATTTAAAGTTAATAATTTGGGGTCATTTTACCGTAAATTTTTATTTCTAGTGAGTTATGTCTTTGAAATGCGTATTATCTTGGAGCAGGAGCTTTTTTGTCATTGTTAGCGTAAAACTGGATAGACTGTCTATGAAGTTTCATGTCTATTTTCTATTTCAGAGTTCAATAGTCCATTTTGTAATTCCTCCTTTAGCTTGTTTATTATTTGTTTCCTTTATCTTCATGAAGTATTTCACAGGACTTTAACAGAATAAGAGTAGAATAAAGGTAAATGTAATTAAATTGTATCTAAGGCAGTAGAAAACTCTAGCAAGTTTTTGTTGTAATTGCATCTCTGATTACTATGATGATAAATAGATGTATTTGAGAAATCACAATATACAACACAGAGGGATTTTAATTTCTGTGCAGACTGCTTTTTTTCTCCCTTTCTCTTCCCACCTTCCTTCTCTGCTGTCCCCTGCTGCATTTCTTTCCCGGATAACTGAACAGAGATGGTGACATTTTAAATGTCAGTTGTCATCAAGGTTTTTGCAGGAAAGATTATTAAAGCTAGTGTGTGTTTAGTACCATCTAATAGCCAGTTTGCATCCTGCTGGAGCCTTAGGGGTGTCTCCTGAATGTGTCACATCACTCCTTACCTTCATCTCTCACTGTCTCATCACATATGGTGTCTCTTTTTAAAGCGAGACCAACGATACAAGTACAGCAGTTTGAAGGAACCAAAGAGCTTGGCAGAGGACAGTAGGATGTAGTGCTTTGTGCTGTTGTATCATTTGTTCCCATAAATCCTGGGCTGATAATGTCTTTGCCACCAAAACGCTGTCAGGTCCCACCAGTCCAATTACACTCGCAGGGCTTTACCTGGTGCCTGGATCAGTGGCTTTGTAAGTGAGGCCAGAAATGTGGAGACTTGTCTGCTGCTCCCCTACCCTGGGCTTGTGAAATACCCTGTGGGTGGGAAGCACCTGATCCCAGCAGCTCTGCACAGGAATTGAGTACTACAGGAGATGTTCTGGGCCCCTTCATCAACTTGGATGTATTTAATAGATAATTAGTCATGGCAGAAGTTGGGACCCCTCTGCTTGCTTGCCGAAACCAGAGCTCTGCGTTTCCCAGTGTAGGTCATGCTGGAGGCAGAACTCCTTCACAGCAGCCATCAGAAGGTCATTTCTTGCTGTGTGTCTTCTTCCTTTTCCTGTTTTTTAATAGCTGGGCTCCAGTCGTTTTCCCTCACTCCTCATTAGGCTGTGGAGACTTGTTGAGCACAACTCGAGCCACTGCTCCCATGCTGACACACATCAAGTGGCTGCAAGTGTGGCCTGTGGAGGATGTCTGAAGAGGGAAAAAGCCCTGCTGGTTTTGCTGATTGAAAGTGAGCTATCACCTTGCTAGAAATGAGGAATACAGAGTATATGTTAGTGGTAATACTCAACTTAAGGAGATGCAAGAAACACACACTCTTGTGCTTGGACCCAAAGCCATTTTTATGTGTTGCAGCCCTTTACTCAGAAAAATAATGTAAGTTGGAGACCAATTGCTTAAGGCTGTGACTGATGGTGCAGCCAAATGGAGGACTCCCAAATCTGGCCAAATAAGGCTCACAGTTCACCTGATGCGTTGTCATATGAATAGATAGTTGTCTGAAAGTTAGGCATGTCTAACAGAGGCTATTGTACTCAAAGATTTATTCTTGCTACCACCTTAATCGCATGTAAAATCCTCCTGTTGTTTTTTTCTGTTTGTTTAGTTATTGGTTGGGGTTTTTTTAAGTAAGCTAGAATGCTTTGTGGCTGTGTGTCTTCTCTTGTGCGTGGGAATGCTGACTTTGGTGCAGGTTGTTATACATAGTGAGAGCTTTGGAACTTCTGTTCCTTCTTTTTTCGTATGACAAGTGTAAATTTATCATCAAGACTCATTCTCCAAGCCTACTCTAAAATTATTCAAATCTGAAGACCTTTAGGGTTTGAGGGTGAGCTTGGTAAAGCTGTTCACAGAATTAGAATGCCTTTATAGTTGGTGTGGTGAATCATTCTGGCTTCAATGTTTCACTGTACATTATATTACAGTAGTTTTTCCTTAGATGCTTCATTGGTGCATTTAATTAGAAGCAAACATACACCTGGCTCGAGACAGAGATAAGAAAGAGAAATAGTTTTGTCCTGCTTTTGAGTGCAAAATACCAGGAAATAGAAAATTTTGTTTGGTGTAGAATTGGGACACTAGAGTGACAAGTAAGGGAATGTGTGTCTCTTTCTTTTAAGCAGAAAAAAGTAGAAGCTGTAAAGATAATGTGTCTTTTTCCAGAAACTCAGGTGAAAGAGTAGTAATGACTGTAGTCTCTTTGTGCTCAGAGTCATTGGCAGAAGACACCCTCAAGTTTCTTGCTTTAATATCCTTTTTCTGTTATATGTATTTTAACAGAAAATACTTGGAAAATAGAAGTGTTTTTGTTGTCTATTAAACTGTTTCAGTTGGACATACTTGCAGTAGTGATGCCTGTTGTGTGGGGATGTTCTGCCAGTAAATATATAAATAATAAGTCTGTTCCCTGCAAGAACAAGATCAGGAGGCTGGTGTTCATAGTGTGCCTTATTCTGGAGGAGTAGCAGGGCTGTGTCTCCATCCCTTATCCTCTCAGTCTGTGGAACAAGTGGTGATCCCTGCTATTCAGCAGGAGCTTGGAGATGTGGGAATACATGTCCTCTCACACAGTAAAGAAGAAAGGAGATGGGAAGAAATGCTTATGTGAGTGGTAATTGTGTGGCCCTGCTTTAGGGAGGGTGTTGGTCCTCTCCATCCTAAGTTTTTCTATGATTCTGAATAAAATAACCATAAGAATTGAGCTACTTAATTCCATTTCTGAGGAACTTGGGTACAGATAATTAGCTTCTATATCTCAAGAGCCTGGAAAAACCGTCTTCAGCAATGTTTGTACAACATTTTTGTGATTGCTAATGAGCATGTGTTTGTATATATGCGTAAAATATATGGGTATACCCTTTAATTTTGTTTATGAACCTGGAGAGAGGCAGTGACCCCATTTGCTCAGAAATGGTACCATTACCATGGCAGAAGATCACTAGAACTCTGTTTAATGGCACTGCTTGTAATGAAAACAACAGCGTGATGATTGTCATCGTCATGAATCAGGAGAGGTAACTTTGGGTATTTTTTTATAGTGGAACTATTTTCCGTTCGATTCTTTTAATAATGGTTCAAAAGAGCAAAACTGGAAGATGTGGATGGACAGGTAATTGACTAGTTTGTCTCAGTCTGAAGTCTGCTGAGGCTGAAAATGGTGGGCATTGCAGAAAATGAGCTGCCATTCCCCCCAGGGCATGGAGCCTACGAGGATTGAGTGTTCAAGGGGTGATAAGAACTAGTCACAGACCCAAGTAAGGATTTCAGTTGGCATCTCTTGAGCATCTCAGCATCAGTAGGCAGCCTGAAAATAGTCCTCCTGTGTTGTTCCTTCGTGTCGTTCCCCATAAATAAATACAAAGCTCTGATCAGCAGTACTTACAGTGTAAAACTTCTCTTCACAAAAGCTCTGTTCAAGCAAAACTGCAGCATGAATTGTCGAGCATTGTCTGAGCATTCATTTTCTTCCCTGTGCTCTTATTAGGCAAGCAGTGGTTAAAGGCTCCCTTCCACATCCCTTTGCCTTGACGCTGTTTGGGGACATGTTGTACTGGACTGACTGGAACACACATTCAATCTTGGCCTGCAGCAAGTACTCTGGGGAGGACCTGCGTGAAATACATTCCAACATCTTCTCTCCCATGGATATCCATGTTTTCAGTCAAAAGAGGCAGCCTAATGGTAAGCTGTCTTGCTTTCTTTTTTTAGCTGCAAGTTGGAACTGATTTGTTAAAAGAAATCTTAATTATTCTTTCTTTTTGGTGGTGGGTGGTTTCACTCGCGTCACAATGCGATTTTTCCAATGCAGAGGTTGGGAAAAGACCCAAAGAAAAACCAAATATTCTCTACATTGTTTTGGGGAGCTTTTTAAATGCAAGAATGAAAACCTATCTCTTACTTTTTCTCTGCCTGATGCATATATCCTGTTGTCACATTCCCTTTTCTATTTCCTGTGCCACAACTTCTAGCAACGTGGTATTATTAATTTTTTGAATTAACCATCATGTTAATTTACTGTGTTTGCAGTTTGGTTTTATATTTACCACCTACTATACATTCAGTACCAGTATGCTGAATAGTCTGTAAAAATGGGAAGAACAGAGCTGAAACAAGGCTCTTGTTTAGAGCTGAGTGCTACTTTCCCGAGAAAGGAAATGTTCAACATCTGTGTGTTTTGGTGCCATGAATACCCCCCTGCTCAACACTTGGAAGTAATTTTTCCTTGTTCTGTGTTTATCATTTCCTCCTTTATTCTGTGTTGCTGCCACTGCAGTGATTCTACCACTCAAATGTGTCTTAACACACAAGCTGAGGTCATTCGTTATCAGGAGCATTAATCTGTGTGATTTGTGTTTAACAGCTACAAACCCATGTGGAATTAATAACGGTGGCTGCTCCCACTTGTGTTTGATGTCTCCTACCAAGCCCTCCTATCAGTGTGCCTGTCCCACTGGTGTGAAACTCCTCGAAAATGGAAAGACCTGCAAAGATGGTAGGCTTTGTTTTTTAAACAAATCCTTTGGATTAAGCACGAAGTAGCTTTTGGAGGGGAAGGGTTTCTTCCAGCTTCAATGCACGTTAGGGGTGCCAGATCCTGAAATCATGCATGCCTTTGCAGTACAGAAAAAAGTGCTTGGAAAATGCCCTTTATATTAAAAAAAATAAAAGAAATATTCTCACGGCCAAAGGGCAGGTTACCTCCAGTTACAAAATTTAAGGTGCAGTTCTCTCTCTGTCACCCTGCAAGTTTGGTGGGTGCTCTGTTGTTCCCTTTACCTAGAGAGAAAATACCAACCTCCTCTGTTTCTAAAATATTCCTGAGGTTATTGGTCATGAATTAGTATTTGGTTAATAGGATTGCCCAACAAACTCATTTTTTCATTTCCATACATAAACCTGGGCTCTCTCTTCAATTTACATGCATAAAGTTAGACCCCTACATCAGTAGAGAGGATCTGAAAATAATACCGTGTCTTCAGGGCTCTTGAAAGTATTTCAGCCTTAAAACTCAGAATTTACAAGGTTTACAGGTGCAAACACTCACCTAGAACTGCTTTTAATGTCTCATTGTGGGCTAATGTCTTGTGATTTTTAAATTGTTACATTTTGTAAGGGTAGGTCTTGTGATGTTGTGCTGTGGTTGGTGTAGTACATTAACAGGATCAAAATTAACACTGGGAGATAATTAGCTAGCTCATAAATAACCATCTTTTATGCAGATCATCTCTCTGTGACAAAAACAAATGGAGGAAGAAACAATACAGCAGGGCTTAGTGTAAATAGGCTAAATAAAATGTATACAGAAATATCTTTTTTAGTTGGAGTTTTATATTTTAGAAATTCTTCTCGGCTTGTCAGCTACTGTTCAGCATTTTCTTTAATTTCATGCTATTTCATGCTCTCTGCTGATTATTTTTGCGTGTCTGTGTGAACCTTGTTAAAATAAATTGCTGCTTTTATGTGAAAAACAGCTCCCAGTTTAGCCTGGCAGGACTGTTTGTAAGAATTTACCAATACACAAACAAGATGTTTTTCTTCCATTTCCACCGACATAAGGAACAAGCTTTAATAATCTTGCTCTGGGATGGTCATATGTAGTCAGAATGTGACACAAATCCATGTGCTTTTTCAAAAATACTCAATATGCACAGATAAACTTCTTTGTGGCAGCTGATACCTGGAGTGGTGAATCACAGATAAAGGCATGTTTATTAATAAAGGCATGTTTTCAAAAACAGAGCTGCACAGAAAGTCTGTGTGAGGGAGGGGTGAAGGGTCCCCAGGGAAGTGGTCATGACCCCCTCAAGGCTGTCTGAGCTCAAGGAGCATTTGGGCAACGCTCTCAGGCACATGGTGGGATTCTTGAGGTGTCCTGCACAGGGCCAGGAGTTGGACTTGATAATTCTGATGAGTCCCTTCCATCTCAGGATACCCAGTGATTCTGTGCAGGTTTGGTCTCTTGCCAAGCATAGGTAGAATAGAAAGGCAGAGGCTGAAGGACTGAGGACAGAAGTTGGAACAAGCCCTGGAGAGATCAAGAAAAAGAAGTTGCTTCCCTTTGACTTACTGTGGGTAGGAAAAGGGACGGGTACTTCAGGCAAGAGGAGATGTGTCTTTTGTTGCTACCCATGTGCTGTGTTCAAGGAACAGGTTGTGGTATCACAGAAGTGCCTGTTTCACTGCTCAGGTTGAGCCCTGTGTCCTCATGGCAGGTGACCTACCAGACAGGTTAACTGGCCTGTGCCTGAATGGTTCCTTTCTTGTGTATCAAAGTAAATTACCAAAGGTAAGGAGAGGAATGGTATTATGAAAACCTCCCAGAACCTTATTAAAAGGACTTCAACTTCTCATGCAGAGATATTCAGAAACACCGGTTCACTTTGTTAGCTGTTTCTTATGTCTCAGAATTTATAACTCTTGCTCTTTTCTCCCATTCTCAGAACATGAGAAGCCAAATTGTACGTTCCTAGTCAGCCATAACATCTATTTGTCTTACAAAATATAAGCCCTCGCTTTATCAGAAATTTTGTTAATGAATTTGCTACACTGTGTTGTCCATTTGTATGCAAAAAACTTTCTACAAGAACGTTTGTGTTATACTTGTCAATATGATGTTGCTTTTTAAACCACCATTCTACTACAAAATGTCTTTTGAGAACATTCTGCCTCTCCCTTTTCCAGAAGAAAAGCAGGTGGGAAGAGGGGAGAAAACTGAGTCTGTTTTTATTTAGCTTGGGCTTAGAAAGGAGATAGCACATAACCCAAATGAAACAACCTGCTCAAATGATGCGTCAGGTCCACTGGTTTCACTTAATTGTGACGACCCTGTGCAGAGCTACTTTCTGAGACACCCATGGGAGAAGTTCAGCATTTAGAGCTGAGCATGCCCCAAAATGATTAATTTTTTTTTTCCCAGTCCTCTTTTGCTGTGGAAGTAGAACTGAGCCCTGAGAACTGAACATTTTTACTTTGGATAGTTTCAGTATGTAACTATTACCCTGAAATTAAATCTCTGCAACTGGAATGTGAACATGACTGTGGAAGAAGGAAGGAGGGACTGGCAACTGAGAAATGAAGAAAAAGAAAACTGAGTTTCTCTTCTTTAAGATGGTTTTGTCTTCTAGCAGTAGTCTGTAATCAGAATTGTTTTACGATAAAATGAGCAAAGAACTTCATTTCATGCTGCGTTGTTGAGGGAACTGGCCTGGACTGGGAAGATTTCGATGGGTGAATTTGGAGTGTGTGTGTTTGTGGTGTTTGCAGTGCTTTGGCACTGACAGATGATCCTGGCAGCCAAAGGTGAGGCTGGCTGACCCTCCCTGAGCAGTTTCCATGGCAACCCAACGTTTTTGAATAATCTTGGTTCATAGGAAATCTTTTCCTCCCTTGCCTCTCTCCCAGTGTTAGTTTCTCCAGTTTTTTGTAGGGTTTTTTTTCCCCTATCACACCTGAGAGGAGTTTCCCTATTTCTTGTGAGATCTGTGAATACAGTAACACACCCCCCCACCAATTTTCAAACAATTCTCCACAGTGTTCAGGAAAGGGTAAAATTACCTGGTTTTTNCAATTCTCCACAGTGTTCAGGAAAGGGTGATGGCTTGGAATAAAATTACCTGGTTTTCTAATCAGTGATAATACAAATCAGAACAGTTAAGTGAGATGTGGGCTTGTAGCAAGGTTTCAGCTCCCCCATTGCCTGGGTGAATGACTGTAAATCCCTGACCCTCAGGGAAAAGAGAGGCAGAATAAGATGTTAATGTTCAGATATTCCTAGATCAGTAAGATCCAAAGCCAAGAGTCCTTTCTGAGCACCCAGGTACTCCTTATGTCATATTCTTGGTGTAATTTATTGTTCTGCAGAGCATACTGGGATTTCTCTTTTTTAGTATTACGTGCGCTGCTGTTCTGTGTTTGGCAGTGAGACATTGAAATGATCTTTTGACTTTAAAACAAACCTAAATTTTCTTACAAAAACGAGTTTGTTGCGCTGCTGTTCTGCGTATTAATGCTTTTCTTCGTATTAATGCTCAAAGATCTCTCTACCCATGTGCTCAGCAAGGAGTTTTACTTGTGTCCCACATTTGCTGCTGCCAATACTGATACATGGTTTGCTGAGCAAGGAGGTGCAGATCTCCTCATGAACAAAAAGCACTGCTTGAGACTGTGATTTCAGCCTTGCTTTGGACGTTCTGTTCTCTTCCAGGAAAGAAATCGTTATTTTGCCCATGAATGCTTAAATCCTATTTGCCGTGTAGGCCTGGAGGCACTAACCAGAATTTTGCACTTCCTTTTGCAATTCCCTTTTCCCCAGTGGCTTTGTCAGGAATAGCCAGAATCCCAGTTTGACTGCGCAGATCAAGATGTTCGTTTCACACTTTCATTCTTTTATTTTAAAGGAAAGAAAAATATATGATTCTTTTCAGGTACGTGTTCTCTTGGGGTTGTAATTCTGAGGTTGAGCTTGTCTAGATGAAAAAAACTTGTTTGTGGTGTTGTATCAGGGACTCTCTCACAATAGAGACTTTACCACTGGGGAAAGACATTTAGGAATTAGATATTTTGGTTCAAATGTGAAGTGATTCTATTTGGGATATACAAATAATCTTGATTTCTCAGGTACAGAGAATGCACAATACAAGCCTTAGGTCTAGTAGTTTTTATGTATGAATTCCTGAGCATGTGTCTGTGTAGCTGATGATTTTAAAGTTCAGAAACTTAAAAATGGCTGAGGCCTGTATATCACTGAGATGTAATTAATTTTAAAGGTTGGAAGGGCATTAAAGCTATGTCATTAGACTTAAAGCATGCCTGTATCTGCATTCTTGTTCTGTTTCTCCTTTTCTCCCCCTTCCCTTGACTTCAGCTAGCACATAGATTTAAATTTTTTAGAATTTTAATAGTGAATTTTTGAGGAAAGTATTAGTTCCAGGACTAATGTAATGCACCATCCATGAGCTTGTAATCCCAGCTTTCAAAGTGCTTAATAAAAGTAGGCTAAAGCTCTCAAAACTACGAGCCTGAAGTAAAGCTTCTATGTCTGTATTTAGACAAGTAAGGGACTTGGTGTTCAAAACATTGCTGTCTTGAATATCCTGTGACTTGAGGCCCTGCTGAAAAGAATCTTGAGCTTAGTCCCCGGTTTGAATTGTTAGGGAATTTGTGGGATTTTAAGATTGTGTGGGAGATCAACATGGAGGGACCTGACTTTAAATACAGGACAGCTGTGTTCTTGCTTACTCTGCCTGTATTAATGCTTTTCGGAGCTTTGTGCAGTTTGAAGGCTGTGAGCACATGCCTTGGCATTCCTGGTGGCCTGTGCCCTCAAACCCAACTGTATTTGAGATGCCCTTGTGTCCACAGGCATGCTTGTGTTGGGTGCAGTAAAGATTGCCCATAGTTGACAGGTTCACATGTGAGTCTCAGTTGGAAGAGACCCACAGGATCATCTAGTCCAACTCCCAAGCAAACGCCCACCCAGGGATCAGACCCACAAGAGTGGAACCACGGGCACCACGCTCCATCAATCCCAGGCTCCCACCATCTAGACCATGTCACTGAGCTCCTCATTGAGTCTTCTCTTAAACACCTCCAGGGACGGCAGCTCCACCACTTCCCTGGGCAGACCATTCCACTGAGGGATCACTCCCTCTGTGAAAAAGCTCTTCCTAACATCCAGTCTAAACCTCCTCTGGCGTAGTTGAGAGAGAAGAGAGCAGCATGGGTTGTAAACTGTGCTCTGGGTCTTGTGTGTTTGTCCAGGCCGCTTCATCCTTGTTTGTTCGGTCCATTCCAACCAATCCAGAGGCTTGATGGCTTGATTCTTAGAGAGGCAAGAGTCAACAAGTCTGGAGATCCTGCTGTCATCTTAGCTTTTGTGTCATTACTTGTCTTTGGAGTAGAAGTGAACAAAATTGATAGGTTTTGTTATGTCCTGACAACCAGTGTCTTCCGCCTCGGTGGTGGGTGATCACTGCCTAGCCACTAAACTTTGTGCAACTGGCTGGTGTTTGCCACAATTTTGAGGGTTTTTTCCCCTTGTCTGCTATCAAGGTGGTAATGGGATCAGTCCATAAATACACCCAGCTCTTGCATTGGTTATTTTTGCTATTGTCAAGGCAAGCCTGAAGGTATTCAGAATGATCTTTTTCTCGACTTGCCTTGAGGTGAGATGCTTCCCTGCTGCTCGGTTTCTTTCGCCTGAACAGAGTGACTGTTGATCTAATGAAGCAACTGAGGTGTTCATTTGCAAATGGTCGTGTAATACTTAGCTCCAAAGTAAGCTTTAAACTTTTTACTGCTTGATTAGAGGGGCAGGGGTGGTGTTTGATGGACAGGATTGGAATGTTAGCCAAGCCCCCAGATAAGGACCATGAAATTCTTAGCTCGGGCTTCCAAAGTGCAACATGGGTTAGCTGAAAGCCAGTCGTTTCCCAGTGCTGAATTAAAGCTCAAACACAGTGGGTTATTTGACTAAACAACAGTGTTGCAGCCTGAAAGCAGGGCACTGAAGCTGTTAAAATGGGTTGTCTTTGAGAAGAATGGGAAGGTCAATTGGTCAATTTTAAGGGTGAGTTTCAGCAAGGGTATGGTTGTACACAATTGAGTCTTTCTGGAGATCTGGTATTGGTTTTTTAAAATGATTGTCAACTTCAGCTAGAGCACACAAAATACCTTTAAATTATGCCTCACAATTTTTACTGTATGTGGCAGACAATATATGGCTTTTTAACTGTTTTGAACTATGAAGTTAGTGTGTTTGCTCAGCCTTAGTTTTACCTGATAATGCCAAAAAGCTTTATTGTTTGCAAGTTTTAAAATGTAATTAATTCTCTTTGTTAAATGACCGTGAAGTTGCTAAGAAGTACTAGGGGTTTCTTCCTTACTTGAATCTAAATTGTTGGGGTTAGTTATGTACTAGTGCTTTATATGACACTAATGCATCTGTATTACTTGAATCTTGATGCTGAATTGTTTGCTATACTCAATAGCAACAAGTGCAGATGTACACAAAGACTGCTGTGTCAAGATCAGTTGCTTCTGTAATTGTAGAAAAACCTTACTAACCTGCCTGTTTTCCTTTTTCTATGTCATGTGCTTTACAGTGTTTTGGATGGTCTGTAGCTATGTAATTCCAGGTTTCTGCTTCGTGATTAATTAATGCATAAGAGCATTAATTAATTGTGCATTAATTAATGCACAATTGAGCAGTGTGTACATGTATTTCTGAACACAAGGTGGTTCAGAGCGTAGGATCCCAAAGCTGATCTTAGTCTGTACTGGACTACCAATCAGAAACAGGTGCAATAATATTCTCAGCTTCAGTTGTTGAAAGGTGCTGTTTCCTGCAGCACTGTAGAAGTGTCTTAGATATTTTTAACACATTAAACTTGCTGTAAATGAAGCAATGGCTGCTTTGGCATCACTCCAAAGTTTGGCATGCACTGAGGTTTCAGCTAGCATCCACATCAATTACTGTCTTTTTTTAAAATAAATTTGGCATCAGACACCAAAATTCTTCTTTCATCACCAACCTACTTACTTCAGTTTTAGTATTCCTCTTGCAGTCTTCTCGCCCGTATTTATACCTCTTTGAAATCAAGATGGAGGCATGGACATGTGGCTCATTTTCACTGCAAGTTCATGCATTTATTTTCCTGAACCTTCCCCAGCCTCCCCCTAACCCCCCATCAGTCCCTGGCAAACCCTTTCCTCTCGCTCTTTGAGGAGGGCCATTGCACCACACTTTCCCTGCAATTATGCATGCATTTTTCACCCTGAGCTCAGGCTTCCCTGGGGCCTGAGCTGCTCTTATCTCCCTAAGACTCCAAACTGATAAGCCACTTTAATTGGAATGGGGTGTGGTCGTTGTTTATCCTTCATTACATTGAAATCTGGGGACATAGAATAGAAAATGAAATGAAAATTAATTAGATTAGACAGTAAGTGCAACTGTCACTAATAGTACCATTAAACATGCTGTGTTGCCTGTGTGAAAACATCTTCGGCAGTGCAGCTGATTTTATTTATTGTGATTTTGACTTTTGGGCCAAAAGCCAGCACGGCTCTTGTGTGCTTCAGCTCATAATTAATTTATAAGACTGTTTATTAATCTTATTGTCTTCAATAAGCTTGTTCTAAACAAATGTGGAAGAAGCTGACAGATCTCCTGCTCTGTGTGGTCATTGGACAGTTGTCTGTTCCCAAACCTGCTTGCTCTGATAACAGTTTCTCAAAAGCCATTTATTTGTGGTGTTCCAATGCACTTTTTCCATTTCTAAGGTGGTGTTGAAACATGCAGCTTGTTTGTCATAATTGTCCCCTTACCAACAGCAGTGAACAGTCAGTAAATGTTTTATATAATTGTTTTTTTCATTTAGGAAGTTGCAGGTCATCTATTGCTTTGAATAAAATAGCAGCGTAGTCACTGCAAATCTATTTCAGTACCTTTGGAGGGAACATTATGAGTAGAAAACATGTCCAAACGTGATACATTCTGGACAAGGAAATGACCACTGAATTTTCATTATAAACACATCTGACTTGTTCTGCGGAAGAACAACCTCACTCTTGAAGCCTTTGAGTGGAATTCTGCTGGTACCCAGCAGTTTGCAGGCCCTGTGAAATCAGGGTAGCTAGTCTGACGTGTTCCAAGTGACACAGAATCAGGTTTGCTATTTACAGGCTCACTGCACATTGTTTGTAAGACGTGGTTGTGTTTGTCTCGCTCACGTAGGTGCCACTGCCCTGCTGCTTCTGGCCCGCCGGACAGACCTGAGGCGGATTTCCTTGGACACCCCGGATTTCACAGACATTGTGTTGCCCCTGGAGGACATCCGTCATGCCATTGCCATCGACTTCGACCCTCTGGAGGGGTACATCTATTGGACTGACGATGAAGTGAGGGCCATCCGCCGCTCCTTCATCGATGGGTCGGGGAGTCAGTTCGTTGTCACAGCTCAGATCGCACACCCCGATGGCATTGCTGTGGACTGGGTGGCCCGGAATCTCTATTGGACGGACACTGGCACAGACCGGATTGAAGTGACAAGACTCAATGGGACCATGAGAAAAATCTTGATATCAGAAGACCTGGAAGAACCCAGGGCTATTGTGCTGGATCCCATGGTTGGGTGAGGAGCTGTTTGTGAGCATTTTGTAAAATATTGGTCAGGCAGAGAAGATATCTGTCTGTTTGTATGTAGGTAATGGGATGCAAGAATAAACTTCTGAGCCTTCAAGATGAAAATACTGGGATTTTGTGGAAGCTAAGGGTCTGAGGCAAAAGAGCTGCCGCTCTACTTTGACCACCTGGGTAGTCATCTTGTGTGTCTTTGTTTTACTCTTCTAAAAAATATTTTTGAGGATTGTGTGGATGTTTATTCTAGCTAATAGTGCTGGGTATATTGTCTTGCTGAGCAGATTGAATAGGAGTTTTGTTTAAAGGGACATTGTGTGTACATGCCAGTTCTTCCTGAATGGTTTGGGCATCCTTACCTAGGTAAGGGAATATATTTGGGTTAGAAATGTGATTTTATGCATGCTGTGTGATTTCGGGGAAGAGCCATCCAGAAGAAACCATGTGGATATTTAAAGTTTGGATTAGTAAGGGTTCTTTGTTTCCCTTGCAGGTACATGTACTGGACTGACTGGGGAGAAATCCCCAAGATCGAAAGGGCAGCATTAGATGGCTCAGACAGGATGGTGCTGGTGAACACTTCTCTTGGCTGGCCCAACGGACTGGCACTGGATTACACAGAAAACAAAATATACTGGGGAGATGCCAAAACAGACAAAATCGAGGTTTGTAATTGTATTTGTGGTTTTGATTCCATGGAGTTGTAGAGTGTAGTTACTCTCCTTTTCTGAGTGTTCATATTCTGATATAGCCCAAAAGGGCCATGAAACAGTGGTTGAGTTGTGCTTTAAGAAACAACTCCATTTCTTCTCTGTCTTTGGGCAAGTTATTCGCTATTCTTTAATTTTTTGTGTGTGTAAAATCGAAATTATATCCATGTAGTAGAGCTCTCTTTCTAAGAATGTATACTAAGGCTGTGTTAAATAAGTCAGTTCTAAGGTCATCAGTGGAAAAAGCTTTTTGCTAGAATTAATGTTTGTGGGTTTAAAAAAATTATCTTTCATTCTTTGTGCTGCTGAGCCTAAATGCCAGTAAAACATATTTTAAAGAAATAAATCTCATTTCACCTATAATTATTTGTACTTACAGAAATCATCTAGACTTTACATCTGCACCTTGTTTTATTAGAGTTTCAGCAAGAGGATAGGTTTTCCTTCCTTTCTCACATGTCCTATTGAAACTTTCAATTTGAAAAAAAGGCACTTTTTTCTTCTTTCCCACACTGAAAATCTTGCATTTATTTTGTCATGGAACAAATTTGACATTTATTATCTG
Organism: Pitta sordida; assembly: GCA_013390025.1. Lineage (NCBI taxonomy): Eukaryota > Metazoa > Chordata > Aves > Passeriformes > Pittidae > Pitta > Pitta sordida. Next base: position 305,035 of record WEKX01009296.1, on the reverse strand, counting down.
TCAGTCTTTGAGAAAATAGCATTGTTTAGCATTTGATCAGTTTACTGTCCAAAGCTTCTCTTGGAAGCAGAAGAGTTGATTACTGCCTGGCACACGGTAGCAAGGTGGAGTCATAGTCATGTGCTAGAAGGTCACATAACTGTTTGTTCTTCTTCAGAGCCAAGGTAGCTCCAGCCCTGCAAGGTGAGCTGCTTTGAAACAGTCCTTGGGAAAGCCTCAGGGAACAGAGTTTCCTTTGTCCTGAAAACGTGATTTATAGTCTATAATTCACCTAACATTGCACCAGCTCTGAGAGAAGAGGGGGGAAAAGAGCCTTATCTGTGCCTAGAGATTTATTTATGACAGATTGAGCACTTCAGCCCTGATACCGTCTTGGACTTGAATGTATTTTGCAAAAGGAAAGTGAGGCTTTATTCATTCTCAAGCTTGCCAGAACATTGAGACGCCTTGTTCATTAATAATGGTTCTATTCAGTGCTGGATCAGTCTGTGGTAGAAATTTTCATCTAGATCAGGCATGAGCTCACTGCTGTGTTCTGTCAGACTGGCCTGAACACATCATGGAATGTTTATGCCAACGTTACAATGTCTGTGGCAGGACAGAAGATATCTGATTTGGCACAAAGTCTTTTGGGATAGTTTCCATTTCATTGTTCTTAAATCAGTGTAAGCCAGCAATATGAGTTTGTTCCAGATTGCCATGTGACATCCGTGCAGGGCATCAGAGAAGATTTATCATTAAGGTTTCAGAATGACTTGGGTTTTTTTGTGAGTCTACAAGTGTTCGACTTACGATATTGTTGCTGCTGCTGCATATAAAAAGTCAACATTTGCTAACTCTTATCAATGTACAGTCAATCTTGAAACAGTCTGCCTAAAAGCTTTAAAGCAACAGAGAAGAAATTCTCCCACAGTTTTCCTTTGGTGTTTTGGATTTTCGTTTTGCTTGAGGATGTGGGTTTGGGTTTGTTTTTTTTTTAATTGCAGAACGTGTTCATTTAGGCATATGTGAGAGAGATTTATAAAATTATGTATAAGGTGACCAACACTTCCCACACGCACACATTTTTTGACAGAAGAAATTGGCCTTTGTAACTAATGTGAGGTGATGGGTGCAGAACAAAAGCAGATGGTTCTTCAAACAGCATGTGGCAAGTTGTGGAAATGGTTGTAGATGTTAAAAGCTTACATGTGTTACTGAGAAGACTGAATAAGTCTGTGGAAGGCAATTCCACTGCAGTTTACTGGCGAATAGAATTGCCTTCTGAACCACAAATTACTGCAGTGTAAATTGCTGTAGAAGGAAGAGTCTTGTTGAAAAGTTTCAGTATGCTTTTGCTTTATTATGCTGTCCTGTAAGTCCTAGTTTGATTATTCTCCGAGAAAGAATACTGGGATGGGTGTACCTATTGAACCCACTCAGCATCTCTTTTTCTGTGTTTGAGGCCATTCTATTCCTTGAACATTTGAGGAATCTTTATTCAGTTAGCTTGTTGCATTAGATTTAGGAAAATATTTGTGTTCTCCTTTTTGGTGTGATATTGCTGCTTGCTAACTGCACTCCAGAGGGGCAAAAAAGGGTTGAAAATCAATGACCCCTAGTAGTGCTCAGCACGCATGTTCAGTGTGGCTTCTGCAATTAGCAAAAGCATGAAAAGGCTCTGCAGGATGAAATGGGAGTGTCCATCCCAGAGAGATTTTTTTTGCTTTATATCTTCACCTGTTGTGGTTTAGGAATGGCACTCCCCAGTTCCGTGCTTCCACTGAGACTCTCCAAACCACCAACTTTCCCCTTCCTCTCCACCCAGTGGTGGGATGGAGCGGAGAATTAGAGGCACAAAAGATAAGTTCATGGGTTGAGATAAGAACGTTTTACTGGAAACAGCAGTGAGAGAAAACCAGCAGTAACAGCAACAGTAGTAATGACAGAGGGTGCAAGAAAAGAAACTATTCACACAGAAAACAGACATTCAGTGACAAAAATAATCCTATGGATGGGTTTGCCTTTGCATGAGGTGAGGCTAATCCAAACTGTCTCCCCAATGTATTCCTCATATGCACACAAGGACTTTATCCTCCTCTGTGGTACTTGCATGTTTTGACTGGGAGAGCCTCTAGCGTTAACTATCCAGGTGGCCTTCACTGAAAGGAGATCTCAGTATTGGAAGATCTCACCACCCATTGTTTCAGTGAGAGTTTTAACAGTCCATTGTACTGTTTGGTTCTCCCAGAGGTTGGTGCATGTAGGCAACATGATACACCCAGTGAATGCTGTGCTCTCTGGCCCAGGTGTCTATAAGGCTATTTTTGAAATGAGTCCCGTTTCCAACTCAGTTCTTTCTGTGGTGCCATGCTGCCACAGAACTTGCTTTTCAAAGCCCAGGATGGTGTTCCAGGCGGTGACATGAGGCAGTGCAAGCATGTAGTGCTTGCTTTGGCATGTTTGTGACAGTGTGATGTAATCAATCTGCCAGGCTTCGTCATATTTGTTTTGCCCATTGTCCCCCATACCACAGGCTTTACTTGCTTGATCACAGCATGTATTTCACAGTTATGGATAACCTGTGAGATACTGCCCATGGTTAAGTCCCCCTGCTTCATCATGACCCTGTCTGTTTGTTGCCTCACTTCCCTGATGACCTGAGGCATTGTTGGCTCACCAAGCCAGAAGTAGTTTGCTATTGTGTTGCCAGTCCAAATCCACCTGGGACACTTTCATCTTGACAGCCCGACCCACCTGGTGAGATGTGCTTCAGTAGCCTCCACCAGGATGGGGCACATTAAGGGAATATATCCAGGGTGGGGTACCACACCCAAGTGGACAGACCAAGGAACACTGATCAGTGGTTCTGTGCCTAATACAACAAATGCTCAGATTGTTTGTTTCCAACCTGCTTGGTTGGAACTGACTGTAGTCTCAACCCTTGGAACCCCACACTGGATGCCAAATAAGCCTGTTGTGGTTTGGGAATGGTACTTCCCAATTTAGTGACTCTCCGAGCTGCACTGCTGCTCACCCTCTCTGCACCCCTCCCTTAGGCTGCAGTGAATGGCACTATCTGAATCTATGATTTCTAAAATCTTACTGGCATTTCGAGTTTTGCTCACACTGCCTTCTCTGCTATGGCAGCCATGACTTCCCATACCTTTGCCATCCATTTTTTGTATCAGTTTAATAGAAGATGCTTTGGCCTTCAGTAAACGTTTCAAACTTACATTTGGAGAAAGGGCACTGGAGTAGGTGCAACAAAGAGAAATATTTGTGACAAGTTCCAAAGATGAAACTTGGAATTGGACATGAAGACATCAGAATACATGCCTGGTCCCTGCTTTGCTTTATATGTTTGTATATATTTGGAAATGGGATTAAAAGCGGGAGAAACACATTTGTATGTGCCTCTGTTGGCTTTAATTAGTTTTTTAGACATGAGTTTACATACTTTGTGTGTTTTTCCCCTTGCAGATGAAGTTCCTCAGAACTGCTATTTCATTGTAGTGCTACCAAACTGAGTATTTCTTGCAAGCTGCGTTTGTGGTTTGTTAGTGCCACATATGAGCATTTATTATTTATTTTTTACCCACTGATTCCTGCTACGCTGTTCTGGAGCCCCCAGACAATAATAAAGCATCAGCAGGGGTTAATGGAGACTGGTAGGGGGTCCAGCAGGGAGCTTTTGTTGCTGTTTTATCTGACAGCCTGCAGCAGGCAGAAGCAGGCTGTGGCTCAACAGCTTCCTCATTTATCTCGGTCAGGTTTCACTGCTGATAAACTTCCATTGAAATGGATGGCTGCTATTGTGCTTACCAGTAGGGAAGATTCCTTATTGACTTGCTACAGGTTTAAAGCATTTCCCTGCCGTGCTATGAGGTTAAAAATGTATGATCTGCTCTGTTGAATTGGTCTCACGTTTTCCTGCTCGAGTGAGTGTTTGTCTTCTTAGCACATACACTACCTGTTTCAAGGCACGGGTTGGGTTTTAAATGGTCACCAGAGCTCATGTTGATGAAGCGATTATAAATGGCTGCATGCATGTGTGCCTGTGTGTGTTTAGAGGAAATCATGGTGATGGGGCTGATTTCTTACAGTTTTTCAGCTTTTGCTTCATTTTTCTTTATTCACTGTCTTTGCCATCCTTCATTCCCGGAGCCAGAGATGGCACTCACTGACAACTACTAGTGGCTAATGTAAAGAAAGGCCTCCTGTATACATCCAACCATTATCTAGTGATTCTTGAGTGCAGCTCTTAACTTCGTGTGTTTGTGCATTCCCGAGTCTATTAGCCATGCCTGGCTCTCTAATCCTCATGATTAATATGGAAAGTATTATATCCTGCTGTTTTTCAGCTTAAGTACACACAAGTCTTCAGAGCCCAGCCTTGTCCAACAACAGAAAGCAGATGCTGCTGAGATTTTAGAGCATAAAAATCTTGAACAGAGAGGACCTTTTTGTCTTTGACCCAGGAGCTATTAGTTTGGCATCCAGAGAATGGCCTAATTCATATTCTAATCCTGAAATTGCAGGGCTACATTTTCCTCTGATGACAACTCCCTCAATTTTACTGCCACCCTAATAAGGAAATTTTGTTTTCTAAGTATTGACCATTTGTTTTGTTGCTGAGAGATTTTGTCTCATAGCGTCAGTCTTTGTCCTGTGAAATGCTGATTACTGATCCTACCCCTCCACCCTATTCGAAGCAGAGGTTTAAAGAATGAGGAGCAGAAACCATTGAATTCCTTGCTCTTGAACACAGCTGCTTTTGTGTACTTGCATTAAACTTTCCCAGGTGTAAGAAGGAAGGTAGTTGAAACAAATAGTTGAAGTTGCTTCGCTGTTTAATTTTGGCCACATCCTGCCTTGGATAGTTATGGCTCTTGGGAGCTTCATTCAACAAAAAACAAGTTTCTGTTGCAGAGGGCAGGGACAGATCCCTGTGCTGCATCCCATTGTCAGAAATTTAATGGTTACTTTTCGGGGAATTTCCAGCTATTTCTTAACCCCTTGCTAGGCCTGCATCTGGAAAAATTATAGATTTTTGGAATTAGTAATAGAGAAGGGACTTCTTTTTTTTCTTAAAACACACATGGTATAATTTCCATTTGGGTCTTTTGAACGTCTGAAGGAACTTAAGGAAGAGTTAAGTTTTGTGATGCAGACCAGGGCAGTAAAACTGTATTGCAAAGCAAACAAATGACAGCCACAGACCACGTGTTACTAACTTCTTCTGACTGTCCAGGAGCCACATAGAAGAATTTGAGTGGTCTCTTATCTGTATCTTATCTCTCAATAGTTACTCAGCTTTCTTCACACAGCCTTCTTACTTTGCTGTGAGGTTTTGTAGTCTTAACCTGAGCATCTTCTCTGGTACCATGCATGATCTTAAAATGTGGCAAAGGGTCTGTGAAAAGAGGTGGAAAACCAAGCTCTTGGACATGCAGAGACCCTTGGAATCAAAGTGATTTAGTGAAAGGAAGCAGTTGGATCAACTTAAAAGCTTATTCCTACCAAAGGTGAAAAGTGAAAACATTGTCAGAATGTTCCCCCGGCTTTGCACTGGCCAAGTCGCTCACTGGATTGTTCTCTGAACCACTTGGACTTGCTAAAACATCAGAAAACTTTCTGTATTTTTTCCCTCCACAAAAAAATTCATTTATAATTGCTTAGGAAGGAGTCTGGAAAACATCAGATTAGGGAGAGAACAAATTAAAGAGGAGTTTCTGGGACAAGGTACTCAAAGAAAGTACCTTGGGAGGGAAGAAGAGAACAGATGCTTTCACCCATATGAAAGAGCATTAGGAGCTGTTTTGCCAAATTTAGTCTTGTAAAATTGTCCCCCAAACCCACTGCAGTTGAAATACATAGGTGTATATATATGTGTATATTTATGTATATATACGGTGGTACCTGGCTGCTGGTGGGCAGATGTTTATATTGAGTAACATGGCCCGGATGTGCTCAGGTAGAATCCCAGTGGGAGCAGGGTGGCAGGCACGTGTAGACACCTGGAGATAGGTGGATGTTTTGTCTGGGTGACACAAAACTGTCTTTCAAAATGACCTGTAGGAGTCAAACCAGAAATTTAATAAAGCAGATACTTAAGTCTTCCCTTCTCTTTCCCTGACTTTCTTCAGGATAGGGGGAAGCTTATTTGGACAGCTCTCATTTTAAAGGTTGTTGAAGGAAGTTCGTCTCACACCAAACACCTTTCAACGAATTCCCTTTGCCAGTAGTTAAACATCCCCTTACATAGAGAATTTTCTTTCTTTTATAAGTACAAGGCAAAAAATGTAATTTCTAAAGATACTGCATTGTGATGGTCATGTTTTATTGCTTATTACTGTCTGGTTTTAGTTGATTCATTTTGCAACATCCTTTCATTCTGTGTATCTTTTTGGTCAGCTTAGCAAGCATTAATTGCCATGTATTAATTAGTTGCAAACAAATGGCTTATCTCTGTATTTTAATGGGGAGAGGGAACCAAGTCATCACAGACAGGTTATTTCTGAGATGGATGCGCATGAGTGCATTTGTAGAAGCATCCCATATACTCTGCCAGAATGAAGATTTTTGGTAAGCCAATTCCATAAAGTGATGATGAGCTTTTCTTAAAAAGTAAATATGGAGCTTATTCCTACAAACCAGCAAATATGCAGAGCCTCTTGGATTTTTCTGCAAGAAATGTGCTCACAAAGATTCAATTCCCATCCAAATGTACTGAGAGTAAGTGCTGTAACACCAGAAAGCTTACAACAAGGAGTAGTTTTAAGGAGGGACTGGATTATTATGAAGATTATAGCATTTCTTCCATTTTTTTAGAGAATGTATAAGTATTTTATTAACGTGTATATAGTACTATATACTGGGAAAAGTGTGTGTTTCAGTTCTGTTTCTCTATTCATTTCCTCTCTCCTCGTATGTGCTTGGTTAATTAACAGGTACGAGTTGCTCCAAACGAACCTTTATGCTTCTTGTGAGCTAGAAAATGATTCTGACCAAAAACTATCATCAGTCTAATCTGAGCTACTAAACCAAGTATCCTGAAAGTTGTCTTTGTGCAAGTCTTTGGGTTTAAGCTGTGGTGAGAACAGGAAGTCATACAGAGTTCTTTGTGGTTATCTTAATACCACAAGGCAAGTGAGAGAGATTGGAAAACAGTGATTTAGTAGATCACTTTTTTTCCCTGGTCCTTTACTTAGAACACCCTTGTGTAGTGGAAAAGATGTTTTAATGCTTCAGGGATTAGTACGCTATCTTTAATTTTGTGAATCACATCGTTTTGGGGAGTTTTTGTATTAAGGTTGGTTGGGGTGTGTCTTCAGATTTTGAAAGGATGGTGCACATGTTGTAAACAAGCTGTAAACTTGAAACAAGCAGAAATATTTCAGAAGGTCTTTTTCTGAAAAATTGCTGTGCTGAACAGTTTTTAAGCTTCTCTTAAAACACAGGACCCTTCACGTCAGAATGGGACTTTTTATAATAATACTTGGCATTCATGATGTAGTTGATCACTTGAACATGCATACATGTTTAATTAATCTTTCCAGTGTCTCTTTGAGGAAGTTAGGTATTACTCCTTTTTAGCAGTAGAGAAAAATGACTCAGTAAATTCAAGTGTCTTGATCAAAGGCATGCAATTATTTACAGGCTATTACTGTTCCTTGTAGTGAAAAAAAAAAAAAAGGACTAAATTTTGAAGAATGTAAGACTGGTTCCTTTTTTAGACTCAGGAATATAAATGCACTCTCTATATCATCCTGGCTGTTTGCCTCCCAGTATTTATGTGGGGCCTCCTCTTACTGCTCTCTGTAACCTGGGCAAAGCTCCCTTGGGAGGGGCTGTGCCCTGATCCAAGCCGCTGAGCCAGAACACCTTGACCATTGTGAGCTTGTCTGGATCCATGCAAGACACAGTCAGAAATTTAAGAGACAGAGGCGTAACAGGCATAACTACTATTACATAATAATAGTTCCTAAAGCAAATGTAAGGAGTGTTGTGCCATCATTTCACACTCTGATCTGCTTATGAGACTAGCCTTGTAAATAAGGGATCCTCTGAGGCTTTTAGACTGAGTACATGTTAGTATACAGTCTCTTTTTTTATTAGGGTGCTGTGTACCAGTGATAGCATTCAAGTGGATAGGAAATAATTTTTAAAATTGAAGTCCAAGCGTGGATAAGCTCATTTATTAATCTGACAAATAGTGGCAGATTTTTTTCTATATATCTAATCATTTTCTGTGTATTCACAGGTCATGAATGCCGATGGAACCGGTAGGAGAGTTCTGGTGGAGGACAAGCTGCCTCATATATTTGGATTCACGTTGTTGGGAGACTACATTTACTGGACAGACTGGCAAAGGCGCAGCATTGAACGTGTGCATAAGCGCACGGCAGAGAGAGAGATCATCATCGATCAGCTGCCTGATCTCATGGGCCTGAAAGCTACAAATGTCCACCACATATTTGGTGAGTAAGACTCCTAATCAGGCAAGTGAAAATGAAATAGAAAATTTCAGCAGTGCTGTTTTGCAGAATTTTCTAAATGGGCAAAATCCAGATCTATCACTTGATAACTGCAGGCTGAAGTTTGAAGGGATGAGTTAAGTCTTGTGTGAGGTGCTTCACTTCTCTAACTTGGAAGACTTATCACACTGGAAAACAACCAGGCAGCCCCCAAAAAGGGTGATTTTCTGCTTCTTAGGGAATTTGAACAGCTCCTAAGTCTGAAGAGCCCTGGATCCAGTGAGGGGAAAAGAAGGATCATGGAAAATGAAACTTTTTTTTGTAACGACCAGCTCTTTATGAAACTGCAACTGTAGCAGGTTTTCATCTTGCAGTCTGAACACCTGCTCTCAGTATGCAAATGCAAAGAATGAGCCACAGTACCTTTAATACTAGAAAATCACATTTACACGTAACTAGAAGTACTTCCTGTCCTGTAGTGTCTGTGGTGTGAAAAAGCAGGATCTGGCTTTAAATTGCCTATCACAGGCTATCTAAATACTGGTAGCAGCCTCACAGACCTCATCACCTTACCTGAATATCCTGCTCCATGGATAAGGCTTGCAACTTCTTGCTGCTGTGTCTGGATTCTACTGCAGGAAATTAGTCAAACGTAGTTGAGATCTATTTTTAGGTGGCTGCTGCCACATTAGCAGGATGCCCCGAGGTATATGTGCTTTAATTGCAGCCCTCTTTCCAAGTGTTTGGCTGATTGAACTCTGGTAGTGCCAAGCCTCTCCTGGTAGGTCAGTTTCCAGCATGTGCAGGTACACAAGTGGGTATTGCAAAGAGCTGCTTTACTTGGCATCTCTGGAATTTGATTCTCTGCATCCTAGAGAGAAGAGACTGAGTGGAGGTGAAAATAGATCTGCAGATTTTTCACCTCTAGGAAGGCAGCTGGGTTGTAGGAATGTAATCGGGCCAGTGTCCTGTAAGAAGCAGCAGAACATACACTTGCTTCCTTATTTACCATGCGCATGAGGACTGGCTTCACCTTTCACCTGAGGTCCGTTTGCAGTGGTTGCTTTTGCTTTTGTTGCATGCTTAGGTACAAACCCCTGTGCAGAGGATAATGGAGGCTGCAGCCACCTGTGTCTGTACAGACCACAAGGCCTTCGCTGTGCCTGCCCCATCGGCCTGGAGCTCATCAACGACATGAAGACCTGCATCGTCCCTGAGGCTTTCCTGCTCTTTTCTCGGAGAGCCGATATCAGGCGGATCTCCTTGGAAACCAACAACAACAACGTTGCTATTCCACTCACTGGAGTCAAGGAAGCTTCTGCTCTGGATTTCGATGTGACAGACAATCGCATTTATTGGACTGACATTTCACTGAAGGTAGAGATTTATTCCTTGTTAGCTGTTAAGCTCTTACAAGCGTCTTGAGATACTTAAGAATGGATCGACAAATGCAGTTTTACAGAATTCAAGGGATATGTAAAAGAGCATTTTCTGACTAAGAATTACATATGTTTTTGTTACATTACATCCTCTCCTGGAAGTCATTTGTATTGAGTTTGCCGTGGCAAGGTTTTGGTAGCAGGAGGGCAATAGGAGTGGCTTCTGTGTAAAGCTGCTGGGAGTTTCCCCATGTCCAACAGAGCCAATGCCAGCTGGCTCCAGGACACACCTGCTCTTGACCAAGGCTGAATCCATCAGCAGCACTTTATGTCTGAGGTAAAGTTTTTAAAAAGGGGAAAAAATATTGCTACGCAATGACAATTGCAGCTGGAGAGAGGAGTAAGAATATAAAAGAGGAACAGCCCTGCAGACACCAAGGTCAGTGAGGATGGAGGGGCGGGAGGTGCTCCCGATGCCAGATCTGAGGTTACCCTGGAGGTCTGTGGGGGTACAGAGTCCACCTGCAGGACCCCAGGCCAGAGCAGGTGGATGCCCAAAGTAGGTTGTGACCCTGTAGGAAACCTGAGCTGGAACAGGCTCCTGGCAGGGACCTGCAGACCCGTGAAAGAGGAGCTCAGACTAGAGCATGTTTGCTGGCAGGACTTGTGACTTCAGAGGGAACCCAGGCTGGAGTGGCCTGTTCTTGGAAGACTGCACCCCTTGGAAGGGACCCATGCTGGAGAAGTTTGTGAAGAACTGCACTCCATGGGAAGGACTCACACTGGAGGAGTTCATGGGGGACTGCACCACATGGGAGGGGACTCTGTGCTAGGGCAGGAAAAGGAGTCCTCCTGAGGAGGAAGGAGCAGCAAGAGATAATGTGTGATGAACTGACCACAATTCCCATTTCCCATCCTTCTGTGCTATTGTGGGCAAGGGAGTAGAGAAATCAGGAGTGAGATTGAGCCTAGGAAGAAGTGAGGGGTGGGAGGAAGGTGCTTTAACATTTGATTTTATTTCTCATTATTCTACTCTGATCTAATTGGGAACAAATTCGTTTTTTCAAAGTTGAGTCTGTTTTTCCTGTGGCAGTAACTGGTGAGTCATCTCTCCCTATCTTTATCTTAGCCTTATCTAAGCATTTTGTTATATTTTCTCTTGAGCACTTGACATCCAGTCAGGATCAACACATATCATTTAAATCTACTGCATACATTTTCACAAAAGGATAAATTTGCAAAAATTAAGGGGATTTTGATAGAAAGCTGAGAAGGATGCCATATGGCAGGAGGTTTCAGGTCTCGGAGTTGTTTGCTGAATACATTTATTAGGGAGAAGCCTTATCTTGGGTCAGGGGGTAAAAATGAGTCTTTTCTATGTATTAACTTACAAATACTGTACATAAGTCATATTATGAATCACTGGCTTTGTAAAACAGGTGTAGGGTCTAGACAAATAAGGAAAGGTGGAGGGTAGGTGTTTAAATGTGGTGGTTAGTGATGAAATCTGTGTATTGTCTGTCTGTCATCTCTAGTATCAGTGAAACTAATTATTCCGTTTTGTTTTCCATGGGTTGTAGAAGTAGTCAGAGTTGTGAGCACCCAGATTTAGTTTTTGAGAGCTTTCTGCAATTGTGTTGAGTCCATAACTTAATGGACTTTTGCAAGTAAAGAATGAAAGAAATTAGAAGCACAAAGCTTAAGTGAGTTTGTGAGTGGTGACTTGTCTGAGTTCTTCAGGCATGATATTCATTTGAGCTGTGTAAGGGGTACAGATGAAATACAAACTTCCCCTTCTGTGTACTATCACAAGCTGCCATGATTAGCAGGTAGTGGTCAAATTGGGAAGTAAACAATAAAATCAGTTTTTATTTTAACTTCTGGTGGGTATGAGGATTGTGAGCAGGTAGGAATATTAAGGACATAGAAAGGTAGCCCGTGTTTGCCAGAAGAATTTTGTACCATCTTAACATTAGTCCTTTACTTACAGACTTATCAGAGAATGCCTAAACTCCAATATATTATTAAAATATAATTCTGTCTGTATTTGGTAACACAGACTGATCCTGGTGGCAGAGAGTTAAAAAAAAAGTCTTTTGAATAAAAGTCCAAGAAGAAATTATGCTTGGTGAAATTAAATGTAGCCATCAGTACTGAAGCATTTACTCTGCTGCGCTCATCAGTCCTTTGGTTGTTTTCTTGTTTGCCATTCTCTCCTGAACTTTTTCATTAGGCTGCTTTAAATAGTGTTCCATGCTTTAACATTGATGCTTTTGTGTAGTCCTGGGAAAGCCAAAATATTTCCCCTTCGAAGTTGGCAGTGAGTTATTAAGGTCACTTTGGCATGTAGACTGCTTAATTCAACCAGACTAGTTATCCCATTTATTTCCCCTGTGAAATGCTATTGTAATTGACCCAGAATACATTCACAGAGCTCAGTAAATCATTACTTCTGAATAGCAGCATTGTTTGCTTTGCAAATAAGTAGCATATTGTAAGATCCTCTTTCCTATGAGATGTCTAAAATCTGAAAGTGCTTAGAATGCCACAAAGAAAACAACCAGCCCAGTGACAGACTGGTAAAATTTCCGCTTTGCCTGTATGTCTTTGTGTCCCTGCAGACCATCAGCAGAGCGTTCATGAACGGCAGTGCCCTGGAACATGTGGTGGAATTTGGCTTGGATTACCCAGAAGGAATGGCTGTGGATTGGCTGGGGAAGAACCTGTACTGGGCCGACACCGGGACAAACCGCATCGAAGTGTCCAAGCTGGATGGGCAGCATCGCCAGGTGCTCGTGTGGAAAGATCTGGACAGTCCCCGGGCATTGGCATTGGACCCTGCTGAGGGGTAACTTGCTGATTTCATTTTATATTGATGAACATGAAAAACAACATTGTAATGCTTCTTCTGGGGCAAACAATATTGTAATCCTTCCTCAGGTGTCAACCCTGAGAGATCTGAGCTGGGGAATCCAACCTGGTAATTTAGAGGGATATGCTCCTTATGTCCTGAATAATCATTAAGAATACTAAAAAAAAAAAAAATCAGAGCAGCTCATTAAAAAGGGATTTATATTTAGGTTTTTAATTAACCGCAGAATCAAAGTATTTTTAGTTTTATGGAATTGATGAATTAGAAAAGGACTATTTAAAAGTTAGGATTCTTTTTATCACAAATTAGGGTCCAGTAAAGGTATTAAATGATTTAATTTGAAGAGAAGTTTATAGTCTGAGAAAATAAGGAGGGTATGTTTCTTCACGGAGCATTTGTAGTTGGTATGGACAAGGGAAGCAGGGATAGAGAAGGAGTGGAAACAGCTGTATCCACCTATCCCCAAAATTAAAGGTTTCCTGAGAAGAAACTTCTCAGTTGGATTCAAGTGTATGAGAAAAAACAAAACAGGGCAGTTAGAAGGGGGAAAAAGGAAGGAGTGGGGCAGCACAAAGCAAAACCAATTCACCTTCTGCTTCTAACATGAAATGCTCATTTGGCATTAACTAATGCCTGCAAAACCTTTTTAAGGTTATACCAACATTGTATTATTCTTATTTTGCAAAAGAGGGAACTTCATTTACCAAGGTGATCACGGTTTCCAGTGACACTGTGAGAGCTACAGCAATGCAGAGAACTTGGAAGACATCCTGCTTTATTTCAACAAGGTGGTGACAATGGTCCTAATGCTTCATCCAACAGTCCCGCACTGCCCCAGTGGGACTCACAGGTTGAATTCAGCCCTGACACGCCAAGAGTTACCTGGCCAAGGACATCAGAGGGAATTCAAGAGCAGATTGTTAGATTGCTACTCATTTGTAACAAAAGTTTGCTGTCTGTGGTTCTACTATTACACTGGAAATAGGGTTTTCCCAAGGATTCTTATAATTCAGTGCTTTATTTCTTTACCACAGATCAGAAAAAGTTACTTGAGTTGGCATACCCATTTTCTCCTTTTCCTTATTGCAATAATATAATTATATACTTACAGTTAAATATATGTACTTACATAAGTACACACACAATATAGTTGTACTTCATATGGAAATTTTCATGGCATTGCAACTATGAGGGCAGTTCAAATACTTAGTTCCATGCTGTGTACAACTTTCAAAATTTATACACAAAATTCTTGCAAAATTTTAAAGAAAAATTTGCAAGTATTCCTAATTTCTAAAGGTTGGCTCCCCCTTGGTCAGGTCCAAGGAGAAAAAAATAATGTTGGGAGCATTTTGAGGAAACTTGATTCACTTCCTTGCTTGCACTTCGGAAAAAACCCCATTTTGCATAATAAATACTCAGAATTACAGCTCTTGTTCTTCTCTTGCTCTAAGGATTTTTGCTTTGTTTTTCCTCTTGAATTCTCTTGGATTGAAAGTGATCACTTCATTTCCCTTTTATTCTTTCCATCAGGTTTATGTACTGGACTGAATGGGGTGGGAAGCCCAAGATTGACAGGGCAGCTATGGATGGCAGCGAGAGAACGACTTTGGTCCCAAACGTGGGACGCGCCAACGGCCTGACCATCGATTACGCCAAAAGGCGCCTGTACTGGACTGACCTGGACACCAACCTGATAGAATCCTCCAACATGCTAGGTGAGCCCCAGGGACCTGCCAGCAGCAGGAGGGTGCAGCTGCTTTTTCCAAGTTCCATCGTAAGGCAAAAATAAAGTTTTCCAAACTCACACCTTCAACGTTTCCTTCTGTAATTCATATTTATGTAACGCAACATTTGGCGAGGCCTCAGTTTTCTTATGGGTGGTAAGAGTTGCTCAGAAGGTTAAAGTTATACAATGTGTACATATATTACAGAATCAGAGAATCAGAAGGATTAACAAGGTTGGAAAAGACCTTTGAGATCATCAAGTCCAACCTTATTATCTAACACCATCTCATCAACTAAACCATTGCACTAAGTGCCACATCCAGTCTCTTTCTGAAGACTTTGAGGGACAGTGGCTCCACCACTTCCCTGGGCAGCCCATTCCAATGGCCAATCACTCTTTCTGTGAAGATTTTTTTTTCCCAGCTTTTAGTGTTTTGGAGGGTCTTGTTTTGCTACTCTGAAGAGCTCTTGCAAATACATAAAAAATGTGAAGAGAGAGCCAGTCTAATAACAGCTAAATCAACATTTTTCACAATGTAATTGAATACGATTTGGTTTAAAATCTTTATTAGTATCCTCAGGCATTTCCCCCCCAGTATTCTGTGTGATAAGGACCTTTTCCTGGATAGTACTTGTCAGCAGGGGAGTTCTCTTGTGCTGGGGTCGGATGATGATTTTATAAACTGGTCATTGCAGCTAAATGGAGGTGGAATATTTCATTCTTTCAATGTCCCACAGTACTGTATTGAGGTCCCAAGCCCTCTGATTTGCACAGTATCTTTTTTTAACTTCTCAGCACCCACAGGAGTGGAGTGCCTTGTTTTATGTCAAATTATTCAGATTAGCATTAGCACTATTTAACATTAACAATAGCTAAGGCTAAAGGAGTTAGTCTAAACAGTATGTTTGCTGTAGTGGAACTAAGCTGGGAAAAGATCAGAACAGGAAAATGCAATATGGGAATTATATGTAATACAGAAGCTTTTCTTCAGCTTCTTTTATATTTTGTTGTGTTGTGGAGGCTGGCTCCATGTTCCCATGCATGATGTGGAACTGGACACAGCATTAGAATTTCCTTTTGCCTGTAGCTAGTGACCTCGGAGTGTGGGGCTGTGTATCCATGGCTTCTCTGTGCAAAGAAGGAATGACTTGACTTCTTGCTTCATAATCTCCCATTCGTGTTGTGTGACTAGGCAGCAGGAAGCTGCTGTACTAATGAGGTGGTTGATATAGGTAATGCAGTTGAAATAATACATGTCCTGCTCCTTAAGGTCTCTTAACATTTCCACAAAATAAACAATTAACTGTTGCCTATCTTAGCTTTCTGACTGCTCATTCTTGTTGTGACATTCCAGAGGCAGGTTAGTTTAACTTTGTGTATTTAATTTTCCTCATAATGCAATGTAGAATTTCATTAAGCTCAGAACAGTTTTTTCTTTGTAAGCATTGGGCAGAGACCCAAATGGTGATGGAAGAGATGCTGAAATGGGAAGACAATGTCAAGATCCTGCATTAAATTGACATAGACCTTGTCTGATTTGGGGATGAGGAAAAGAACAGAATCTTTCTGAAAACCCTGATAATTTCCAAAATTGAGAGGTTTTTCTTCAATAAAAACCATTCTTTTGTGTGAATAGCAAGTGCTGTTAGCACATTTCTGTGACAGGCTCCAAGATTTCTTTGGAATATCGTACGTTACTTTATAATTCATTCTTGTAATGATGAAATATCAACTTTCCTGTGCAGGGAACATAACAACATA
This sequence comes from Pitta sordida, assembly GCA_013390025.1. Classification (NCBI taxonomy): domain Eukaryota; kingdom Metazoa; phylum Chordata; class Aves; order Passeriformes; family Pittidae; genus Pitta; species Pitta sordida. Next base: position 288,835 of record WEKX01009296.1, on the reverse strand, counting down.
TTGCTTGTCCCCATATAATTCTGCTTTTTCTCTCCCTTCCTTTTTTGAAACAGGCCTTGACCGTGAAATTATAGCCGATGACTTGCCTCATCCCTTTGGCTTGACTCAGTACCAGGATTACATTTACTGGACAGACTGGAGCCGGCGCAGCATTGAACGAGCCAACAAGACCAGTGGCCAGAACAGAACAATCATCCAAGGGCATTTGGATTACGTTATGGACATCTTGGTCTTCCATTCTTCCAGGCAGGCGGGCTGGAACGAGTGTGCCTCGAGCAATGGTCACTGCTCTCACCTGTGCTTAGCAGTCCCTGTGGGAGGGTTTGTGTGTGGCTGCCCAGCTCACTATTCCTTGAACTCCGACAACAGGACCTGCAGTGGTAAGCCAGAATGAAATGCAGGAGCACATGTATTCAGTGACAAATGCAAGCACTGTACTGGGATTCTGTGAAAGAGGAGTTTTACAGTTTTCTAAGTCCTGCTGACTTTTAAGAGAAGAAAGGATATTGAAAGACATGAAACAGCCCAGTCTTGCAATGTACCAGTAACACAATTAAATAAGAGGAATGGCTGTTAGGGAACATTTTCAGTGGCTCAGCTACATCTGTGTAAACAGGAAGGCTGAAAATGCATTAGGTTCTGTATCTGTCTGTCAGACCCTTCTCAAGTGCGTGCTTGCATGTTTATTTAGCTGCTTATTTATTTCTAGTCTTGCCTGACATAAAGGATATGTGATTGTTTGATCTGGATTCTGGACTTTGTGCTGCTTTTAGGTGGTCAGGATTTAACTCTGTGGTAGCTGTGTTTGCTGGCTGGTGCAGTGCTGAGCTGGGGCACTCTCACACCTCTGAAAGTGTTTGTTCCTCAGTGAGGGTGGGTCTGGCTCCACAGCCTCCCCAGCAGTCTGATTTCTGATCTCAGTGCAGCCAAGCTCCATTTCTCCTCATTGTTGTGCAGAATACAAACCGCAAGGCCCCTCAGGCTGTGTGTAATTAGTTTCTTACCAAATAATTTATCCATCTCCCAATGACTGGCTGCCAGTGAGGCTGTCATAATTTTGGCAGCCACACTGGATGGCTGATTTCCACTGGTGTCATTCAGATTAGTTAGTGGGTGAAGAGATTCATGGTACAGGGAGACAGATTGTATCTTGTCCACATTATGCATGAGCAGAGAGATCCAACTGTTGTTTCAAGGCCAAAAGCAGGACAGTTTGTTCCACGAATGCCACCTCATGGCATTTGTTGAAAAGCATAGTTTTCAAAAAACTCTTCTTTTCCATGTGTCCTCTACTTCTTTCCTTTTTTATCACAGTGGTAATGACAATGGCATGACAACTAGATTCTTGCACTCTTGACACTCTCACGTGTTCCTGTGAGTTAGAGGCACGGCTGGCACCTCTCTGGTGTGATGATTGTGATTCTGTAGGTGGAAGAATTTGATTTTCAGCAGAGAATAAGTAATAAAATGGTCAAAAGTCATGTTTTCTTGTGAAAACGCTCTTGGAAATGAAGGAGGAAAATGTATAGGCAATATGTTGCGAGCAAACAGACTCATTTCCCCATGGTATGGTTCAGGGCTCTTTGTGTGGTATTAGGAGCTTTTCTCTGCCATGTTCAAACGTGGGAACTTTCCAGCTTCTTATTTATACGTAATTGGAGATTTAGGCTTCTCTGTATATAATTTTTTTTTTTGGCCACTCTAATTGGAGAATGAATTGTTTTAACTTTCTTTTGCCTGTTTTACTTGGCTTATATACTCCTGAACATTGCTAGTCCAAGCCCTCTCTAGAGGCCCTCCCTTTTGGATTACCCTGCTCATGTGTGCATGGGTTCATTTAATTATGGGAAGGACATACTGCTCTGGTGAGATCTGGTACCTCATCAGACCTACCACATGTTGTGAGGTTTGAGGGCAGGGTTACACAGGAGACATGCTCACTGCTCTGCATTTGCCTGCCAAAAATCCAGGGAAAATATGTGACTGTTGGGAGGGAGAATGATGAAAACTGGGAAGGCATTTCTGAAATTAGTATTTAGAAATGTTTCAGAGATGTGGGGTCTCGTGGAGGGAAATTCTGCTGTTGCTTTTTATAATGAGCCATCAGTTCAAAGTTGATGGCTCGAAGTTACTGCCTGTAAGCCAGGCAATCTTGGAAAGTGAAGAGTGTCTTTGGGGAAAAGTAGAAGTAATCTTAGGTGCTTACCATGATATGGTTACCTGCACTGTTTTGTTTCTTGGTAAGAATTCTCATGTGTTCTGAGTCTGTTGTTTTGCTGTACACATTCATGTTAACTTGTTTTTGGGGGTTTTTTTTTGGTGCTTTCTTCTATCGTTTAGAGCTAAGGAGAAATGCTTGGAGGGCAAACAGAGGTTTTCCAGAAAGCCAAAACAGCTCTCAATTAGGCCTGAATGTTACAGGATGTTTGGGACTTCAGGACTTAGTGTTAGTTACCAAGGAAGCCCCTCTCTGCCTTTTTTTTCCCTCCCCCCAGCAATCATTTCAAAGCATATTCTAAAATAAGAAAGCAGTGTTCTCTAGGAGAATTGTGCTTCCTCCCCTGTCCCAGGTGCTGCCTTACCTGTTTGACAGCCTTGTAAATGAGTGCAGTGTCCTGCTAAATTCTCTTCAGACTTGTGCTGTAGAGACTTGGTTGTACAGACTTCAGGGAGGCTTCAAACTGCATTTCTGGCTGCTGCCTCTTGTGCCATCTTACACAGCAGTGGCTTCAGGCAGAGCATTATTGAAAAGAGCTCTGAAAAGGGAAAATGCTTTAACTACACCTCCTCTGATTTCTGACCCAGTTATGTAATACAGAGTTAATTTTTTTCCAATAGGTATTAAATGCTTTGTGCACTTACTGTAAGATGCAGCTGGTAAACTACAGCTCTGTGGGGTGGTGAAATCTTATTTTCTGCTGTTTGATATTTCTAAGAAAAAAAACCGAACATTTTTCCAGGAAATTTTTGCTGGGCATCTGGAGCAGAATATCAGGTTATCGTTTTCAGATAGGCACCTTAAAATAGAAAAGGTGCATAGATTTGAGAAGAGCAAATACACTCTTCTCTAAAAACACAGCCTTGTACACAGTTATGAGACTTTCCTGGGAATTAGTTGGTTTTCAATTCCAGTGCAGGCAGAAAGAGGCTTTGTGAGGACTGTCAATCTCTTCTCCTTGAAACCTCTAAATAAGAAACCAGTGCTGCTTTTTTCTCACCTTCCTCTGCAAATACAAGTGTACCTGGCAGAAAGTTCAGCTTCAAAATAGTGTAACTGCATTTCCCTGAGACCACTTTAGACAGAAAATGGACAGCTCTTTGAGAGGCATGATTGACCATTCTTTGAGTTGATTTTGACACAAGTCTTTCACATTCACTAGTCCTGCCATTTGTGGGATTTATCTTTGCCTGTCACATCCATGTACAGACATTTACAGTAAGAGGAGATCATTTGAAAGGCTTTTCACACTCCTCAGAGGTTGGGAAAGAAATAACAGGTACTGTCTGATTATTAAACATACAAATGTCCAGTGTCATTGCTCTCTGTAACCCTTTCACCTCACTTTTCTTTTTGAACCCCTTAAGCTCCTACAACCTTTTTGCTGTTCAGTCAGAAGAATGCAATTAATCGCATGGTGATAGATGAGCAGCAGAGCCCAGACATCATTCTCCCTATCCATAGCCTAAGGAACGTTCGAGCCATTGATTATGACCCCCTGGATAAGCAGCTGTACTGGATTGATTCTCGGCAGAACATCATCCGGAAGGCACAGGAGGATGGCAGCCAGGTATCCTGGGGGTGATGGAATTACTGATCATTTGACCTGCCCTGTGCCAAACAGTGACTGGGGAGGAATAATTTAGATACACAGACTTCCTGTCACTTGGCAAAACAAGTGGCATCTGGAGTTTTCTGGAGTCCTCAGCTGGTAAATGTGGGGGGTACGGCAAGAAGGAAAACATGGAAAACCAAGGCCAGCTTGATACTGTTGTTCCCAGCACCTTATTTGCTCAATGCTGTCTTTTGTCTGGAAGGTGTTTGAAGCCCTTATTTGAGATTGGAAACACGGGAGCGAAAGTTCTTGGGAGAAATGAGGTGTGTGAGTGAGAGAGTGTGTCAGCAGGGTGGACAGGCAGTGACTCTGAAATGAAGAGGGTGGGAATTCCTGAGCTCACTGATGTGTCTGGAGCCTCCCAAGTTCTGGTGCAGATAGGAAGAGGGCTGTAAACCACTGGGGCAATGAGCAAGGAGCTTGAAACTAGTGAGCTGTAAGAGATGGAACAAGTTTGGGGAATTGTATTTGGCTGGGGAATACAGAAAAAGTAAAGTAGGGTAGAGGGCAAAAGCTAATACAGATTGTGGGAGTTTGACCCTGGCTGGATGCCAGGTGCCCACTAAAGATGCTCTGTCGCTCCTCTCCTCAGCAAGACAAGGGAGAGAAAATTTAACAAAAGGTTCCTGGGTTGAGATAAAGGCAGAGAGAATCACTCACCAGTTACCATCACAGGCAAAACAAACAACAGAGAAATTAGTCAAATTTATTACCAATCAAAAATCAGAGTAAGATAATGAGACCTAAAAATCTTAAAAACACTTTCCCCCACTCCTCCCTCCTTCCCGGGCTTGGCTTTATTCCCAGTTCTCTACCTCCTCTCCACTAGTGTCATGGGGAGATGGAAATGAGGGTTACAGTCAGTCCATCCCATGTTGTTTCTGCTGCTGTTTCCTCCTCAGGGAGAGGACTTCTTTCCCTGCTCCAGTCCCTCCCATGGGAAACACTTCCATGAACTTCTCCCTTGTGAGTCCTTCCCAGAGGCTGCAGTTCTTCCCGGACTGTTCCAGTGTGGGTCCCTTTCCACAGGGTACCATTTTTCAAGAGGAGGCTGCTCCAGCCTGGGTCCCCTAGAGGGTCACAGCCTCCTTTGGGCATCCACCTGCTCTGGCCTGGGCTCCTCTCAGGGCTCCCTCCTGGGCTGCAGGTGGATCTCCGCACCCCCATGAACCTCCCTGGGCTGCAGGGGAACCTCAGCCACAGCTCCTGGAGCGTCTCCAGCCCCTCGTTCCTCACTGGCCTTGGTATTTGCCGAGCTGTTTCTCTTTCGTATTCATTCTCACTCTGCTCTTCTCTTTTGCCCAGTAACTTTTTTTCCTTTTAAGTATATAACAGAGGCTCTGCCACCATCCGTGATGGGCTCAGCCTTGTCCAGCTGCAGGTCTGTCCTGGAGCTGACTGGAATTGGCTCTGTGGCACATGGCGGGAAGCTTCCAGCAGCTTCTCACAGAACGTGCCCCTATAGCCCCCTGCCCCTACCAGAGCCTTGCCACACAAACCCAATACACTGGTTTGGTGAGGTCAGTTGTGAGCAGTGTCTGCTTATTTATTTCCACATTTTAAAACAGATTTTTTTCTTCCTGATTTTTTGAATGTGGGAGGAGCAGGCAACTAAGATGAGCAACACGAGTGCTATATTCAGTTTAATGTTGAGTGTGGCTTCTGGTGGTGGATGTGGTGATAGTTGGATTCTGATGAATGCCCTTCAGCCTTAACTCTTAATTTAACAATGCTTTTAATTTTGGAATATATAAATAATACCTGAAACTAATCAAAAGCACCATGTGTTTGCCAGCTTCAGCAGAATAAACAAATGTAAGACATGTAGGCACACTGTTTCATGAACATGACAAGCCAATTAAAGTTAGGCAAATATTCTGGTGAAGTCTAATTTGAGGATGAGAGGGTGGAGGCAGCTCACCTCAAAAGCATGTTTTCCAAAAAAATTATGTAGGCTATGTCTAATGATTCATTAATCCTCTTCAGATTTGTTGAAAGGTTCATGAAAGATGTTCATTAGCTTATTTCTAAAGATAATTAATTAAGAAAAAAGGCGTATCAACTCCAGGAGTCTAGACCAGTAGAAGGCAAGAACTTTGCACTAGTGAGGTATTAGCTGGCAATACTCCAAGTCACTGTTGTGTGCTGGCTGATGTCCTGTCTTTGGCAGAGCTGCCTTCCCATTCACCCTTATGTCCCCCAGGTGAGATGGCAGAGATGGTGGAGGAGAATGAGGTGAGAATTTCTAGTGTTGTCTGGCCTCCCTTTGCCCGTGTTTTTATCCATTCAGCTGCAGCTTTGGGAATTAATGGTGATACACTTCTGTTGTAGCGTGTTAAATGTGCTGGTTTGGGATCTATCCAAACTGAACTTAAAGTTGTCAAAAAAGCAGAGGAAATACAGAAGCTGACTCTGGACCTTCAACACAGAGACAATTTGGACTTGCTGGTCATAATTGTGAAGTCTTGTGAGCTGCAATCAGTTTACATGTTTGCCATTACTAAACCTCCTCAGCACTCAGTTTCTGTATTTTATCAGAGGTGTTGGTGGGGTAGGTAGGGTAGTGAGACCTGGGTCTCTCTTCACTTCATGATGGTGTTTTGGCCATCTCCTTTTTCTGAGCAATAGTTTCATATTGGACTTGATCTTGAAGGTCTTTTCCAACCTCATTAATTCTATGTGGTGCATCCACAGAAAATAAAATCATTCACGTTACATTAAGATTAAATGGTTTGTGTGTTATCTTTCTTTTCTAGAGCCTCACTGTTGTGACAAGTCCAGTTCCCAATCAAAACCTAGAAATGCAGCCTTATGACCTGAGCATTGACATCTACAGCCGGTACATCTACTGGACCTGCGAAGCCACCAATGTCATCAATGTGACACGTCTGGATGGGAAGCCCATGGGGGTGGTGCTCAAAGGGGACCAAGATAGGCCCAGAGCCATTGTGGTGAATCCAGAGAAAGGGTATGTAGCTAAAATAATCATGTGGGGACATTCGGACTGAATGTCTTGAGAATGGAGTTGTGTTCTTGGTTTCTGTTTGTCAGAATAAAACCACATTGATTAAAATGCCTTGAATTTACAGCAAAAATTGCAGAAAGGTCAAATAAATTTTTCTCCCTCCTAATTCTTCCTGTTCCAGATACATGTATTTCACCAACCTGCAGGAGAGGTCTCCTAAAATTGAGAGAGCAGCACTGGATGGAACTGAACGGGAAGTCCTTTTCTTCAGTGGTTTGAGCAAGCCCATAGCCTTGGCTATTGACAGCCAGCTGGGCAAGTTGTTCTGGGCTGATTCAGATCTGCGCAGAATTGAGAGCAGTGACCTTTCAGGTAGAGTAGCACTTTAATTCAGTGATTCATTTGTGTGGTGTGGGTGGGGGGGAATGCAAAGAAAAGTGTCATCTTTTCCTTCCTACTATAAACAGTTTGTACTATGATGGTAATCGCTCCCTAAATTCCCAGCCAGGGAATGTGCATGATTCATGCAGCATGCCTTTACAGTTTCATCCCTCTATCTGTGATTTGCATTATTAATTGCTACACACACTATTTAGTACTTAAGTTTCTCACTGCAAGACCTTCGTGTGGTTTCCCAAAGTTAGTTCACAAATAAATTGCAGCAGTTTTGGAAAGGGGAGGCTGAGGGTTGCTTTTAGAGGTATTGGTTTTGGTGCAGTAATCTGTCAGTCAGAGGAAAGGTCCCTCTTAGTGGAAAATTCTGTCCTGCTGAGTTAAAGCAGCAGGTGTCCAGGTTACTTATGTATCTTTGATTTAGGGTGAAAAGATGTGAGAAGGACTGAGCAGATCTAAGGTCTCTTCTCAAGAGACAAATGCCCTCTTCCAGCTACAGAATTCTCTTTGCCTGCTCCCTAAGGCTGATTATGCTGCTTGTCTGACCTCCTTGATGTATTGATGCAGCTCACTTAACCACATAAGTAAAATAATAACTATAAAAAGAAAAGAGAAATAGAGAATGGTGTTTCTGTTGTCTTGGAAAGCTCAGTTGGCTCAGGAAAGAGTCCAGCAAGCAGTGAGAGCAAGAAAACAGAGAAAATCATATGGTCCAGATTGGATGAGAGAGACTGAGAAGTCTTTCATTTACTTACCTGATCCTGCTGGATCAGCTCAGCCACATCATGTAGCATCAGTTGTAATTTGTGATACAGGTTGGGCTGGATGTTGCTGCTGTGAGTGGACATGTGAGTAAGTCCATCCCCAGTCTGAATAGTGCCTGTCCTTGTACTTCAGCAGAGTGGTTTTCACTGTCAGAAACATAAGTACACATGTAAGGAAGATTCGGGGTCACTAATGAATTGCAATATCCTGATTGTTTAATATTTTAAAACAAGACATAACCTGAGTTTGTGAATTATTTAAAACAGAAAATGCGGGGTGGTGTAGCTCAATTCTAGGCTGTCCTAGATCCAAGGTTTGCATGGGTAGAGTAACAGGTGTCAGAATATTACACCAGAATATTACATTTCTCTTTGTTTGATATCTGCCCCAAATTAAGACACTAGAGAAGGAGATGGGTCTAAATTCTCATTCACTCTGCTTTTAATGATTGTGCTTTGCTTTTTTCTTAAAGATGTGGCTGTTGGCTCTCCTATGTTGTATAGTAAAGTCTTGCTGTATTTTGAATAACACAAAAGTCATTCCAAACCCTCTCTTTCTTTTTGGCGTTTGCATCACAAGTAGATTGCTGTAATCACCATGATAAATTGCTGACTGCTGAGATGCATTCCTGTGCTTAGGAATGCTGATTAATAGGCTCTTTGGACCAGCAGAGTAATTTTTCTGCATGTTAACTTCTTAAAAACATTCACAGTCTCTTGCTCTGTCAGCTTTCTAGATGCCAGTACTCATAAAGACAAGGACAGCTAGAAAGCCTTTTATGTGATGCAGTCCTTCTTTTCCTCCCTGTCCTTCAGGCATGCAGTTAGGACTTGGTTATTCTGCCCAAATGGGAATTCCTATTGAAGTCAACCAGATTCTTCATATGATTAAAGGGTTGTTTATGAAAAGATGACTGGAATTAGCTCCTACCATGGAAACTATTTGGAAATTAGTTCTTCTATTCCAGAATAATTAGTGTGATTTGGAAATGTTTAATGATTCTGGAATTAAGTCATTTTTATTTGGAAATAGAATGAGCTGTGGGTGTGTCCTGACTTTTGTGTTTATTTAGTTGGGTTTAAGTCTTTTGGTAGAAGGTATTGCTGGAGAGAGGATGGTTATGCCAGGAGACAAAGCTCCTCTTAATCATGTCTCCCTTTCATATGACTTTCCCAATAAAGGAGACCAGCACCCTTATGAGTCAGCCTCGGATTTTATTGTTGTTTTATGGAAGAAGGGATTTTAGGGTCTCAGTTTAGTCAGAAATAGTTACACTTGGTCATGAACATTAAAAGAAAGATTACGACATTAAGGAAGTGAAAATTTTAAGCTTTCAGGAGCATACTGCAAAATGATATGCTGATTGACATGGGCATGGCAGAGCAGGGCATGTACAGACTCCATTTGGGTAGGTCAAGGTCTTAATTTTTGTATTCCGTACCATCATCTTTGCCCTGTTTCCAACTTACCTTTTCTTCTCAAGATGCTGGTTTCTGTTTCTTACCTTTTCCCCATTCAGTGAGTCATATTCATGGAGGTTAATAGATGGTTGCAGTTAGTTAGATTCACTTACATCACTCAGTCTATGAATTTCAACATCAGTCTGGGTATAACCTCCTTCAGAGTCCACCAACAGCTTTTCTTAGTCAGATTGTTTCTGGTGTTGTTCCAAAGTGGTGGGTGAGAGCCCAGTCTAGCTGATTTGAATTCCCGTGTTGTGCTTTAGATTCTAACACTTGGTAAATGTTTGGAAGGTTGCTTAACTTCCAAGCTCTGTGTGCATTTAGCAAAAAGGAGGTAAATACATTTTTGACCATTGAATTTGCTTGTGAGTCATCATCACTGACGTCCTGTTGATTAAATTCTCAACAGCCCCCAGATCCAGGTTCTTCTTAAGTACAGTAGATGTTTTTGAAGCACAAAAACTGTCTTTTTGATGAAACTCTGCAAAATGCATTAGTCATGCACCAGAGGACCGAGGACAGCTTGGGTTTTTATGGCAGGTTTACCTGGTAGCATAGAAGTAGTGGTATGAGTAGTGTAGAAAGTGTTTCTGGTAGTATTCCAGTCCATTCTCCTTGAACTAAAGCTCTCTTTCCTTTCTGAAGGTGCCAACCGGATCGTTTTGGAAGACTCCAATATCCTGCAGCCCGTGGGACTAACGGTGTTTGAAAACTGGCTGTATTGGATTGACAGGCAGCAGCAGATGATCGAGAAGATTGATATGACTGGTCGAGAAGGACGTACAAAGGTCCAAGCTCGTATTGCACAACTCAGTGACATCCATGCTGTGAAAGAGCTCAACATTCAGGAATACAGTAAGTGTTTGCCAGGTGCACAGTGCCTGTGAGGCTCGAGGAATGGCCACAGATACATGAGCTACTTTGGCCTTGTTGCTGACCAACATCAGGTCGAAGGGACCAGAAGCTGGTGTTGGTTTGTCTCTGTACATTCTCAGGGTGCTGTTAAGGTTGATTCCTTCAGGCCATTGGCAATGGGCTGGAAATGTATCACAACACCAGCTCCACATTTTATTGCTGATGACAACTTTATGGGTAGCCCCATACATGGAGGCATTTGAATGTGTCTAGGAACAGTAGAAACAGCCTGTTATCCCTAAGAGAGGGTTTTCTGGGTCATGCTATTAGGTATTCACTCCATTTAGGCAAACACAGCTCCCAGAGCCTTTTGCTAACAGGAGCTGTTGCCTTGGAGGCAAGGTGAACAGATTTTGGTGGAGGTAATTGATATTGAAAGTGGATGACAGAAGAGCAATGTTGCATTGCACAAAAGAAGTGTGTATTAAATAACAATTGGTGTTGAACATGGCTGGACTTTTTTAAAGTTTTCTGTTTACCAGGCCTTTCCACACACACATACACTTGAAATGATGGGAGGTGGATGGTTAAAGCAGTGGAGTTGCTGTCATCCTGGAGGAAATAGGCCTGGTTAGTAGGCTGTGGTGCGTGCCTTGGAGAAATATGTTGGAAAATGTCTGGGGATGTTTAATTAAAACATCAGTGCAGACTACTACTAGGTTTCTGTGCTATTAATTTCAATAAATCTGTCAGGAGTTCCAAGAAAAGTATGTTGTCCTTATTAAACATGAAAATGCAGGGACATTTATCTAGAGCATGTTAATTTGAGTTTCGGAGACAGCATGGAAGTGTCAGAATTCATAAATTAGAAAAATTTGCTTTTTTAACCATCTTTGACAGAAAAAATGAAGTATGGAATCTAAGACTTTTTGTATTACTAATGCTACTATTAGCTGCAGAGAACTAATTCTACCTCACACAAGAAGCAAAATGCTGTGAGTACTGCTTTAGTAGATGCCATGGCACAATTCTTACAGTGATTTCAGATCATGGACAGTTACCAATGTGCATTGTAATAATTGATGTGTTTAAAGAGAAAAGCACACACAACAAAATACAACTTTTTCTGAAATTTTTTTAGTAATCCTCCCCCCAAGGGGAAGGAAGCAATAAAGAGAGTCCTGTGGGCCCAAAGAAATCACTGCAAGGTCATAAAATAGGTGGGGATTTCTTGTCAATCCCTGTCTTTCTTATTTTTCATACCCTAGGACAGCATCCTTGTTCTCAAGATAATGGTGGCTGCTCCCACATTTGCATTGTGAAGGGCGACGGCACCACACGCTGCTCTTGCCCAGTGCACCTTGTTCTGCTGCAGGATGAGCTGTCCTGTGGAGGTAAGTCACTTTTGGGCTTGGGTGATGTCTCCATCTTTAGGACTGGCTTCTGAGCAAAAAGAATGTGCACCAGGTGCTGTTACACACTTTGACACACTTGCCTCATTCCCCCGCCCTTCAGGTACATCTGCAAGTACTGAGGAGTAAGGGAAGATGGAAAAAATCACTGACTGTTGAATAAGGATTTCTGTTCACCCTTTCTACTTAAAACCACTCATTTATTTCAACTCCATTTTATAATTTATTATTTTTTTCTGTCATTCCATATGTTCTCCTTTTCCAAACAAGAGTAGATTCTCACATATCACACTGTCTGTGCCATTTTATTCTTCTCCGTTGTGCTCCTCAAGCTCACCTCGTGCATGTCTTCCTGAACTGCAGTCCCAGAAGGGCAAGTTGCCTCCTCCATGACCACTGTAACCCACACCCTGGTGTCTCCAGGAGTGGGATTGAAATGGGGGAGCGGAGAAGCACTCTGGTGCTTGGATCTCTTTGTGCCACCGTACTGAATGGATTTATTATGCAATCATCTCGCCATCGAGGCGACGTGTGGTCCCACAATGGAACAAGAGCTAACATAATCCAGATATTTTTCACAGAGCAAGTTTAATACCAGGCAAGAAAGCAGGGGGAGGAAAGGGGAATTAAAAAAAGGGCGGGAGGGGGGGAAGTCCACACTAACTTACTGCATGAGTTTAGCAGCTAATGTAGTAAATGTTAAATAACAGCTAACAGATGTATTGAGGTAGCCAAACTTGACTAGATGGAGCAGTTTTTTGGTTTAAAGGAATTTTGACTGAACAGAGCTGTTGAGGGCACATAACTAGACATTGAGTCACAGTGCATCCATGTGCAGCACATTCCTCCCCATTAACATTTTCTGTACAATGACTGTCAAACATTAAAAAGAGAGTAAGCCATGGCTATGTATAAAGTGGTGTTGTAGGAAAGGGGGAGTAAAAAATTGTTATGACTTTAAGTGAAGAGTTGAAGACCTACTAAGAGAAGAGTGTAGGAGTCTTAAGTGGGAAAAGTAGAAAATAATTGTATTTTGAGTGTGCATGTTTCTCTGTTCCTCTTGTTCTTTGTCAAGCCCCCACTGATGTAAGACTTTTATCAGTCAAAGGAGGCTCAAGATCTGCACACATGACTTCGGAGGCAGTGGGTGTGGAAGTTACCTTAAGACATGGCATGTTTATCAGCTGCTTTGATAAATGAAAGCAGCTGAGCTCTTGCCCTTACCTGCTCGTCCTCACCTGTCCCAATCTGCTGTTTGTTCACCTGGATTTTTAATTTTTGTTTGTTTGCTTGATTTTTAAAGAACCACCAACATGCTCCCCTCAGCAGTTCACCTGTTTCACAGGTGAGATTGACTGCATCCCGGTGGCCTGGCGCTGTGACGGCTTCACTGAGTGTGAAGACCACAGTGACGAGAAGAACTGCCCGGTGTGCTCAGATACCCAGTTCCAGTGTGAAAGTGGACAGTGCATAGACAGTGCCCTCCGGTGCAATGGAGAAGCAAATTGTCAGGACAACTCAGATGAGAAGAACTGCGAAGGTAAGGAGGGTACTTTGAAGTGTGGTGAAAGTAGAACTGTCATAGGGACACTCTGATAAATACCAGTGTTATTGCTGAGTAGAGTTTGGAAGAATCAGAGGATCTGCTAGTTTTTAAACTGGGCTATTAAATGGAAATTATTTCATAACTCCATACTTTTGTTTCTCTACCTGTGAAGTGGAAATTAAGACTGATCTCTGGCACAGTGGTTTAAATACTGTTTGTGAAAAGTACTATAAAAATTGTATGATTTTAAGCTCTAAAAACCTTTCTGAAAGATGTGCTCCAGCTCAAACACAAATATATAGAGGGATGCAGGAATTCCTGTGGGATGAAAGGTGATTGTTAGCCAGTTGAGGTGCTGACATCTGGAAATGCGTTGTGGAGTTAACTTCCCAGCTGTCATCCAACAGCTGCAGATGTCAGACTAGGGGCTGTTTATTACCTTTGAAAAGGCCCTCCTATTCAGAGTGTTCAGGTTGCTTACAAATACGAAAAGCCTTTAGTTTAACTTCTTAATTCATCTGAAGACAGAAATTATTTCTGGATTTATGAGAAACTAGAGGCAGAAATATGTCTGAACAGCAGCAGCCAGGACCATGCCTGCAGCACCTTTTTTCCCAGAGTAGTAGTTTATTTTTTGAGTGTACTGGCAAAGCTTTGGGTTTATATTCTGCCCTTCATTTCAGTTTAAAAACATAATGTAAAATGAAATATATTGCCTCACGATAGAGGAGTTTTCTGGTTAACAGGAAGAGCCCAAGGACAGTGAGAAACCACATTTTTCTTTCTTAAACAATTTTATAATCGTGGTTTGACAGATTTATTTTTAATAACTTTAATAAATTTTTCTCTCGTATATTTTGCAATGATTTTAAAGCGAAGTCACTGGTACTGACTGTTGGTGTGTGGGTGGTTCTCGTTGCAGTGCTGTGTTTAACCGACCAGTTCCGCTGTGCCAGTGGACAGTGCATTGGGAAAAGCAAGAAATGTGACCACAACCTGGACTGCAGTGACAGCTCAGATGAGCAAGGATGCTGTAAGTGTATTGCCTGAGATTAGAGATTTGGTTGCAGCATCCCAAGAATTGGGTTTCACCTGCCCTGTGAGTTAGGTTTTATTCTGGCAACCACACTGAATTACTTGTTCCAGAATTAATGCTCCTTTTCATAACTGCTGTCATGCAGTTAATGCACAGCGTGGTGGAATAGACATAACAAAATTAATTAGTTTTCTGATCAAGTAGTTTCTGAGGCAGAGAAGGCTAGTTATTTTTCCACTTACCTTTTTAAGCTTTTAGAAAAAATAAAAGGTTTGTTTTACTGTAACCTGTTAGTATGCTGAGTTGGTGCAGTGTTAAAAAAAATCTATCACCACGAGGCTTTTATATAGCTGCTTTGCTTCATGGTTTTCTCATCCAGAGAATTAATAGCAGGTGCTTTTAGAATCAGAGGAGCACTCTGTTTATAGAGTAAGCTTCCTAAAGCTTCCTTTTTATCTTGAAAAGACGTTATTTTGAGCTTGATATATGATTTGTAACGTGATATCCACTGCCTTGAAATCTCCAGGGCCCTACAAGAAAGCCACTGCCTTTAAAATTCCAACTTGAAAGTTCATTTTCACTGTTCGTGTTTAAAAAATTGTAAATAGGGACATCTCTTCTTGTGTTAGAGATCCACGTCACAATTGACACACACAACCTGAAAATGCAAAGCCAGAGTTGGACCCTTTATCTTAAGAAGGAGGAATAGGGGATGTTCTGTCATGCTACCAAGTTACTAGTGGCATTATCACACGCTTGTTACCTTTGTTACAGTTTATATAATTTTCCAGCTCTGTAACTGAGGATAGAAAATTGACCCACCCAGAATAAGGCTGCAGTTGTCACCTCCCTCTTTCAGTATGATCTGAAGTCTGTTTACTTACCTCTGTAGACTGTGACAGGCTGCTTAAAGAGTGGGTTTGGTGTTCTGGGAGAAGAAAACATGTTGAGGGGGAAAAAACTTTCAGTAATGCATAAGATGTAAAACACTGACTGGAACAGGAAAATACTTTAGTCTGCTTTTCTTGTCAAATTCATGAAGCACAGGCAGGGGGTTGTCAGTTACTCCCAGAAATGTCATTACTAAGAATCGGTGGTGTAGGAAAAGCCACTCATTTTGGCTGTTGAATAAATGCTTTGGATATAGTTGCCTCATAATATGGGACCTCTCAGGCCAATGCTCAGCTGTATCTGTAACCATAAGGGTGGGTCAGATGTGTTGTAGTTTAGGTAGTTTATTAAATAGCAGCAAACTCCAAATTCATCACTACTGAACAATAGGGTTGAGGTACCATAAGTGAGTGTTACACTGAGGGATAAAGTAGGTGCCTGTGTGACATGAGAAGTAGTTCTCATCATCTTAATGACAAGAAAAAGCATAACTGGCGTGCCCAGCACAGTGCCATGTGTCTTAAGGCCTGTTCAAACTTTCATAGTCTGATTTTCCTTTTCCCTTTTAGACACTACAGAGGAACCTGCACCACAGCCCAACAACACGATAGGCTCCATCATTGGTGTGATCCTGACGGTTTTTGTGGTTGGAGCGATGTACTTCATCTGCCAGAGGGTCCTGTGCCCTCGCATGAAGGGAGATGGGGAGACAATGACCAATGATTATGTGGTGCATGGGCCAGCCTCTGTCCCTCTGGGTTATGTGCCTCACCCAAGCTCCTTGTCAGGGTCTCTTCCTGGTAAGTTAATGTTGTGATCCTTGTCCTGCTCTTGGGCACCACACAGTTGTACTTGAGGACCTGTGCATGTACATACAGAAGGTGTCTGTTCTAGATGCACAATTCTTGGAAGCTGTTGGAAGCCAGGACTTCCAAGCCTTATTGCCATCCTTCCTTACGATAATGAACTGCTATTTTACCTGTGCTCTTTGTGAGCATTTAGGTACTTAGCAGAACCATGAGCTCAAATAAATGCATACACTTTGTAAGTTTTCTTCTTTTTCTACTAAAGGATCTTTTTTGTGAACTATTGTAGCATCAGTAAATTCCCATGACAGTACAGTGTGAAGTTACACAAAGTAATATTCATGGGACTTCATGTGTAATTATTCATGGTACATTTATAGACTGAGTTGGTAAGCTTGTGAAACTCCTTGCAAAGTCTGTAATGACCAGCAATAACTGTGGTCTCAGCTTATTTCATGTGATGATGAAGTTTCTAACACCAGTCCAAGCATGTTTTACTGCTGCTTAAAAATTAAGACTTAACCACAGTGTTGCACTTCATTTATATGCATTACTTCTGTATGTATTGATTGAATATGTACTATAATTTATGGCTTTGGATCCAGCAGGTTCTGTGAGGCTGTTACAGGGTTAAAATAATTCATCAAATTGCTTTGTGTACTGACCTGCATAAAGACTCTTTGAGCAGAATTTTCACCATTATTCCAAGCCCAGTGGCATACCTATCCGTTTACCACTTAGACTCTGTGCCAGCCTCAGTCTACTGGCAAAAGCTCCCTTAATGTTGTTGAAATGCAAGAACAGAAACTCTCTTCTGTTGCACAAATTTCAGTTGCTCAGCTGAGGTGGTCAGACAGTTGTGTGTTTTATTGTGAGGCACAGAAATAATGCCTGAATGCCTTTTCTTTCAAATCTTTTCCAGCCATTCCAGTGAAAGAATTGTGTTTCTCTTTGCGCAGAGTTAGAGTAGCCCAGAGCCAAGTTCTGCTGTTGAGTAGCTGATGCACAAAACCAACACGTTTATTCCATGACTGTCTTCAATTCTATTGTCCACTAAGGAGCACTGAATTTGTTTGATACCAAGATAGTTAATTTTGCTTTTAAAAGTTTTGCTCATGCTGCTGCTGTCCTCTGGATTATGTTTTTACTCTTCCTTTTCTCTCTATGCTTCAGAGAATTGGATATTGACATACATCTTTGTTCTTCAGGTATGTCCCGGGGTAAATCTGTCATCAGCTCCCTCAGCATTATGGGAGGGAGCAGTGGACCACCCTATGACAGAGCCCACGTTACTGGAGCCTCTTCAAGTAGTTCTTCAAGTACCAAAGGCACTTACTTTCCTCCAGTAAGTCATTCCCTTATTCACAGACCTTTAATACCTTTCAGGGAGGTGACAGTATCTTTCCGAGGTTCATTAATTGATCAGTTAACGGTTTGGTTCAGATTTCTGGCCTAATAAACTTGTTTCAGTATGGAGTAAGTGATTTTGGAGGGGAAGGAAGAGGAGATTGTCTTTTTCCAAAACAGTGTAAAAATTTTCTCTTAATTTAAAAAAGTTGTGAGAGAGCTCGGTGCCAGAAAAACATGTTAGATTGAATGTCAAGGGAGATGAAAAAATTCCCTGTAAATGCTGAGCAGCTCTGGCAGAGAAATTTCCTTTCATTATAGTCTGCCATGTGCCTCAGAAGGGAAAACTATAGTTGATTTTATAGAGACCTGTTAGGGAATTAAAATGAAGGTTTATGTCATGTGTCTTACAAGTGGCAGATAAATAAGTAAACAAGTGTTTTGCAGCTCCGTAACATCCTTTTAGTCACAAATGGGTGATGTGCTGTGCTGGATGCTCTGTAAAAGTTGGTACCAGCCCTAGAGGGCTCCCTGTCTCCTCACTTCCAGCATCTGTGCTCCTTGTTTCAGATACTTTTATGAAGTTCACCAAGCCACTGTCGACTTTTAAAGAGTTACATGATCAGTGAAGGCTGAAATCTTCAGCTGTCTGTGTTCAGTTCCAAGAACCAAGCAACTGTGTTTTAGATCACCTTTAAATTTAAATACTGTATTCAGTAAGAACATGCCTTGGCCAGCGTTCTGTCAGTATTATCAGCAGAGTAATACCTGGGGACTAGAGCAGGTATCTGCCAGTTTGCTGAGGGCAGTGGTATCCCCAGTGACACCTTCAGCTTTACTTTTCTGGCACTAGATATGTCAAAATAGCCACAGCAGTCAGGTTTTTTTAAGAGCTTAGTTGTAGCTAACAGGAATGGCAAAACCCAGCCTTTCTAGTTAACTGTGGCATTTCCAGTGTCTGTTAATGAACTGGGGAATAAACACAAAAGAAATCCTCTTTGTAAGGAGAGCTATGCATGCAATTTTTTTATTTAAGGTTCCCATTATACAGCACTGAAAAGAAAAATTATGAACTGGTGTTTTAACTGTGACTTTTTTCCTTAGATTTTGAACCCACCACCGTCACCAGCTACTGAACGTTCACACTATACCATGGAATTCGGATACTCTTCAAACAGTCCATCCACTCATAGATCCTACAGGTAATTACTATTACAATAGCTTCTGTCAGGATCAAAGCATTTCATGTAGAAAATGCAGAATAAAGACAGCCTCTGCTCCGTAAGAATTGTAATCAAAGGCCCTAATTCTGCAGGAACTAACCTAGTGCTTAGATGGGTTCACATCTATCAGGCCACTGATGCATGTGTACAAGTGCAGCTCTGTTTGAGGTGAATCAAACACTGAGTGTGTTAGTGATACGTCTCTGGAGTGTATTGCTTTAGGGGCAGTGACAACACTCACCACAAAAATAGCTAAAAGAAACATGGTACCATGATGAGTTTGAGCCAAAATACTTACCCTAGGATGAACCCTCCCCCTTTTCAGGCTTCTGTCATAAATAATTTATGTAATTATCAGAGATTATAAGCAAATACCCTGTGAAGAAAGCATTGGCAGTATGAAGTAGGTCAGAAGTAACATTTAATGTTGTGGTCTAGATAAAGCACAGAATTTCCAGTTTGGCATATTCAGGGTTAATATCTGGAGAAGGTTCCTAACCTTTTGCTTATTTTCTCAGACTGGAATTTATGGACATTCATGCTTTATCTCTGTTTACTTGAATGTCTGTTTCTTACCTTCCCTGTAAGAATGCTGGAGTTAGTTATCGTATTATATAACAAGTTCCCAAAAATAGAGGAACAGACCCCTACTACCCAGGGGTGTAAAAGTTCCCCTCCCAGATCACCAGTACATCTGCGCAATGAGAAGAGAGCTCTGTGTATTTGTCTATTGAAAAACATTCCTCCCTAACACAGAGCCTTTGGGGGCTTTTGGATAATGAGGTCTCTGGGGCTGAACAAACATCCCTTCTCCATTAGCAGCAAGTATGGCCTCTGTTGTGCAGAGGGTCAGACCAGATGTTTATAATGATCCCTTGCAGCCATATGAAGAATCTTTTAAAATTATAAGTAATTTTCTAATGAAAGAAACCCAAGTCTTGGCACCAGCATGAGTCATGCTGGTCGCTGGCTAATGTGATTTTTAGTGTTATAAATGGTGTTAGGGGTGTGGCATAGGGTTCAATGTTTTCCAAATGCTGCCCCACCCAGAAATAAACACTGATCTTGCTGCCTCTGATGTTACTTCTTTCCTAATATTCTGACTTGACTATAGGGGAACTGCATCCTCCCAGATCTCAAACAGCTGACTGTGATACTGGGAGTTGTAGCAACCATACATTTCCCTTTTAAATTTCTTTCCTTGGAACTATTTGGGGCTCATTTTAAAAGATGTTTTGTGGTAGCAGCCTTTGAGAACTTCATCCCTGTTACTGCTCTAAGGGATGATTCTCCTGAGTGCTGTGAATGTGCCAAGTAATTATGAGTCTCCTTGTCTGGTCTTGGAGGTTCGTATCCAGCTATTGCATAATAGAAACAGAAAGATTGCGACACAGCTGTTACACACATGCACATGAGCACTCCTGCCCTTCTTGCCCCACCGTCTTAGAAGCAACTTTTTCTACCTCAGTTAGGCCCTTAGGGGATGTGTTGTCTGTAGATAATTAATTATTGACATCACTTTCACTGGTTGCTACAATTTGACTGGCACGAAGGTGGGCATTCTCCAGGGAAGTCAGGAGGAGAGGGAAGAGCACGATATGCAGAGAGGTTGACCCGCTTCCTGTTTCCACCTTGTCTCACATCCCCGTGAAACCACTCCAAACGCCCAACAGTCTTTCTTTCACTGACCCATTTTTTCCCCCATGGGTCTCTCCCATGCAGCTACAGGCCTTACAGCTACCGGCATTTTGCACCTCCCACGACGCCCTGCAGCACAGATGTCTGCGACAGTGACTATGCCCCCAGCCGAAGGATCACGGCAGCCACGGCCAAGGGCTACACCAGTGACTTGAACTATGACTCGGAGCCTGTCCCTCCGCCGCCCACCCCGCGCAGCCAGTACCTGTCGGCGGAGGAGAACTACGAGAGCTGCCCGCCCTCGCCGTACACCGAGCGCAGCTACTCCCACCACCTGTACCCGCCGCCGCCTTCCCCCTGCACGGACTCCTCATGAGGGGGAGCCCCCCCCGCCCCATCATCATCATCATCCGCCTCCGCTGTGAACGTGTAAATACAAAAAATGTCCCACTGGGGAGGGGGGGGAGGGAGCGCTCGGCGAAGGATGAGGGAGGACAGTGTACAGTTAAATGTTATTGAGCGGGGCGGAGGAGTACTGAAGATATTTGTACAGAAGAATTTAAAAAAAAAGAGAGAAAAAAGAAAAAAAGTATATTTATATATTTTCTTAAACAGCAACTGCTGCTTGTGCCATAAGAAGAAAAATTTTTGTATAAAAGAACCCAGACGTTTGTACAAAAAGTTTTTATTTTTGCAAATGGAACACAAAAACATGCCTTAAATCCAGTGAAGTGACTGAGCACATAAGGAAATGGAAGGACTGGGATGTGTTGCTTGTCCAGCAAGGTGATATGTGGAGTTTGTCAATACCAAAAATGTTTAAAGTAATTGATAGTAAAGAAATCTGTCTCAGAGCAGCATACCATAGATACTTGGAAGTAGCCAAATAACCTCTATGTTAACTACAGAGGGCAAATAACTAAAGATAAACTTGAAAATGCAGTCAGGACAGATATTAACCTTACACAAAGGGCTTTGTTTTCTACAGGAATACAGCAATTGTAGCAGTGAATCCAGAAATGTAATCACACACTTTTTTTCTATGAATACACCTCTGTTTTTCCTTAATGCAATTCACAAACTAGAGCATTTAGAGCTCTCTCCTTGCTTCTGCAATGTCAATGATTTTTTGGGATGTATCTTGAAGTTTGTTTTTAAATCCCAATTAGATTTTCTTATCTCTTCTGCATCCTTTCTTCCTGTTCGTGTCACTTTAAATCATGATATTTTTATTTAAAGTACTGCTAGAACTGGGCTGCTGTAAATTCTGTTTTTCCTCCTAATTAGCCTTGTCATGCAGTGATTATCATGCTATACATTACCTTCTTCATTTTGCCAGCATGTTAGGATTCTGTTTTGTACCAGGTCAGTATGATTTTCACATAATTGACAAGGGTAATATGCATATACCTGAGTGATTTCTAGTCCCTTAAAAAAAGAAAACCTTATTTTGACCTAGTGCCCACCAAATGTCAAATATTTTTATACCACATATAATATAGACAGCATATTTATAAACTATAAATTTAACCATGGATTGTTAGTTTTACTGAAATGAATAATATATCCTTGCAGTACTTTCAGTGTATATTGATATCACAGTATACAAATCATATATAAATAAATATGTATTATTTTTTCCTAGTAAGGAAGCATTTAACTTTCAGTGGAGCAATTGTCCATAAAAAATTAGATGTTTTGATCATTGGAGGGGTTCCCCTGCTGTATTAACTGCTCATGTTTTCTTTGTGTTAGGTAAAGCCAGTTTTTTCAGTATGATTTTGACATACCTCCGAAAAAAGGTGGTGTGAGTTTAATACTTTAGTATTAACTGCTGTGAATGTCAAATTTTAAGATATTCTTAACCAAACCATTTTATATTCACATCTCTATTTTTGTATATTATCATATTTAGCCCCTTCTCCCATCAGCCTCACTGTAGTGATTTTGATGGGGAGACTATTTAATCAAGTGAAAACATAATTTGTGTAGGTGAAGGGGCAACATAGGATATTAGTTACTCCTCTTGGACTGTAGTGGAGCTCACAATATACCTGATCTTAGAGGGCATTATGCATTTGCACCTTCTGTTGACATCAAATCCACCCAGGGTGCTCAATGCCTTCCAAGACTGGTCCTCTGAGTCTTCTCTCGCAAAACAAGGTCCTGAGGAGCTTCTGCCTCCTTGCCCTTCGGCACAGTGCAGGGATAACAACTTTCCAGAGTTGCCATTTGGGTTTTATCATTCTCTGTTGCTTGTTTCCCAGCCAGTTTCAACTAAAAGAGAAGTAATCTAAAAATACGGCATTCATGCTGTTGAGAAAACCAGTGATAAGTTATTCTTGCTAGCAGCCACTCCTCTGGAGTACTGGATCCTCATTTCAGCTCCAAGGAAAACTGTGTCATTGGGAATCCATCTGTAATAAAAGGTCTTTCCTAGTAGTCCAAGATACCTGAGAAAACTTTAAAAAGCCTTGATGATCTCCAGGCTCTTGTTGTTTTCTCTGAATCTGGCGTACTAAGGGGTTTTTTTTAACCCAGGTTCATTCTAGGTATCTAGGAATCATGGTAGCTATTCTTCTGGCTCTTCCTTGCTGGTGAAGAAGCTTGTGTGTGTTCTCCAGCAGGACGTGGATGTTGAGGAGGGTATTGTGAACTACAAGGGAACTCGAAACCACATATATGAAGGGGGGGAGGGTGAGTGTGTCAGGCAAGGGGGGATTAGGCTGGCGCGCCGATGAGAATTAGAATTTCTCTGTTGTTTACATTTTTTCATGTGCAGCATTCCATGGGGTTCACATGTGGAAACTTGCACTAATGAACTCAGAAGAATATTGTGTTGTTGTATCTCAGTCCAAGTGCTTGTACTGCCATGGCAATGGTCTTTTCTTGCAAAATACTTTTCAGTGTGTCAGTTTCTGTTTGAAAAACTCCAGGATGGTTGAGCTTAAGGAGTGGTATTCTCTTTCTGGTGCAGTTGGGCTGCCTGGCTGAGGCTTTCTCTTGGAGGGAACTTCCTGCAGGTAAATTGTGTTAATTGTAGTGAGGGTTCTTCAGAAGAAAGACAATCTCTGCTACCTGCCTTCCGTGCTAGTTTATGTCCATGTGTAACCCAGCTGAAGTCAGTGGGGTGGACATAGGATTCAGTGTAGGATTTCTGATACATAGGTTTCAGTTTGTGCAGGAGTTCATGTGAAGCTCCTCTTGGACAGATCTCCAAATCACAAAAGCATTGATGCAACTAGTACACACACAGTCCCAGTGAATAGATCTTACACTTACTGAGCATTTTCTCCCTGTTCCTCTTGGCCACTGAACCAGTCATGATTTATATTCTGTCCTTCCCTCAGTGAGGATCATGTTTTCTCCTGCTTCTCAAATTGACTGAGATGTTGGGAGTACAAATAATAGAGACATGGCCATTCAGGATATTGCTAAACTAGGTTTGTGTCGTTAGCAGGGAAGGGGTCTCATTGATGTCAGTGAAAATTGCTCCTGGTCCTTTCAAGTTAAGCACAAATGTCCTTATCTTACAGAGCCAGGTGCAGTAAGGCATTAACACAGGTACCACTGTGCAGTTTCCTCTCTGCAGACAGCTGGGGAGTGTTCATGGCTGGCTGGTCATGGGAATTGCTGGCATGTCCCATCTGGAAACCAACAGGCCTTTGCAGTTAAACAACCAAAACAGAAAAGGACATTACAGCATAATTTGTTGAAAAAACTAACCTTTGCATATTCAACAGGAGCTTAGCATGTTTAAATGGCAACATTAATGGGACCTATTTGTACCTTTTAAAGTTATATGTGGCGTATCATGCTGCAAACATTTCATACCTTCCTAAAGAGTGCTCCTCATTTCTCCACCACTTTTTGGGTACCAAGATATTTATTTGAAAAAAACTTAGATGTGATAAATGGAACATGGACATAACATTTGCATTTGAAATGAATGGTTTCCATGAGTCTAAAGTCATGCAGCCTGTGCACATACATTAAATAAAATGTTTACATTAATGCAAAATATGTAAACAAGCCAGAATCAAAGGATTAATTTTGCTGTGAGTTGAAACTTTACAACTGTATTATAAATTCCAGATTAGAGCCATAACGTTTCCCTCCCCATGTGCATGTACAAGCATATATATGTAGGTGGATGTATCTTCGATAATGTGAATTTACCCAAAGCTAATAATTTCCTTTTGTGCATCCACACTGGCAGATTCAGCCTCCCTGTCTTTCAGAGTTCTAATGCTGAATTCTCTCCAGCTGTGTCTCACCTACACTGGACTTATTTTGTCCATAGTTGTACGATGGACAACAGAATACCTGCTACTTTAAACCTGAATGCTTAATGCTCTTTCAGACCAGGCAGGAGAGGAAGCACATTTTTTATACTCTTCCCCTACTTCTGGAGTCCACTTTGCAGATGAGTAAAGTCCTTCTGCTTTTTGTAGGTACGTGAAAAACAATCTGCTGCAGCCCTAGTGTAATGATGAAGAAAATTGCGCCCAAACTGATTGACATGGCAGGTGCTACAGTCAACTGCAAGTGAAGGTGCATGAGGAAAATCTCTGTGATTCCTGTGTATTTCACTAAAGGGCTTTGCTGGTGTTCTGGCCTCTGGTTCTGCATTGCTTCTCTAGTTATAACAGCCCATTCTCTAGAAGTGGCTTGATTGGCAAGTCTTAAACACAGATTAACTTGTTTTGTTTTAAAGTAATTAAACCTGGGCTGAGATGAAGAAAAGGCCACTGTTTTGAATATTGAGTTATTTCCTTTCCTTGTTGCTTGGCAAATCTCAAATTAATTGATTCCCACCATTCTGAGGGGAACTGCTCGAACTACAGAACTCCCTGGTCACACATGCTGTTGAATTGGATGCCTTCTTCAAAAATCTCTCTTAAGAAGTAATCAATCACTTTTTTCCTCACCTTTTTGCCTCGAGCACGTTTGTCACACGATATTGTTACTGACAGAACCTGCTTTTGAACGTGTACTGAGTGTGTAGCAGATGATTTACTAGTTCTACAGCAGAAAAAAAACTGGTTCACTGGGTGCAAACGGAACGTGGGCATTGTTATTCAGAAATTGCTTTCTTAGCAATGAAGGACTTTTTAATTAATTTAATTAATATTTGGTGGTGTTACTGCTTGAAAATTAGCCTTTAACTTAATTGGCAGGTGACAGATACACTTTGAAAATAAGTTAGGAAAGAACTAATAGGTTGAAAGGCTGCAGAACAGTCAGTTTTTTTCTAGAAGTCAAATCATTCAAAATCTTCTTTCTATTCCATCTTTAAAAATATTAGTGATGATGCCAGCGTGGCATTTATAGGGACTGGGTGATTCTCTCCAAAACTGCAGGGCAGGGTACAATTGTCCTTATTTTATTCAGGACAGAGATTGTCTTAGCAGGGGCAGGTTGATTGTTATGGTGAAACTCTTAGCGAGCAGTCTTGTTCCCCTCTTTTAAATGAGCAAGCACAAGCTTTGAAGTCCTGATTAAAATGGCTGTAGCCTTAAGCCATGCAGTTCAGAGTCAGCCAGGGAAAATGAAAGGGGTTTTTTTGTAAAGAGGATACCACCAGGCTTAAGCTGAACTAGCCTCGTTTGCAAGTGAAGGATCTGGTGCTGCTTTCAGATTTTAAATCTTTGTTTTGTTTTTTGTTTGTTTTTGTTTGTTCTTTGTTGTAAGCTTTAATCACTGTTTGCCATTGTCTTAAAGCCAGCTGGTGTCTCTTGTTCATCAACTTTGGTACGATGGTGCTTTGCAAGGATGTATTTATATTATAATGGCCAACATTTGGTCAGCCCTATTCACTCATTCACTAACTTTTTTTTTTTTGTTTGTTTTTGTAAAATAAAGTGCTTTACTTGTACGGTGTATATAAACCTTGTACAAAAATCCTTTCCAATTATTACTATAAACTGAGTTGTAACAAATGAAATGTTGATTTTTATAATAAAACTAAGAGTGAAAAATGAGAGGTGCTCTTCATTTTATTTCAGCATGTGGAGGACAGGTATTTCAAGGTACAAGTCCATGTTATGTCTGTTTATATGAAAGATTGGGAGCTGCTGGCCTGTTCCT
Source organism: Pitta sordida (assembly GCA_013390025.1). NCBI lineage: Eukaryota > Metazoa > Chordata > Aves > Passeriformes > Pittidae > Pitta > Pitta sordida. The sequence goes on along the minus strand of WEKX01009296.1, from coordinate 262,572 downwards.
GCTCTGGTGCATAAAGAAACTGCTTAGTAGGAACAGTCTGATGCTTGGTGTGGCACAGCAGTGATCTTACCCCAGCTTTGCTTTCACAGCAAGATACCTTTTACATGAGTCCAAAGGAAATGCTCTGCAAGAAATGGTGACATTTGCTTCTCTAAGGACGTGAAGAACACTGAGTCTGAGGAGATGGAAGGATTTCATGTGCTAAGTGTTTTCTATTTGTTAGCATTGCCAAAATTCTTAGCCCTGTCTCTGTCCCAAGAAACCAATAACATACCTTAACTCACAGGCTGAGGGAAAACACCTGAGGGACCCTCCAGCATTGCCATAAGAGAATTAAGAAAATTGCCTTAAGTGTTTCAAACCGCTGCTGGTCCCTGCTGGGGACCCAAATAGAGGGTTACAGCTGTCCCGGGAGAAAAGCCCAGAAGCCTTCACCTGCAGCAGATGATGGGAATAAAGAAGTGCAAGTCATTGGCTGCATGGTAGAGGGTGGGAGAGGAAGATGTCGGAGTTGACCAGGCCTAGCACTGAATAAGGCCTTCAGAGGCTCTGCCCAGTGTGAGCTGTTTGCTGATTTTGTGACTTTGGAGATATGCCTGGCTTTCCCCTGCCTCTGTTCGATCTTTAAGGTGGGGGAAAAAAGAACCCTTGAAACCAAAGAGATGAAGCTGGATAAACCCCAGTGCTGCTGGTTCCCCTGCCTTGCCTGGCAGAGGGACAGGCGGGCAGGGAAGCGGGGAAAGGTGCCTTTTATGGCTGAGGGAATAACAATGGTAACACGATGAGGGATTTCTGGTGGGAACAATCCCTCTCAGGCACTGCCCTGACTGTGTTTTCCAGAGCTCATGGTGCAATAGATGCTTTTTAAAACACAAATGCATTGGGTGTATTTTTCCAGACTTGTTTTTCAGGCTTGCTGTTTGCTGTAGACAGCAATTCCTCCCTCAGTGCCCCTTTCCATCCTGCAAAGCATTGCTGTGCCGATGGCTTAATGTAGGTTGTTGTTCTGAAGAACAGCTGTTAGGGGTTCATTATTTGATTGAAGAAAACCACTTTCAGATGCTTCTAATAAAAAGTTGCTCTACCAGCAGCACTAAAGAAGGCTGGTATCTCTCCTTCCATTGTGATGGCCACGCATCCATTTGTGGAGTTGCAACTTGTTTAGTGAAGTAGCAAAGACACATAATCCTTCAAATTTTGAAAAAGGAAGGGAAGCAGTACCAATTGCCATCCCTCTGTCTCACAAAAAGGGCCAAAAATGCTCAGGAGTCAAAAATTAGAAACATGAGCTTGTCATAAAGCTGAGGGACATGTTACTTGGTGAATGGCACCAGGTAAGGAAGAGCTCCAGGTCAGTCTGTCAGCACAGAGCACATGGGAATGGGTAGGAAATGGAGAGGTCGGTTTGCTGCTGCTTTAGGATACTTGAGTCCTATTTTTTCTCTTCTTGTTTTTGTATCATATTTCAACTTTAGATGGTTCCAAAATGAGGACCTAAAAGACAGAGATCATCATGTCCTAATTGTTTGTTTCCTTGAGCTGGTTTTATCTCTTTCCATAAGTGGGCAAAGCGCCTGTAGGACTGGGAGGACTTGGTGATTTCAGATTTGCTGAGGGATTTCTCCAACACTTTTTTCCAGTGTACCTGGTACTTTTCTTGTCTTTGTGTGTGATTAACAGCTGATGCTATAAGCACCTATGTGGTGGATTTGGTCTCCTGGTGCCAACATACTGCTGGAAGCCAACTGCAAGTCACAAAAAAGGTTTTTTTCAGAGAGAATGATTTGCAGTGGGGGTTTTGTTTTGGTTTTGGTAAGGTGATATTTTCTGTTGCATAATTGCGTGAAACCACTTCGTATTTGAATGCAATCCCTGGCCAGTTCTATTCCTTGTAATTTTGTGACACGGAAGAGTTGGGGGAAAAAAAGCACTGCAAGACAAGATTGTATTAAATATGAAGATCCCTCCCCTGTGTCCAAAGGTACTTTGTTGCTTGTAAGTCTAAACATCCTTAGAAGGAATTGAATTTCATGTGCAGTATCAGGAGCAAGAATCTGATTCTCTCCCTCTGCTACTGCTGCATTGTGATATTGGTTTTATATTTAATGATTTCTACATAGGTTCCATACAGACAGAATAGGTTCAGTGATCTGATGTATCTATTACTTTTTTGGTGGGTTTTTCATGTATTTAAATATTAGATATATATTTTTATACACCTAGAAGAGATCAATATTACAGGTGCCTCCACTGTTTTCATTGCAATTTTTTTCAGGAAAAAACACAGATACTGAATTTTTGGGTTTATGTAGATTTTTATTCCAGAATGAACACAAAGAAGCTGACATCCTTCTTGGGAACAGCTGCAGCAAAATACCCACCTCTGTAATACCTCTGAAAGAACCAACCTTGACCTGTCCTTGGGCTGCTAGAACGAGGGACCCTGAAGCCAGAAGGTAAATACTAGTCCACTTGATTCTTGCTTTTCACAACATTGAAGGTACAGCGCACAAGGTGCTGTGGGCAAAGGAAAGTTACCTCAGGCCCCCACACGTAGAGCAAAATGCACTTTATGAATCTGAAAACATTTTTCAAAAGCAGAAGGTAAAAAGAAAACTTGGCCTTCAAAGTGATTGTGAGTCGCTCCCCTTCAAAGCATTTCAGTGGATTTCTTGAATTTTCTTTCCAGTTTGTACTCCAAGCATTTTTGTGGGGATGATAAATTCTTCCTGTCTCACATTTAATTCTGGTCCATCAGACTGGCACTCATTTTGGTTTCCATTCTGGCACTGAAGGCTAATTTGTGTCCTTTAATTGAATGCAGACACTGCATCTAACGTGACGGGCACTACCCAGTCAAAAATGGGATATTGTCTTTCCTGACTCCTACTTGCCTTAATTAAAAGCAGAGGACTGACCTCAGCCCTGACCTCTGCCCTTGCTAATGTTGTTACACGTTGCTCCGTGCTAAGGCTCAGTAAAACACTTCAGAGATCTTGGCTTGCTGGCGGGGCTTGTTTGTTACAGTTTTAAGGGCAAGTTGCACTTAATTAGAGTAAGGTTCCTCCTTGTGTAGGTGGGGCTGGCCTGGCCCCGTCAGCTCTTCACCTGTGGGGAGGGAACAGGTGCCTGGGGTGGTACCACTGGGCAAAGTCACTGAAAAGAGGAGCTGAGTTGAGTCCATGTTTCCATGGGCTCATGCCATCCTGTGGCTTCACCACCTCCTGCATGATCTCCTCTGGCTCGTGTTCTCTGCCTTCCAGATGGACAGAAATCCATTTTGAAAATCCCAGAACACCACCTGAGGGAGGGGTTAATCTGTCAGTGTTTTCCTGGCAGAGCTTTTGAGATGCTTGCTCAGGGCTTTTTGATGCTGGGGTTGGCAAGGCAAAGCACAGGACATGACTGGCAGAGCCATGGCTTTGCCAGAGCTGGTCAGTCACAAGGTCACCTTCTTCTTTTCTCTGCTGCTTCGTGTGATGATAATGCCTGAAGCAATTCCTGAATCTGCTGCCCTACAGGAAATCTTTGTAACCCAGGTGCTCACAGGAAGGCACCTCTCCCAAGACATGTTTGATGAAAGAAAAAAACCCAAGCAGCTGAAGCCAGGCACACACAGCTACTGTAAATGCAGAGTGTGCATGTATTTTTCCTGTATCCCAGTACAATTCATACCCCTACCTCTGACTGGTCCTGGAGCCTTGACCAACCAAGATATTTTAATTCCATTACAGGCACCTACACTGAACATTTAGGCACAGCTGGCACCAAAAAATGGACTTCCTTCAGGCCTTGCTTATTAAAAATTGTCCCATACTTGCCTGCATTTCTGCCACCAGACAGGAGCAAAGACCTCAGTTTGAGCACTGATGAGCTCCTTGGTGCAGAGTGTCCTCTTGGCTGTCCAGCAAAGAGCACCAGTCTAGCTGATGCTTCCCTGGATATATCATTCCAGGATGTGGGAAGCGGGAAGGATAATGCTGGTGGAATTATCCAAGTGATGGTAGTATTGCCACATCAACAGAGTTGAGAGCAGCTAGCTGGCATGCAAGAAAATCTGAGTTCAGATCTCCTGGGAAGATAACATAAGCATAACCCAAAATTCCTATGGCAGTGCTGTATGTAATTAATATTTAAAGCAGAACCACTGCAGTGGCAGACAGAAAGTTCCCCTTTAGGCTTTTAACTTCTAGAAACTGAAGTCCTGTTCTTCCAGCATCCAGTGGTGAATTTGGTTGGTTTCCCTTTTGGCAGGCTAGATTTAGCTGGAAAGCATCTGAGCTCCACCCAAGAGAAAAAAGGCACCTTTCATTCACACAGCAACGTCCTCACTGTGCACTTTTAACCCTGAACTTGTTCCAGAGTGGGAACCTGTACAGCAGACGAGTCATAGGCAGTGTCCGAAATCAGGGCAGTGGAGCTGTTCCCTCTCAGTGTCTTGCTGCAATTCCATTTCTGTGATCCTGCTGCTTTTCCATCTACTCAAATGTGTGTGTTGGTAAGAGCAGCACATTTGCTCACCTGCGAGGAGAAGCAGCCTAACATGGGGAAGAGCATCTGATGTGTGAGAAGCACCAAGGTTGCTTCTATAACTCATCAGCTTATTTTGGAGAGCTGAAGCAAAGGTAAGTAACAGACAAGTAAAATGTTGGGGTTTGGCTGAAGACTTTTGTACTATTTCTACCTCCTTCTTTCTCACTGGAGCTAGGAACACTGTGGCCATCAGCTGGGACAGAGCTCCTCTGTGCAACACGTGCACAGGGCTAAACTGTGTTTTTGCAGCCCAAACACACGGTTAAATCAGCACATTTTAAACTCAAGCTTGCTGCTAAAACAAATAGTGTGATGCTGACCTAGATGGATATGCAAGAAAAATCCCAAGTGACACTTCTTGTTTTAACAATAAACCTCTCTGCCTTTTAAAGTAACACCCCAAACCGGCACCAAAGAATCCTACAACAAAACATAAAGATATCTTGTGAGAGATTGACATTAAATGAAAGCTTGGTCAGTCACTTTCCCTATCAACATCCCTTCCAGCTTTCATATGCACCAAAATGCAGGGATTTGTCAGCTGCTTCATCTTCACATAATTAAAAAAGGCAGCAAGAGGAAGAGTAGCTGAACCTGTAGAGGAGCTTAGTTGATTCATAACAAGTAGCAGCAGTGGCAGCAGCTCAGTGCTCAGCCTTGCCAACTGCTCTTAGAATAAATGAAGGCCTTCATTCCAGAATTCCAGATCTTGCCACAGATCTGTGTCATAGAAAGAGTAATTTGATCTTAAAATCTAACTGATGCAGATGACAAATGTAATAATGACTAAACAAGAAACAGATCACTTGCTGGCCTGTACTGCTACTGAAAAAACCCTCTTTTAACAACCCAGATGAAAATAAAATCCAACTCAGTACCTTTTCTTTGATGGCTAATTTTCACATTCCCATTCAAGATGGTGTTGGCTCTGCTCTTGACGTGAAATGGGTCATGACATATAAAACTGAGGATGAGGGTCAAGTGTGGGCTTTGGGCTCCTAAACCTCCAGCTGAAAACCACACTCTGGAAGACAGAATTTTGCACCTTGCTTGAACAGCCAGGTTATTCAAGCAGACAAAACAAAAAAGTGTGACCTCCTTAAGCTAGTGCTCAACTAATGGCAAACTGATGTATGCTGGCAGAACAGATCTAGTTTTACTGTAATTAAAATGGAGTCAGATACAGTTCTTCAAAGCCTAACTAACTAACTAGAACTAACAGAACTGCTTTAGAAACCAATCAAATTTATAATAAACCAACAATTTTTGAGCATTTTTGAATGTGAATCCTTCTTTTTGTACACTTTTGTAATTAATGTTATTGATGTTGCTGTTAGTTTTGTCTCATTGCTCTTTCCAGTAAATTGTTCTTATCTCAACCTGTGATCTTTGCCTTTGTGCCTCCAGTTCTTCTCTCTGGCCACTGAGAGGGTTGGGGGGAATTGTCTCTTGCAGTTTATTCCAAAGCTGTATGATGGATGATATGAAAAATGTTAACTACAAAATCTTTCTTCCTTTAGCTAATAGGGAGGGAGTGGGCAGCAGTATGGTTTGCAAAGCCTTGGTGGGAGAACTAAATTAGGGAGTACCACTCCTAAACCATGAAAGCCTCACAATTCTTTTTCCTGTGGGAAAAAATTATTTTCTCTTATGTTGCAGACAGAGACAGAAGAATAACCATATGCTGAACTTCTGCGAAAGTTGTTACCCCTCAATGACATCTGATGTGGCCAGAGAGAGTGGATGTGATTAAAAAGTAAGGCAATATTATCTTTACAGTCTAGAGATATATTAAATATTTCCCAACTCCTTTGAAGAAGGGAAACAAAGGTAACTTGCTTCCACCTTCTCCATCTTTTGTTTCACACATGCACGTCCCAACAGAGTTTACTTCGCATGAGTTGAAAGTTTCATGTTTATTGGATCCGAGAAATACCTGATTTTTGGTAGCATTGCATAATTTACACATCCAGTTGAAATGCTTTTTATCACTTTAATTCAAATGCTATTTTAATAACTTCTTTGTGCAGTCTTTCTAGTCAACATGCCTGTACACACAGAACGAGCCCCCACTCCTCCTTTTGAATAAAGAAGAAAACAGACAGAATAGGTTAAGTTTTAAATGTCTCGGATTCTCCCAATATTTGTATCTTCCCCAGTAACGGAAAAAGTAAATCTGGAGAATTCAACATCCATTGTGTTGTGCTTTGAAGGGATTTCAAGCAGAAAAGTTTGAATTAAAAGCATCTCTGAGTATATCACATCTATTTTTCAAGGGGAATGGGGAAGGCATTGAAGTGAAAACTCCTCATTAACATTACTCAGGCCCCTTCAGAAGTATAAACTGGCTTCAATAATTTAGAGAATTAATCAGAGAAAGCAGTGTTTGTGGGGAGTGGGAGTGGAGTGTCGAAACTGGTAGCAGTGTGTACATGTATTTTCTAACAAGGGACTGTGGAATTGATGAAATCTGGAAGCAGTTGTATCACTTGAATGATGGTTCATTACAGTCCAGTGCTTCTTGATTACACACTTTGATTTTTACCTCCAGTTTGCACTTTAACATCCATCCATGGGGGCAGTGACAAGCATCTCTACTCAGAAAGGTACCTACAATCACTCCTCCCAGTGGGACTGACCGCTCTGGGGAGTTGAAGGTGCCTTCAATATCCACTGAAGAACAGTTCAACATCACTACTGACTTTCAGAAAGTGCAGTTGTGCCCATCAAAATCAACCATGCAAAACTCCAAGCTTCTATGGGAAAAAGAAAAATACACAGCCACTAATCATTCTGGCACCAGCTTGTGGTCAAGTCCTGCCTGTTCCTTAACTGAAGGATCCTGAATTCAGTCATGAGAACTTCTTCCTCATACAGTGGAGTCAAAGCCTCCTCCTGTAACAGAACCACCCCCCGCTTAAGACTGTAAAACCAATGAGGACCCTCATCCTAACTTCAACTCTGCTGAGGTCAGGCAGCAGGTTGGTCAATAGGATTTCCTGACTTCACATGCTTTCCATTCCCAAGGACACAGACTTTACAGGGGCTGATGGTTTCCACTGATTTTATGAAAGGACTGGGATCTCCAATGCAGGTGCCTCCCAACAGCTCAGCACCACGGCTGGTGAAAGAGCACCTTGCACAACTGACTTTGAAAGAGAGATATCCAGATAAACAGATGCCTTTGTGTACAAGGAAGATGGAAGCACAGCACACCACAAAGGCAGACCCTCCCTGAACCACTGTGCTGTTCCCAGAACCCGCCAGCAGCACATTTCTAGGGAGAAGTACAGAATTGGGTAAGCATGACATTTCTTGGTGTTTCTCCCAGCCTCCAACAATTTTTGTTGGACTCTCTGCCCGGAATGGTGTTTTATACATAACCGTGGATGAATTCTAATCCTATTGATTTTTGGCCCTATGTAAATGTAAAGCTTTCAGTGTAGAAGATGTCCTGAAGCAAATAATTCCTCAGGTAAGAGTACAAGGTGTGTTAAAGAACATGCACTTTATTTTGGTTTGCATCTGACCCCTCTTGGTTCTATTGGAAGTGTGCTGATCCAAGGTGCCTTGGCCTACCCACAAATCAAGGGAGGCAAAGCACATACCCAAGCTGAATCCACAGCATTAAGTGTTCTGCAAGGGTACTTCAATCCAAAGTCCCAAACCAGGTCCATAGGATGGTTTTCCACAGTGGTAAGTCTGGTGACAACTTCCATTGTCAAAGCAAAGTTTCGTGCTTGGCCTCCTGTCTCACTCATTGAATTTGCTGAGATATCCTCCAAGAAAAAATCAGTGATCCTCTCAAAAAAAGGTGTGGGATATGTCTCTAAAATGCTAATACAAGACTCTTGTCTTTTTGATCTGAAAGAGAGTATAAGGGTTGGTTAAATTGAGCCACTTTTGTTGGACTTGCAATGTAATCTAATCATGATGGTGAATGCCAGAGGTGACAGACAAACCCACCTCATTGCAAAGCTGCTCTTTCAGGTTCTGGAGGTGACTCTGGTCTTTTTCCTTGGAACATAAAAATCTCCATTTTTTTTTGTTTTTTGCATTTGGGTGAGAGAATCAGTGAAAGAAAAACAAGTGTGACACTTTACCTGCAGGTGAAGGAGACATGGGAATACAGAAGCAGTGGGTAGGTGACAGTAAAGGCAAAGATCCCAACAAAGGTCTCTGCTAGTCCTCTGATCTTCAGAAAAAATTCAGGATGAACAGGGAAGGTTTCAGGAAGCCCTAAGTGTGGAAAGAGAAGTTCAGGATAAGGACAGAGAGTGCCTGATTACAAAACATTCATACCCCAGGCAAGTATAATCTCTCTCACATTTTAGTCTGCGTAGCTCCTGAAACAAAGAAGAGTTAACTTTTCATCTAACTTGTTCCCTGACTGTCTTAATAATCAAAGTATTTCTTGTATTATCTTTTCTTCACCTGTTAAAGAAAAGAGTAACATAAATATCAGAGTCTTCTAGTAGGATTGAGATGCCAAACTATGGCCAAACCCTTTGTATCACTTCACCATAAGAACAGCTGCCAGTTTGTGATGAATTCAGAGCTGTGTACTCAGGCTTTAAGCTGAAGATCACTGTTCTAGTCTATGTGGAGTAACCTGTGCTATTTCTCCATCTGCCCAATGTTTTGCTCCAGTAAGGAATCTGGGAAAGAAAAGGGGCTTTTACATCCCCACTGCCATTCCTTTGGGCTTTGAGATAAGTCTGATAACAAGCCAGAACAAAAGAGCAGCTAGCATACACCCATGAAAATTGACTTAAAATTAGGGAGGAAAAAATACCCTCGTCATTACCAATTACACCTTTTGCAACTTATTAGAATAAACTCTCAGTCTGCAGATTGAATAAAATGCAATTATGGCAGGATCACTCTTGTAGCTGGAAATCCCTTGGAAACTTGCACGTCATGGAAGACAAGCAGCTCTGACTTTTAACTGAGGTTGTTGGGCAGTGTTGTCCCATCACGGAAGACGGATTGACCAAAACATTATTTCCTGAATGATTGGTCTTTGGCCTTAGAGCTCCAGTGTATTATTCAGCCCTGCCACTCCTAACACTGCCCTGTCACCCTCGTCCTCCTTTTCTCAAGTCACACCTCCTTGGATTTCTAAGAATGGTGTCTTTAATTGCAGTAGCAGGCAAGATTTGTTAGAGGACACCAGGAGCAGTCTCTGAGCAAGAACCAGCAAAGCAAACTTCCTTCTTCACAGCAATTTACTGCAGAAGAGAAAGTGCCTCAGTGTGCAATCCCAACCTGATGTACTGCGTGTGAGCAGGGAATTCTTCACCCTTGCCATTCTCCTTGCCCTCACTTTCATCAGTGAGCTCACCATGGCCTCGTTTCCAAGCAAGCCCTCAGACCTGACTGGCACATCTGGAGGAGATTCCTGTGACCTGGAACTAACAAGCTTGGCCATGTGTCTGCAGTGTGGCTGACATCTGCTGTTTCACCTGATTGGGAAGGAGGGTGGGACATCAAGAAGACAATCTTTTCCTGGAAATAATTCAGGGATTTACGTGCCCCCTAAGGTGGAGGTGCCCGGAAGATACCAAGAGACACATTTCTCCGTGATGGGGCTTTACTGTTGCTTGGAATCAGCTGATAATAATTTAGAGAGACAAGCAATGAACTGCAGTCCCTCTCTTGTGTGTAGGCAGCAGCTCACCATACAGGCCACACAGAAGCAAGTGTGTGTGTTGGTCACTAACATACACCCTTGCAGACTAAGTATTATGAAACATGAGAGTTTTGCTCTGAAGGACTGTGAATCTTGGACCTTAGTTGTGTGATTAGTTCATCTATAAATCCAGATTCGGAAAAAAATGGTGTGTTTGAATGGTTTCCTTGTTCTCGCAGACAAATCCTGAGGCAAGGAGAAGCGAACTTCAACTCAGAGGCACATCTAGCACAAAGCTTCTCATTTCATTGACACTGTTGTAATAAGCAGAGATGAATATTGAGAGAGCTCAGCAAGCAGGCTGGCTTTATCCATTTTTTGGAATTACCCTGGTCAGGACTCATACTGGCTGAAGGCATCAGTCAGGGAGGGAATGCTAACGGGGATCCTGCTGGATCAAAGGAGGAATTGTTGCAGAGTTGTTTCATGTAAAATGTGCCCTTCTTTACAATTCACCTCACAGCACTTGAGTTGTGAAACTGTCTCCCCACCACTGCTGCCAAGTGGCAGCTCCTGGGTGACCAACAGACACTGAGGGAGGAACAGCAGTGGCCTGACCCATAGCACCTGTAAAAATCAAGACCTATTTTCATTGTGTGGGCAGCAGGCATTGATGCAGTCAATAAAAACTGTATTTCAAGGCTGGCAAATCATCCCTGAGATATTTTCATCCCATCTGCCTGCAGATCTTGTCAGGGAGCTGCTGAGCTACTGGGAAGGTGTCATGTTTTGACCCTGGCTGGATGCCAGAGGCTCACCCACAACCTCTCCTGGAGGAGAAAACACTGGAAAATAAAACTGGAAAATAAAATAAAACTGGTCNCTCTCTCTGGTCCATAGGTTTTCACTATGGTCAGTCCAATTCACAAGCAGCAGCGGGATGCCTGAAAGAACATCTCTACCCCTTCTCTCGTGGGCCTGGGGGCCTTAAATCTCTCAGCCTCCCGACACAGGTTCTGAGCCGGCACGCTACATCTTGCTACTGAGTTGTTTTTTTCTTCTCTCCCAAATATGTTGTTCACAGAGATGCCTCTATCTCTATAACCTCGAAGGCCCTAGCAGCACAGAGAGCCCAGGCAAGAACTGAGCTGTTAAACCCCTCGCTGCCATAAGAGAAGGGGATTGGGCTGTTCATGACTTCGGGAACCTAAGGCAACAACTTTTAAATTGAACAGGCCTTCAGTTTAGATGGGTAATCCCCCAAAGCACAGATAGATGCTCCACAATGGCCTGGTGAAGCTTGCAGTTCAGCTGCTACCAGCAAACTGAAGGATTGTGTGCCCCTTCTTTAATCTGAACTAAATAGGGCCCAAGATAATTAGTGAACACAGATGTGCACTAGGATGACAAGGAAAACATCTCTACCGGCAACAGACTGTACATGAGAACTTGGACGAGAGAGACAACACGTGCTGTAGAAAGAGGTCGATGCTGATACAGGTCTTTCAGAAAAGGAGTTTTCTGTGACAAATTTGCAGCTGTTCAGAAACATTTCCCACATTCAAAGCTGAGAGGCTGCCAAAGACTCTAGTTGAGAAGTGATGCACTCCTTGGCTTTCAGCGTCAGCAGGGCTGGTAAGTCACCTATTTGGGAACTCCAGTGGACTTAAATTAGCCATCACTGTGCAGCAAAGATCTGCTAAAAAAAGAGAATAACAGATCTGCTTACTGATGATTTCAGGGCAGCATGTCACCTGCTGAATCACCTCCACCATTTACTTGGTGGGATTAGAGCTCTAAAATCCCAGGGCAGTTACTTCCTTTTTTGATACCACAATTAAACCCAGAAATACATTGTTCTTTAACTAAATCAATGATAACTATAGCCATTTAATCCTTACACAACCACGATTCAGAGAAACTTTTGCTGGATTCTAGACAGCCAGAAGTTATATAAAGGAAACCAAGTTCAGAGAAGAAAAGTTTTTTTGTTACCTTACAGGGCTATTGCTCCAGCAACCCTGGGTGCTTGCTGATCTCAGTTCTTTCCTCTCCTCTTCCAGTGGCTAAACTTGTCCTGCTAAAGCCATCCTTGCAAGATCAGCACTTCCCTTAAGAACGCAGACGTTCACTTCTTCTATTTAACATTTTCAGTCTTTCATCAAAATAGTGTTCTTAAGCTTTCACTAAGAAGAGCACTGCACTTGCTCTCATGCCAAACTCATGCCAAGCATTAATTAGATAAGATCACTAAAATGACATGGCAATGCTCTTACAATTTCATTACCTTTATAACTAACTGCATTCATTTTAAGGGGTATTTTCAGCATGTCAGTAATCTTCCATTTCCAAAATAAGCTTGTACATGAAATTGAAATCTAGGAGGGGCCTGGTGCACATGAAGCAGCTGAACAGGGGAAACACTTCCATTTATGTGTGGCAGAGGAGTAGTTTAAGGAGATACAGAGGGGTTTCTGTCTGGGAGGAGATACTTTCTCAGGAACAAAAGCACTTGAGGCTTCACCTTCCTCCGAAGAGGTTTCATGAATAAGGCCTTTCCTGCAAAGGGAGGAATTTACTAGGAGAAGCAGAAATAGAAGCAGAGCCAACTTTTGATTTTCCAGGGAATAGCAGCTTGGAATTCACATGTACACTGTGGGCTTATAGAAGCCTTTTTGTTCGTGTTCACTGAAGCTTCCTGTTTCTTTCCTGCTTTCCTAGGGCCAGCTGACCTGAGAGTAATAACAGCAGATGGAAAGCTTGTGTATTAAGGAATATTAATGATTCACGATGCCCTGGACTGCAAAAACTTCAATTTTCATTTCCTTTTCAAACATACCCCATATCCTGATGCAGAATTTATTTTCTCCAATACCGAGAAGGGAGGAGGGAAGTGGTATTTGAGGCCCAGTAAAGGGAAGAGTAGCCTGATGAAAATAGTAACAAAAGACTGAAACAACCACAGCTTTACCATGGCCTCGTTTTGTCTTATAGTACCAGTCAGAAAGAGAGACGACTGAGCAAAAACAAATTAATGTAAACTCTGCTCAGTTTTATCTATTCTGTTCCTATAGAAATGATTGCCTTGTTGTTCTGTGTTACATCACGATAAAACAGGCAAAAATGAGCCATTTTCCACTTGTCACTTGTATTGACCTTATAACCAGAGCTGTTTTGATAGCCCTGCATAATAAAGCCTAACTTTGATTGGATCGAGCAACATCACTACTCATGGAGCAATGACCTCCTCTGACATACCCAAGCCACTACTTCCCTGATTTTCTGCCATTTCCCACCCTGGAGAGCAACCATTCTGGCCACAATTTTAAACTCCAAATCAAAACACCTGGATTCTTTTAAATCCCTAGTAGTATTTAGGAAATAACTGTGGCAGTCCATGTTAGCAAACTCTCAGCCCTGGCAGTACCAGGGCTGGCCAGAACCAGGTTTCTTCTTTGCCTGGAGCTGTGGGCTCCTAAAGTCTGTGGGGAGAAGGACTTGACTTTGTCCATTACAGAGCAATATTAGGAACAGAGATATTTCTAAATGTGTTACAGGCAGCCTGGGGGAATATGGGGGTAAGAGAAGGTGAGCTGGGACCGGGATTGCTCCTTTCATTTTGGCAGTAGCTTTTTCAAACAAACAGAACTGGAAACCATCCCAGAGGAGGCAAAATAGATGTAAAGGGGAAACTTTCACATTTGGTTTACCTTTTGCTTCCCAGTCCCTTCATGATGTTTCTCATCTTAAGACAAAAACTAAGTTCTCTGTCTTGTTTATATTATGGATTTTAATTTCCTGGAATACCCATGCTTAACTTTTTTCCTTTTTTGTTGCCATCTATCTTGTCTAAATCCTCCAGTTCTCTTTCAGCTGTCTCATTTACCTTGAGCTAACCAGTCAAAGACTTGATTTTGACTCATGCATTCTCCAAAGGAGATAAGTGGAGTTTTTTCCTTTTCTCACCTTAGTCAAATTTAGGTCAAATTTAGGTTTTATGATATGTATTAAGCCAAAAGTGAGAGGAGATTGTTTCCTCTGCTGAGAGAAAATAGTTGTTTCAAGGAGTGGAAAAAAAATCACAGAGGAAAAAAAAATCTTTTTTTGAGAGGCGGAAAAACTTGGGGTTTGCTTTTTTCCCCCACCAGAAACAACTTAAGCATTTGTCCGTTCTGAATTTTATTCATTCTTGCCTTGTAAGTTTGAAATGGCAGAGGATAAGGTGACCAGGTCATTCTGTGTGAACGAGACTTTTCTGACTGTGAAACCTAGTAACCGGCTCCTTCTACCAAAGAAAGAAGAGAAAAAACCCCAAAGACCCATCAAAGAAGGCGTGTGAACCTACTCCAGTCCCCAGCCGAGCTTCAGAGAAGAACCACCTTCAGAGAAGAAACCCAGCAGCCTGAAGAACCACCTGGGAGGCTGCTGGGTTTTGGCGCTGCAGAGGCTCGCAGGGATGAGCTGGGCTTAGTGGGGACCGACTCCAGGTGGGTCAGCGGCTCCTCCATCCTCTGCTGACGAACCCCAGCACCTCTTCTGATACAAAGGGCTGCTGCCGGGCACACCGCGGGCTTCCTGCTGCTCAGCCCCGGCTCAGCGGAGGGTCGGGGTGCTCGGCTTACGGGGTGGAAATGGATACAGCCGCGGCGGCTGCCCCCGGCAAGGCGGAGGGGGGGATATCGGAACCCTCCCGCCTCCCGCCCGGGCCCCGACGGGGAAAAGGCGTCGGGCAGCGACACCCGGTGGGAGAAGCAGCTCCACAGCCTGGGAGAGCGGCCCTTGCAGGAGTGAGAGGTGCCATCCGCCTCCCGGTGACATGTGTACCTACTGGGGGCTCTGCTGGGGAATCAGGAGACGGACAAAGTGAAAAGGAACTTTAGCTCTTCTGCCCGAGATCACCAGGTTGATCCTTGAGTGTGTAAATCACAGACTGAGCTCCAGGGAAGACTGGGTCACCAACAGCCAGGTCAGTGTCACTCCTGGCAGATGTACCTGTGCTAAACCAGAAATGAGATGTGGAAAGGGAGATTGTGCAAAGGTACCCTAGCTTGCTTGGTTTAAATGGAAAATAACTTCTATCTTAAGTGGCTGAATGATGTGTCTTTTCCAAAAGAGTTTTTTCTCTCTTTCCAGTGTATTGCAATGGAGTGAATGGTTGAGGTTAGGGGTCCTCCTCTTTTAACACTCCAGCTTCCCTCACTCCTTCACAGGGTTCAGACCTGATGCTCCGGGCAGCTCTGACGTGGTGCCACTGGGTGATGGCCGGGAAAGAGCCACGGCATGAGGCATTTCTGGGAGCCTCCCTGCTATGCCCAGGGTTTACTTAGCTCAGACCCTCACTCTTTATTCTGGAGCTCTACCTATGCCTGGCCACATGCCTGCCAGTCCAGACCCTGACTCCTCACAGCAGGTATCTCTGGGGACTCTGTGACTCTTGGCTGTGCTTGTTCAGGATCAGCAAACCGGCTCTGCCTGCCTCGCACAGGGTACCGTGGGGCTGCCCTGTGCCCATGAGGATGCTGATCTGGGCTGCTTGCTCTCACCTTCAGCTCCTGGCTCCCTTTTCCCTGTGAAGGAGCCTGCTCTGCTGGTGCACAGGTTCTCTAGAACTTCAAGCGGTGCCATGAGGCTGCCAGCAGAAAAGTAATTCTGGACTGTGTTTCTTTTGGTACACTGAGTGGGGAAAATCAGCGTACTTTTATTTTTCTTGTTAATTACATTCACTTCAGGTCTTTTTCCTGACTGGCAGCTCAGCACAGCTCAGGCACTATAAGTTAAAGACACTCTTTCCTATCTCCCACTACCCTTCCTTAAAATCAGTTTGGTATAGGATGCTGTGGGCTGTGGTCTGCCCTGAGTGCCATGGATATGCCCCAGAGCCTGGAAGTCAACATAACATTGTCCTCAACAAGATTATAAATAGTGTTTCCCTAAGACACACTGAGTTAAAATACTACTTCTAAGCAAGAATTTCTTAATTCTGTTATTTTCTATAAGAATAAAACCAAATCATAAAATGTGTAAGTTTCTACATTTACAGTGAAATGTGAGATACGAGTAGACTAAAAAATCATATACAGCTGGCTCTGGAAAGTGTTTTCGTATTTGAATTGTCGTTGGACCAGTAGCCTTTGGCATTAACTGTGCAGAATAAAGCCCAATATCTAGTAAAAACAAAGACAACATATTAGTACAAACCAGCCACTGATGTGCCTGCTTCAACTCAACACTTTGATACAACCACCATAGCCTTGAAAAGTCTAGGACCCTGAAGTGGAGCATCTGTGTCCCACACTGCACTCAGGTCTCACTCCAACTGTAGGTACAGCTTTGGGTTGGGGTGAAATACAGCTTGGGAAGGGCCAATGCAAACCCTATAGACCTGCATGGAAATCAGGTGTCACACAGATCCTTCACCAGATGGCTGAATTTATTCCCTCACCAGTTTTGTGACTCTGGCAAACCAGAACATCACTCTACACATCTGTGGATGTGCATATTGCTGCCAAAAATTGCCCACCCACAGAAGCGTATTTTCCAGATGTCATTGAGCTGTTCCAGGTACTTGCCTTATCTGTAACTGTACATTCCTTTTGTGCATGCTTCTGCACATTTACGGTGGCCAGGAGGATGAGGGAGATGATTCTCTGCTCTGGTGAGACCACACAGGGAATACTGCGTTCAACTCTGGGGCCTTCAGCACAGGAAAGACATGGATCCGTTGGAGTGGGTTCACAGAGATGGTCAGAGAGCTGGTGCACTGTGTGTAGACAGGCTGAGAGAGCTGGAGTTGTTCAGCCTGGAGAAGAGAAGATTCTTAGGAGCCCTTATTCTGGCTTTTCAGTATATAGAGTGGGCTTGTACAGCACAAGGGACAATGATTTTAAACTGGCAGTAGGTTTAAATCGAACATAAGGAAGAAATTCTGGCTCTCATGTACCTCATCCCAAGGGAGAGTCTTTATTCCTCCTGTTTGCTGCTGACATTGGAGGCGGTATGAACACATCCATGTGTAAGTGTGCACAGGTGGTGGGGTTGTTTCCTTTGTAGAATGGAAAACTTTCATGAGTTTCAAGTAGAAAATATATACAGTATTCTTGTGAACTTGGCACACTGCAGCTAATAGTTGTGAAGGTGAAAATTATTTTAATTGGGAAGCATGGGACGGGAAAACATGATCTGAATGAAACCATATGAATCAAGTGGCTCAGAGGTTGACACAGTTGCAGTCACAGTCTGTGTTGATAAGTTTTTCTCACAGGTCAAATGGAATAAATTCTTTGATCAGGATTACTGCAAAAGAGCAGTATTTTAGCGAGACTTCCAGTCAGAAAAACACAGTATCAGAATAAAAAGCACCCCAAAGTGAACTGAACTGCCACACTTTGCCCAGCTACTGGCAAGTGGAAAAAGCCTTGGTGGATAAAACATATGCCAGATCTCTAAGCATCAATAATTAAAAGATGAAGGATTTATTATTTTGCGTGAAACTAAGATAGTACTTCCCAAAAGAATATACAGTGTAGATGTAGAATAAAATCTTTGACTTCCTGAGGATGAAGCACAGTTTCTGAATTTTGGGATATCCATTATATACAATCCATTTTGGCCTCACTACCCTTTTTTCAACATCAACAAAAAAAGCTGCTTTTTCCATTTAAGTTAAACCCATCACCCTTGTGGATAAAGGTCTTTTCCTCTGAGACAGAGATACCAGGTTTACCACTCTTCCTACTTCCCTGGCATTTGTTACTTCATTAATCATAAGACTTAGTACTCCTGTAGTGCTGTAAATCTCAAAACCTCCCTGCTACTGTGAGGGACTTCATTCTGTAAATTAATTTAAGTAGGTGGGTCACTGGGCTTGGCAGAGCCATGTGGAAAACAGCAGAACCTCCTGGGAGTGTGAGTGGGTCAGAGGCATGAGGCACGATCTCTCCTGATAAAAGTGTTGTTCTCTACACATTTTTCCAGCTGGAAACTCTAAGACGTAGGTGATGGCAAAGAAGAGCCAATGTTGCTGTTCCAGATGGCAACATTTGGATCCTCTAGTTGCTCAAGAGGGGAAAAGGAATTCTTTAGTGGGCATTATAACTTGCTTTACTCTTCTTTAAAACAGGATCTGAGGCTCTTTGTGAAGGTTATTTAAAGACACCATTTACTTAGAGACACAGAATTCTTGTGGTACCTTTTTCCCTGTGAAAATTGGCAAGGGATTTCCNAAGACACCACTGATGTTATTTCAGCTTTGCTGAATGCTTGAAAAAATTTTTGAAGTGGAATATGAAATTGACATTAAATGTCTTTTCCCCTCCAGATCACATTGTTGTATTTTATCTCTTTGGACTAAGGTATGTTCAGACATACGTTTGCAATTACATTAAAATTGAATTTCATTACAACTGCCTTGTCTGTTGTTACTTTTCTTCATGGGAGTTGTACTTTGTAACCCATTTTATGCCCTCTTTGTTTGGTTGGGGTTTTTTTCCCTGGAGAACAGCTTCTCCCCTCTGGCTGAGCTGGTTAGGTACAGGATGCAATGCACAGCAATGCAGAAATGCAGTTAGGTAAAACACTTACCTTTGTTTTGAACAAAAATATTTTATTCAAGGAAAATTGTCTTTGACAATCCATCCAAAACTGGGCGAAATCAAGATATGGAAATAACAGAATTTCCATAACATAAAAACTCTTTTTCATTTGTCCCAATTCGTATTCTATACTCAAAAATGCTGTGCCTTGTTGCTGCTTCTTTTTTGGTACAATGGTTACATGTCATCTTCAGGGTGCTTAAGGTTGGGTTTATTTTTTTGAGAAATTATGCTGGGTGTTTACATTCATAAGTGTTCAGGGCACAGAATCTCACTTTCAGAAGTATCTTGCAGTTGGCAGTGCCCAACAAACTGAAAACAGAAATGAGGGTCCTAATTAGTTATTAGGAGAAGAATTTCTAATTTACTTAATTTTTCTAGGGACCATGACGCACCTGGAGGTTGTCCCTCTGAGGGCATCTATCCCTCATGTCTGTTAAGAGTTGCATCCAGAGGCTGAGAAGTTCTGATTTCCTCACAAGTGACTGATCAAAGCCCACATCCTGAGACAGAGATCCTCAAAACCTCACTCTAGTACCACCAAGAAGCATAATAGTGCCTGCAATACCCCAGACTGGGATCAACCAGGTCAGTATGGCCTCACCTGTTTGTCAGGTGATGTCTTTCCACAGATTGCTTAGATTATCAAATTATGGGGATTTGGGGGTTATTTCTGGCTTTGAGAGTCCCACCTCCCCATCATCACCCACCAGGCAAACTGATTTGGTCTTGTATTTCCTCTTTTGTAGAGGAGCGACTTCTACCAGCTTGAGTTACCCTTCTGGCATAACTACAACCTCAGTGGCCATGATGTCTGCTGGTTTATTGCCTTTCCTTTCCTCCTGAAGGTGCTGTACCACGCTGAGCAGTGTTCAGTAGGCAGTGGCCAGGGCCCAGCATGTCACAGTGAGCTGCTCTCTCTCTGGAGCTTCCACAGCATTTTCCCTTCACAAAATCTTATCACTTTAACAGTTCCAGGCTCTCTGGGCTCTCTCAGAGCAGCTTTCCTGCTCTGTCAGTAGGCATTTCTGGGCCAGTAGGACTGACAGTGGTTGTTTCCTAATGTCAGCATTTCCCCTAGTGCCCTGTATATTCTGCCTTGTAAACATTCTGGAATAATAAGATAGAATCAGCCCCTCTGTGACAGAAGGAAGAATAGCATGAAGGACATGGAGCAGTGGAGGGAGGAAGGAAGATTCCAAATTTCTGCTTGTTTAGTAGCTGAACAAAAAGTGTACACTATGCAGCACTGTTTTATTTAGGTTTGCTATGGTGATTTTGATCATGGAGGCATTTTGTCACCCTTGTGGTGATACAGTGTCCATCACTGCTTATCCATGGAGTGATATATAGCAACCAGCAATCCTTGACACAACACCTTAGCAGGCAGGGCTAAAAGGAGGCATGGGATGTGTTCACAGAGGCCACACAGTCTAGAGAGAAGGAGGATAAGAGCTATCTACAAAGTACATGCCTGAAAGGCAGAGCCAAACTCTTCTCAATAGTGACTGGAAGGATACTCAGGGCCTGTCTAAACTGGGGCTGTAGCTGTACCTATATACCATCCTGTCTCCTGGAAAGACCTTGCACCTAGGACTTTTAAGACTTTCTATTTAGAACTTTTAAGTCAGTGACTATATTCCATAATACTTTGTATTTTAAATTATATTTATTGCAGTATGATTTCTGCTTGTTTTTAATCTTGGCACTTCATGCTGTGATGTATCTTCTGGTTATAAAAAACACACACAATATCTTACTCAGTAACTCTTGCAGCAACTGATTTGAGCATTGTGAACGCTCCTTATTCCTATTCATTAACCATTTGGCTGCTGGTCAAAGATCTTTGAAAGTGAAGGAAATCTGCAAATTTCCAAAGTAGAATCAATCTCTGCTGAGTCAATTATCATTTTGATGTCATGAAGCACTGATGCCTGACGAAACGCAATCATTTCTTTCTTTCATGTGTGTCTTGGACAGCCAGAAGAGAGCAGCATGGAGACAAATTAATACAAAATTGCTCCTCCAGGAAATGATAAGATATCCTTGTCCTGCAGGTATAGCTTACCATATATATACTGTATATATATATATATATATATATATGTGCTATTGTGGATATTTTCAAAACTGATTTCATTCACAGAGCCCAGGACAGCAACCCAGTGGTTCTCTCTCTTCATAAATCTTGCTTTATAAGCTCTATTTGCCTTGTTTTTCATAGTAACTTGCAGCATGGTGTGCTAAAGGGCAGCCTTGGGCAGATGGCAGAAGATTAATGTCTTGATGCAGAAATTCTTGCTGTCTTTCTTCTGCTGAAGTCTCATCTAAAGCCTAGGCCTCAGCTTAGGAAACTCTATAACTGGTTACTGGTGGGTCCAAAGACAAACCAAGCTTTAAGCACCATGGCTTTAAAATCAAGATTTACAAAAATTAAATTCTTAGCTGAATAATAATGTGGACAATATTTCGGTGTTGCAAACACAGCTGAACAGGTAAGGCTCGATGGATATTCCTGAGGAAGAGATGATCTGAAGCAGAAGGTAATAGTCGAGTTGTCTTCTATAAGGCTTAATGTTTTAGAATGGGAGGTAAGGCTGCTGATGCTGTTGAAAAGTATGGAAACCTTGAAAGGTAGAAATAATTCTCCTGGAATTTAGTCACATTCAGAAGTGTGCATTTTAAGATTTAAATTGTCAGGACCCTTGTCTTCACTGATGGCACTGGAGTGACACCCTCCTGTCCTTGTTCCCTGTGCCGTGGGATGGGAACGATTCCCATGTGTGGGTGGCAGGGAAAAACCCTTTCTTTCGGGCTTTCCTCTGTGAATTCGGGATGTTAACTACCCATTTAGCCTCACCGCACTGTGTTTCTTAAGATGTCATGCTATTGGGAAAATCCTTAGAAAGGCCAACACCACTCTAAGGTGTTTTAATCCGCCATTTACCAAGGCAGATTTGTCAGCTTTGCCAGCCGGATGACTGTCAGGAGAGCTCAGTGAAAGCTGTGATTCAGGCCAAAGATTTGTTTCATTTTTATTATTTTTTTGAAGTGAAGTTTTAAAATACCATTTTAATTTTTAAATCTTGATTGATCCGGCTCTCCTTCCCTCAAGAGGCGCCAGGTGGCGCCATGTCAGCGTGAACCTCCACCGGGGATCCCCGGGATATTGCCGGGATCCTGCTGGGATTCTGCATTCTCTGTTGGGTTAGGAATTGGTTGGATGGACGAGCTCAGAGAGTGTTGGTGAATGGTGCCACATCCAGCTGGCAGCCAGTCACTAGTGGAGTCCCACAGGGGTCAGTGTTAGGCCCGGCACTGTTCAACATCTTTATTGACGATATGGACAAGGGAATTGAGTCCACCATTGGCAAGTTTGCAAATGATACCAAACTGGGGGCAAATGTTGAACTGCCAGAGGGTAGGAGGGCCCTTCAGAGGGACCTTGACACTCTAGAGAGATGGGTAGATTCTAATATGTAGTATGAGATTTAATAGTCCAAATGCCGCATTCTTCACTTTGCACACAACAACCCCATGAATCGCTGTCAGCTGGGGGATGAGTGGCTGGAGAGTGGTGGAGAGGGGTTTGGGAGTAACGGTTGACAGAAAACTTAATATGAGCCAGCAGTGTGCCCAGGTGGCTCAGAGGACCAATGACATCCTGACCTGTATTAGGAGCAGTGTGGCCAGTTGGACCAGGGAAGTTGTCCTTCCCCTATACTCAGTGCTGGTCAGACCTCATCTTGAGTACTGTGTGCAGTTCTGGGCTCCCCAGTTTAAGAAGGACGTTGAGCTGCTTGAGAGGGTCCAGAGAAGGGTGACAAGGATGGTGAAAGGACTGGAAGACAAGCCCTGTGGATAGCAACTGTGGGAACTGGCGTTGTTCAGCCTGGAGAAGAGGATGGTCAGAGGCGACCTCATTGCTGTTTACAACTACCTGAGGGGAGGTTGCAGTCAAGTGGGTGAGGATCTCTTGTCTCAGGCTGACGGCACCAGAAAGAGAGGACATGGCCTCAAGCTATGCCAGGGGAGATTTAGAATGAATGTTAGGAAGAGGTTTTTCACAGAGGGAGTGATCACTCACTGGAATGGGCTGCCCAGGGAGGTGGTGGAGTCGCCATCCCTGGAGGTGTTTAAGAAAAGAGTGGAACTCATTGACATAGTCTAGATAATGGAATGATGGGATAGGGAGTTAGGTTATAAGAAAATATAATTAAAAAAAACAGTATTATGACATGACCCTGAGATTAGCTCAGATGGTTAAAGCATGGTGTTCATGGCAGCAGGGTTGCAGGTTCAATCCCTGTATGGGCATTCACATAGGAGTTGAACTTGGTAATCCTTGTGGGTCACTTCCAACTCAGAATATTCTGTAATTCTGTGATCTCCCTGCCCTCAACACCCTCCTCTCCCTCAACACACACTTCCGTCCTCCTTCTGGAGACCACAGAAAACCGTGGCATATCCCTCTGGGCTGCACCCATTCAAAAGAAGTGGAGAATCTATGAGAGAAAATGTCTGGTTTGGGAAGACGGACTTTGATGTTATTTGCTTTTGGGAGAGGGGAAAGAAAGTGGAGAACAAGGAGGGGAGGAGGATGTTTTGTTTGTTTGTTTGATTGCTGTTTTTTTTTTTTTTGTTTAGTTTTTATTTTGCATTAGAAAGAAAACACTGGCTTGGTTCATGTGTGTGTCTACCCACAGGCAGCTTTTCCAGCCCTGCTGCTCCTGCTGTCACACTGGGTGGTTGTGGCTGCCATTTCCTGCTGTCTGTTCATCTGTTCAGGCTTCGCTGCTTTCCTACCAGTTTTAGTTTGAAGCCTCACTCCATGGATTTCCTAGGATCAAATTCTGCCTTCCTCACACCTCCCACCCACCAGGGCACAGTTTCTACCAAGCTGGATTAGTTGATCAGTCACCAAAACATTAAGGACCTTCCTTGTGGTATGGTGGAGCAGATAACCCAGGGTGCAGAGCAGGCCCAGAGAGTTTTGCACAGCTCCTTCACAGCCCACAGCTGTGTGTGGTCTTCTATCATCTTTGTCAGACACTTGTGGAATGCTGCCACGGGGATGTGAAGTGTCCTATGTCACGGTTTGGTGTTCATGTGGTGCCATGTCCTCTGCCATACAGAACCTGATGGGTGTTTGTCTGGAGCTGGATTTTCCACAGAGTGATGATTGTTCTCATACTCTTGAATGGTGGTTCATGTCCACCTGTGCTCTGGTGTCACTGTCAGTCCAGCTGCTGTCACTAACACCACGAGGAGCAACCCATGTGCTTCCCACACCCTGCTTGCTGGCACTATCCTTTGTGTGATTGCACAGTGATCTGATCAGGCTGAGATCCAGGGGAGAAAAAAAAAAAGTGAAGGAGGGTGAGGGGAAGTTAGTTTTCAGTGGCATCAATTCCTTGCTCCAAACACTTGCATAAGCACAACAGAGGACTTGGCCTGGGCACAGGAACAAACAGCGTGGGTACAGAGGGAACACAGTGTCCACATCAGTTAAAACTGATACTAGTATCTCGTGTGTCAAAAGATACCCTGAAGGCTCTTGACATGAAGGTTGTTGAGACATCATCTTCCACACCTAAACATTCCTGAACTTACCCAGTGACCGAGAAGTAGAGGAGCTGGTAGTGGTGGTATCAAAACACCCTCACAAAGTGGGTACAAACACTTTTCAGTGAGAGGGGCGGGGAGGGGAAGGGAAGGGCACAAAGGAGGAAGGAAGGAAATCACAACCCAAAATGCTCAGGTTTTAAAATATGACCATTCTGTTCCTGCATTGTTTTTCTAGTGTTTCATTGTTAAATGTAGAAGTCTTTTCCACTTCCCTTTCCTCTCTCCTCTTCCTGCAGCAATATATAGATGGACCTTAAACTGAGAGAGAAGGGGGAAGAGAGAGAGAGGGCCCTGTTGATTCTTGTGAAGATGTTGCTTTTGTTCTTTCTTTGTTACTAGATTATAGGGTGCAAACAGATGTTTCTTCTCTTTACAACACCCTGTATGACCTGTCTAAACATAAGGAAAACAGCACTTCTCCAGACAGTGCTAATTTCCATCCATGGCTGGAGTCATCTTCATCGTGAGGCAATTGCACTGTGGTGGATACTTGATGAACAGCAAGAACACAGCTCAGTATTTAGGTGGCTTCTGTTTTCATTAAAAATTTGTAATCTCCAAGATTCTCTAAAAGTATTAAATGAATCAGTAAAAAGGGGAGAGGGGAACACATGTATTCGTCTGCCTGCCTGTCTTTCTTGCATTCAGAACAAACATATGCTTATTTGTTTCAGGAAAATAGTTTGCTAGAGATCTGTTCATGGTTCATGTGTAGGGAATGCCTTTTTAGGCGATTAAGTGATTTATCTCGTGAGTGAAAATATAAGGAGTTTTTAAAGAGTGAAAGCAGACAATAGATTTCACTTTTTAATCCAGGTGGTGGTTGTTGCTGAAATTTTGTTACAATTGTTTGGGATCCTGTTTTCCAGGGAAGAGCTCTGGCTGGACAGAAAGGACAACTGGAGTGGACACTGCTTGAGGACACATGGATATCAGCAGATTGGAAGCTTGGCTAGAGTCATCAGTACACTGGTAGAAAAAATTCAAGTCCAAATTAATATGCTCATGTAAACAGTTGTGCAGAAGTTAAACCTTGAAAATGTTCACACTAACAGTCAATCTAGTTTCTCATTTGGAAGTTGAGTTTTTCCACAGGATGTTCCTGAAAGTTTGCAGGGAAACTGTTTCAGCTTTTATTTAGAGCTGATTTCTGCTAACAGAAATAACCTTTGTGCTTTCACTTGCTTATGGGCAAGTCTGGGAAACCTTGACTCCTGAGCAATTAACACGCGTTAATGCAATAACATTTCTTGCTGAAACAGCTGACAGTAGCCAGGTGCTGCTAGTTCTCGATGCCAGTGACCCTTTTCCACTCCCCTTGGCATTTTTGGATGACAGTCATATGGCCCCAGAGGTCATGCCATAGAAGCTAATTCACTGCCCAAGGCATCTGCTCCTTGGCCGGCTCCATGGACATCTGCATAGGTGGCTGTTCTTTCTGTCACACAGCCAGGTACCTGGGGGCACAGTGAGGGACCTGCTTTACTGGTTTTTTCCTTTCCTTTTGGTTTTCTGGATCTTCCTGGATAAATTGAGGGGTGTTTTCTTTATAAGGAATTGGCTTTACATCCCATATGTCCCTCTATTTTTCATGCTGAGAGAAACTGCACTGAAACAGGATCTTTGCTCTGGCACCCCTGTCTCTCTCTCTCCCTGTACACAGGCTGAAGTCATAACCCTCTCTGGGAGTTGTTAATATTGGTTACTCCAAAAGCAATTGTGTTTTTGTAGACAGCTGTTTATAATTTCAAGTTTGTGAGGGAATGAGTGACGAATTTAGAGAAGCAAAGCTACTTAGGAAACTTTACCCTATTTGCTGGAAAGAAGTAAGGAAAGTTTGGGGAAATAAAGCAGCTGGAAGGCAGGGAGACATTGCAAGAAGTGGGTAGTTGCAAAATGAACCTTATAAGGGAATAGATGCCTGGCCTCACCAAGTGTAGAGGACTAGACCTAAAAGGCATGCTAGATTATTGCATTTTACACCAGCTTGAGTTAGGGAGCAGGATGAAACAGTTTTACAGCTCTTGTAATAAGCTATGAGTTGGACAAAACATGTGCTATTTTTATTTTTAGGAGCAGAGAAAATAAGTCCTTCCTTGTTGTCATTCACGAGCAGGATGGCAACATTCTCCTTTCCTCCCCCTTCCCCAGGCTGATCTTCTGCCAAACACTTTTCCTCCCTGCTCCCAAGGCTCTGATACCCCAGTTTTCATCACAGGTTACACACAGTCCCTCACAATCCTTCTAGTGAGGTGACAGGTGGCACAAAGCATTGGAGTTGTGTGCTTAATGATTTTTATCTGCTGCTCTTTGCTTCCTGGAAGCGTGCCTCTGTGCTTCCCAGGGTTGCTGCTCTATTGTGGGGCTCTCACAGGCTGTGGTGACTCAGGGGTATCCCTGGCTAAGTGAAGGTTACCTTCTTGAAGGGAGTGTTTGCAGCTATGCCCTCAACATTTTCTCCCTCCGTGTTCTCCTAATACTCACAGGATCACAGAACATGCTGAGTTGGAAAGCACCCACAAGGATCCTCGAGTCCAACCCTTAGCCCTGCACTCATTCCCCAGAGTAACATCACGTGCCTGAGAGTATCATCCAAATGTTTCTAGAACTCTGTCAGGCTTGGTTCTGTGACCACTATCCTGGAGAACTTATTCCAGCATCTAGTCATCCACTGGATGAAGAACCTCTTTCTAATATCCAACCTAAACCTCTTCTGACACAACTTCAGGCTGTTGCTTCAGGGCACAGAGAAGCTATCAGTGCCTGTCCCTCCTCTTCCCCTCATGAGGAAGCTGTCACTGCAGTGAGGTCTACCCTCAGTCTCCTCTTCTCCAGCTGAACTGAGTGGCCTCAGTTGCTCCTCACACGCTTCCCCTCAGGTCCCTTCACCATCTTTGTTGCCCTCCTTTGGACACTCCATAATAGCTTAATGTCTTTCTTATGTTGAGGTGACCAAAACTGCCACAATATTCAAGGTGAGGCTGTCCCAGTGCAGAGCAGAGCAGGACAATCCTCTCCATGTCACTTATGAAGCTACTGAAGAGCACAGGAAGCTCTGTAGGACCCCACTAGTGACAGGTCACCAGTCTGATGTCACTCCAGTCACTGTCACCCTCTGTGCTCCACCTGTGAGGCAATTGCTCACCCAGCACATGATGTGTTTATCCAGCAGTGTGCTGGACAGTTTGTCCAGAAGGAACCTGTGAGGGACAGTATCCAAAGCTTTACTGAAATCCAAAAAGATTACATCAGCTGGCTTCCCTTGATCAACCAGATGGGTCACCTTGTCATAAAAGGAAATCAGGTTTGAACAACAGGACTTTCCTCTCATGAAGCCGTGCTGGCTGTGACCAATGACTGCATTGTCCTTCAGGCATTTCTCAACACTCCCAGAATAATCTCCACAATTTTACCAGGCACTGAATTGATACAGACAAGCCTGTAGTTTCTGCGGGTCCTCTTTCTTTCCCTTCTTGAAAATTGAGACAATGTTCATCTGCTTCCAGTCAGCTGGGACATCTCTGGATTCCTAAGACTGCTCAGAAATCATCAAGACAGGTTTTGTGATGACATCAGCAGCTCTTTGGGGATTTTTGGATGAATCTTGTCAGGCCCTATAGATTTGTTGGGATCCAGCTGGAGCAGCAGATCCTGCCCAATTTCAGGGTCAACTGGGAGTTGCTCATTCTCACAGTCATGATTGTCCAGCTCAGGGCACTGAGACCCCTTGGTCCATCATGTGTGTAGAAGACAGAGGCAAAGAAAGTGTTCAGCACCTCTGCCTTGTCTCTGTCCCTGTTTGGGAGGTGACCATCCTCATCCTGTAACGGGACAATGATATTTCTATATTGCCTATTGCCATCAATGTACTTGAAAATGCTCATTGTATTGCTATTTCTGCTATTTCTGGCACCTCCAACTCCAGTTGAACTTTGGCCACACAAACTTTGTCCCTACAGTGGCAAGTAGCCTCTCTGTGTTCTTCACTTGACCTTGCTTCCAATGGGTGTCCACCTTCCTCTTTTTTACCTTTTTTTCCAAGAGAAGATCCCTGCTCAGCCAAGCTGGTCTTCTGTGTCACCTGCCTGACTTCTGACATTTCTTATTTCTGTACCTTTGGGGGTGAAGTTTGAAAAGTGACCAGCACTGATGGACCTCACCACCTGCAACATTTTCCCAGGGGATCTTACTANGAAACTTTACCCTATTTGCTGGAAAGAAGTAAGGAAAGTTTGGGGAAATAAAGCAGCTGGAAGGCAGGGAGACATTGCAAGAAGTGGGTAGTTGCAAAATGAACCTTATAAGGGAATAGATGCCTGGCCTCACCAAGTGTAGAGGACTAGACCTAAAAGGCATGCTAGATTATTGCATTTTACACCAGCTTGAGTTAGGGAGCAGGATGAAACAGTTTTACAGCTCTTGTAATAAGCTATGAGTTGGACAAAACATGTGCTA
The DNA here is from genome assembly GCA_013390025.1 of Pitta sordida. Taxonomy (NCBI): domain Eukaryota; kingdom Metazoa; phylum Chordata; class Aves; order Passeriformes; family Pittidae; genus Pitta; species Pitta sordida. Next base: position 233,733 of record WEKX01009296.1, on the reverse strand, counting down.
TTTTTATTTTTAGGAGCAGAGAAAATAAGTCCTTCCTTGTTGTCATTCACGAGCAGGATGGCAACATTCTCCTTTCCTCCCCCTTCCCCAGGCTGATCTTCTGCCAAACACTTTTCCTCCCTGCTCCCAAGGCTCTCATACCCCAGTTTTCATCACAGGTTACACACAGTCCCTCACAATCCTTCTAGTGAGGTGACAGGTGGCACAAAGCATTGGAGTTGTGTGCTTAATGATTTTTATCTGCTGCTCTTTGCTTCCTGGAAGCGTGCCTCTGTGCGGGGCTCTCACAGGCTGTGGTGACTCAGGGGTATCCCTGGCTAAGTGAAGGTTACCTTCTTGAAGGGAGTGTTTGCAGCTATGCCCTCAACATTTTCTCCCTCCGTGTTCTCCTAATACTCACAGGATCACAGAACATGCTGAGTTGGAAAGCACCCACAAGGATCCTCGAGTCCAACCCTTAGCCCTGCACTCATTCCCCAGAGTAACATCACGTGCCTGAGAGTATCATCCAAATGTTTCTAGAACTCTGTCAGGCTTGGTTCTGTGACCACTATCCTGGAGAACTTATTCCAGCATCTAGTCATCCACTGGATGAAGAACCTCTTTCTAATATCCAACCTAAACCTCTTCTGACACAACTTCAGGCTGTTGCTTCAGGGCACAGAGAAGCTATCAGTGCCTGTCCCTCCTCTTCCCCTCATGAGGAAGCTGTCACTGCAGTGAGGTCTACCCTCAGTCTCCTCTTCTCCAGCTGAACTGAGTGGCCTCAGTTGCTCCTCACACGCTTCCCCTCAGGTCCCTTCACCATCTTTGTTGCCCTCCTTTGGACACTCCATAATAGCTTAATGTCTTTCTTATGTTGAGGTGACCAAAACTGCCACAATATTCAAGGTGAGGCTGTCCCAGTGCAGAGCAGAGCAGGACAATCCTCTCCATGTCACTTATGAAGCTACTGAAGAGCACAGGAAGCTCTGTAGGACCCCACTAGTGACAGGTCACCAGTCTGATGTCACTCCAGTCACTGTCACCCTCTGTGCTCCACCTGTGAGGCAATTGCTCACCCAGCACATGATGTGTTTATCCAGCAGTGTGCTGGACAGTTTGTCCAGAAGGAACCTGTGAGGGACAGTATCCAAAGCTTTACTGAAATCCAAAAAGATTACATCAGCTGGCTTCCCTTGATCAACCAGATGGGTCACCTTGTCATAAAAGGAAATCAGGTTTGAACAACAGGACTTTCCTCTCATGAAGCCGTGCTGGCTGTGACCAATGACTGCATTGTCCTTCAGGCATTTCTCAACACTCCCAGAATAATCTCCACAATTTTACCAGGCACTGAATTGATACAGACAAGCCTGTAGTTTCTGTGGGTCCTCTTTCTTTCCCTTCTTGAAAATTGAGACAATGTTCATCTGCTTCCAGTCAGCTGGGACATCTCTGGATTCCTAAGACTGCTCAGAAATCATCAAGACAGGTTTTGTGATGACATCAGCAGCTCTTTGGGGATTTTTGGATGAATCTTGTCAGGCCCTATAGATTTGTTGGGATCCAGCTGGAGCAGCAGATCCTGCCCAATTTCAGGGTCAACTGGGAGTTGCTCATTCTCACAGTCATGATTGTCCAGCTCAGGGCACTGAGACCCCCTTGGTCCATCATGTGTGTAGAAGACAGAGGCAAAGAAAGTGTTCAGCACCTCTGCCTTGTCTCTGTCCCTGTTTGGGAGGTGACCATCCTCATCCTGTAACGGGACAATGATATTTCTATATTGCCTATTGCCATCAATGTACTTGAAAATGCTCATTGTATTGCTATTTCTGCTATTTCTGGCAGCTCCAACTCCAGTTGAACTTTGGCCACACAAACTTTGTCCCTACAGTGGCAAGTAGCCTCTCTGTGTTCTTCACTTGACCTTGCTTCCAATGGGTGTCCACCTTCCTCTTTTTTGCCTTTTTTTCCAAGAGAAGATCCCTGCTCAGCCAAGCTGGTCTTCTGTGTCACCTGCTTGACTTCTGACATTTCCTATTTCTGTACCTTTGGGGGTGAAGTTTGAAAAGTGACCAGCACTGATGGACCTCACCACCTGCAACATTTTCCCAGGGGATCTTACTAATTCCCTGAGCAGCCTGAAGGCGGCTCTCCTCAGGTCTAGAGTTGAGGGTTTTGCTGCCCTTTTCCTCCTGTCAACTGAGATTTTAAACTTGATCACTTGGTGGCCGCAGTGGCCAAGACAGTCACCAATCTCCCTTTTGCTCTCGAGATACACTGTGTTGACAAGCAGCAGATCAAGGAGGGCATCTTTCCAAGTTCCCTTAGGACCTCTTCCATAAAGGTGTGATCCAGGTTCTTCAGGAATCTTCTGGCTTTGGTTGTACCAGTTGTGTGATGCTCCCAGATAATTTCTGGTAAGTAGAAGTCCCCCACAGGGATAAGGGCAGTTGATTTGGAAGTGTCCCTTAGTTTCTTGAAAAATAATTCATTGGTGTCATTGTCCTGGCTGGGAGGTCTATAGCAGGCTCCCATGGTGACATCTGCATTATTTATTTGCTCCGTGATTCTTACCCAGAGGCTCTCAACTGTGCCACTGCCACATGTGAGCTCCATACATTCCTTGTATTACATACAGTACTACCCCTCTGCCCCTTCTTCCCTGCCTATCTCTCCCAAAGAGTCTGTAACCATCCAACAGGGCACTCCAGTCACAGGTTTCATCCCATCAGGTTTCATTTGCTCCAACGACATCAAATCTCTGGAACTGGGCCAAAACTACGAGCTCTTCTTATTTGTTCCTCATGCTGCATGCGTTGATGTAGAAACATTTCAGGTGTGGTACAATGTAGCCAACACCTCTTGAGGCACATTGAGAGATCCCTTGAGCTCTTATTTTCTCAACTTTTAGCACAGTATCCTATCACTCATCACTGGAGAACTTGGTTTCATCCCCTTCCCTCTTGCAAGATACTTTAAAGCTCTACCAACAGGCTCTGCTGAAAAACTCTAAAACTAAAACTCTGAGACAGATATATCTCATCAGAAGTAAGTATACCAGGTGTTGAATAGGTCATCCCATTGTCAAAAAAATCCAGAATTTTTCTGATTACACCAACCTTGGAGCCACTCATTGAACTGATGGATCTCCCTATTCTTATCAGTATTATTCCTTGTTACTGGATGGATTAAGGAGAATCCCACCTGTGCTCCTGATCCCTCCCCAAATCTTCTGAGGGCCCTGAAGTCTCTTTTGATTGCTCTCGGACTTCTCTTTGTCATTTTGTCACTGCTGTCTTCACATGTCTCCTCACAAGTCTTCTCCATGTTTTTCCTGCTTATCTGTGTCCAGATCCATATCACTTAACTTATCTCCTAATGTCTGCCATTCATGGTTAAATATGAGTGGAGATGCCACATGGAGTGGAGTTTGGTTGGAGTGTTGGCTCACTGTGGGCTGGTCCCATCTGTTTCAAAGCCACAGGACGTGGCTATGACTGGCCCAAGACAGTTTATGGGCTCTACCCACAGAGGTAACCCCCACAGCCCCTGACACTGAAACCCTGTCAGTTTTTGGCTAGTATACCTGCTTTTCTCAAACTCTGCCAGTTTTTCCCAATTTACCTCCCTTTAGTCCCTGCCCATCTCTTGCAACACGTTACTGGCTTCTGTGTCTAGCTTATCTGAGAATTTACTTACGAGCAAGTCTACTTTTAAAGCATTGGTGGTTGTCTTGTATGAGCTACATACTGGAAGCTGTAGATACTTTTTTCCCCATTAAACCATTATTCCTGGAAGGACATGATTAAACTGCCACTTTTTTAATGTAAACTCATAGCCCTTGTGCTTAAAGAGGAAATCTTCAAAAAGTAGATTGTAGAAGGCAAATAAAAAAAGAACCACTATGGGAATTATTTTTGTTCATAGTGTGTAAGCCCTAAGGATTTGCAATACCATAGAAGGAGCTGCTCCTCTGTTGTGGCCCTTCCTGCAAAACTATAATAATCCCTGTAACTTTTCCATGTTACACGGGATGGGTGACGTTGGAAAGTACCACCTCCCTCCTCGAGCAAGGTCATCCTAGAGCTCATTGCTCAGGGTTGCATCCATACAGTTGTGGAATATCTCCAGTGTGGGAGACTCCACAGCTTCTCTGGGCAATCTGTCCCAGTGTGTGGTCACCCACAGGGTAAAGAAGTTCTTCCTCATATTCAGGTGGAACTTGCTGTGCATCCCTTTCTACATATTTCTTCTTGTCCTGTTCTTTGAAACCACTGCCTGGTCCATCCTCTGACACCTCCCTTCAGGTACTGATAGACACTGATGAGGTCCCCTCTCAGTTGTTTCTTCTCAAGGCTGCACAGGCTAAACTCTCTCAGCCAGTTCTCACAAGAGATGCTCCAGTCCCTACCAAATATGACAGTTCACATTTCAGCACATTTTTGTGCGCTTTGGTCACAGCCTACAATGCTCTACAAATTACTGGTTGAACACGCACAGTGATAAGAATGGAAAAACATGGTCTGCAGCAAAGATGAAGAATCTGGGTTTAAAAGAAAAATGCCACTAATGATGCTCTTTATAGAGAATATCGTGGAAAGTTAAATTTCTCAGAATCTCTGAAAGTGTAAGCTCTGAATTGTGTCTTTTATGCAAGACATTTTTTCTTAATAAATAGCTATCTCTGTGTTTTCCCCCATCACACTACCTTTACCTTCCTTTGGCAAATTCAAAAAAATTCATGTATTGTCAAACATGGCTCAGCTGCTCACTCATTTCAGCTCCTTCGTTTAATAAACTCAAGACAGTCAAACCTGTCATATTCTAATGCTAAAAGGTACATGCATCAGAAACTGTTGACCAAGAAACTAATTTCCATTCCAGGAGGGAGCATGGCTACACTTCAGACTTCCTGCAGACCCATGGAAAAGGATCTTTGTCCATGTTTTGCCCTCATGATTTTTGTCACATGTTGAAGCCTTGACAATCCACACAGTATAAACCTAAATTTTACACACAGTTTCTACTTTATAAGGTAGAAGGCACACACCAGGCTGCTTTCAACTGATACCTTTTGCTGGATAGAAAACCACCATAGCTCAGCTTGGGGCCTTGCAGGAGAACATCAACACAAGGGTGAGTCTTCATGAATAAACATAATGTTGTCATATTTTCCCTGCTCTTACTCAGGGGATTGTTATGACTATAACAGAGGTTGTGGAAACAGAGGAGGGTTTGTATTCCTTTATTCATGACTTAAAGCCAACTCAAAGGATTATTTACTCCTGATAGCCACAGGGGTGTGGCAGCTTCACCTTGTGTTTCTCTGAGGTTCCTTGGCCTCAGCCTCTGTATTCCTTTGGATGTTTACCCCATCCTTTCTTGCAGGTGTCACAGGATATTTGGGAAGACAGATGTGAGGGCATGGAGAAGTGTGGCTGGGTCAGAAGTCAGCTACACTGCTGCAAGACCCCTTGGAACAGTTGCAGCACATTCACCCAGTGACAGATCTGTAGTTTGTTTCCATGTGTGGAGGGGGAATTCAAGCTTGAAGCTTAAACCTGGAGGTGTGTGCAAGTAAGCAAGAGGTACTTTTCAAGGGTGGAGAAACCAACTTTAAGGGTTACATATGAAAATATTGATGTGGAGGGTTAAATTTTGCCACTCCTGGTCAAGGCTAAATGCATTTTTATGGTGTTCTTAAAAATGGAGACATTTGATTTGCCATGGTTTAAGGAATCTGTGTGTCCTCAGTCTGCTATGAACTGATGCAAACCCAGTGCTCAAGACAGAAAAAAAAAAAGAAAATTAAAAAATCTCAATATGTTATGTCTCATCTTAATCTTTGGTTAGTCAGAAATTATTTCCTCTGTGGAGTAGGTGTGGTCCATTACAGAACTACAGAACAGCAGAAAAACCTTTTAAAATATGAAGCATGAAATGGGGGCCATACTGCCCTGAGTATTATGCGCTGAAAAACAGATCATTAGTTCCAGCTTCCGGACTCAAGTATGGAAAATAACCAGTATGCTCATATAAAAAAAGAAACTGTGTACAATGGCATGCATTGGAAATTTTGGGAAGTCAGACTTGCAGTTTCTGAAGCCCTGATTCATAGTTCCTGAATGTGTAGGATTGCTGATGTGGTCAGAGATTTGACCCTTGGAGAGTGAAAGGCAAGTCATCTCCCGAGACCCTGATGAGGCATGTCTTGCTTGTGCCTCACATTAAAAGCCCAGAAGCTCCACGTGCCCAGTAAATGGGGAGGGAAGAGCTGTCCCCATTTTGTGAACTCTTTTTTTAACACCTCAAAAGCTATCAGGGCCCTGGTTTCTACCTTCCTTCTTCCTCACCACCCATCTTTCACGTAAACCTTGCAGCAACAAGCCAGTCTGTGGCTCAGCTGCAGGTATCACCAAGCTCTTCCATGTCCTTGCCAATGTCCAGGCTGTTCCCAAACACTAGTCATCAAAGGAAGTCTTTATTTCTAGAGGGGGTTGAATGACTAACCCAAGATCAAACAGTGGGTCAGTCACAGAGGCAGGAACTGAATTCAGGTCTTCTGACTCAAGTTTCTCTTGGCCATAGCCTCTGGGTTACACAGCAGAATTCATCTGTGCTGTAAGATTCAGCAGTGGCTGAGACAAAACGTCATTTTCTTTCCCTGAGATACTGAATCTGTGTCATCCTGTTCTCTGCCCACTAGGATGCAGCTTCTTAGCATCAGGCTTTAAAAAGGGAGGGCAAGCAGGAGGTGTTTCTAAGTGGTTACACTCTTTTGATCGATGAAAGAGGTGAGCCAGAGTGTGTTCCAGTGACCTCCTGCTATATAAAGGCTTGGACTGCCTGACAGAAGCTCTGGCTGCTGAGTTGCTGTGAGTCACAGCCTTTACTGCTTGGGTTTGATGCGGATTTTTACACCGGACACTGCAGAAATGAGGTGGCCTCTCGAATATTTGCATTGCTTGGCAAGCCAGGGTAAATGGGGGTGGATTCAGGAAGTTCTGGCAAGGGCAAGCACAGCTGGTGTTAAGGTCTTTGCAGGGCTCCTTTTTTTTTTAATGTGTGTGTAGGAAAATAGCAAGGCCCCTTGAATTTTTTCCAGCCAGGGTTCCTGGGAAAGGATGAGTAATCTGAAGGTTTCCTGTGACTTTTGGAGTGAGGAAAAAACCTTTTGGGGGGGATCTTCTTTGATCTTCCACCATCCCACTTTTTCCCTGAGTGGCACAGAAAGCCCCTTCCCTGGGCTCAGCACTGCTTTGTTTATCACAGCAGGACGAGCTATACTGTGCAAATACTGTGCTCTGCCCGTGTTTGCCTGGACAGTCCAGGATCCAACTTGTACAATTCCTATTTCCTCCTTGTGGGTGTGCTTTGGGAACGAAACTCCATGTAGGGCACAGTTACCAGTGGTCAAGGTGTGCCTGGCCTGGGATGCTGGGAGCGTTTCCCTTTCATGTCTGGGAGCATCAGCCCTGGAAGGGAGGGACCATGTGGCCACAGAGTGTTTTGCACAGCACCTGGCATGGCTGGGTTCAGGTTCACAACTGAGTCAGCTGGGTGCTGCTGCAGTGCAAATGAGTAAATAGGGATGACAAAAGAGTTCTGGGGGTTTCCTGTTGGCAGAGGTAGAAAGGAGTGAGGTACCTCAACTCTGAAGTTATTACAATTTATTGTTTCACTTGCAACACTGCCTGCAGGCTGCCTGCAGGGACAAGGGCTCTGTTGTGCAAGGTGCATGCAGGCAGCAGAGGCAGAGCCATTCCCCAGTCCGAAAAAGGGTGTTCTCCAACTGAGCCAGGTTGTTTGAGCTCTTTGAGAGCAGGGATACTGCAATGGTATCGGGGCCTGAGTGTAAAGCAAAGGCTGCTGCTGCAACTGAGGCCATACACAGGCTGTTTAGACCTCAGGTATAGGTCCAGAGACCTGCTTCTATTATTTCTATATGCTCGTTAACCACTATTAGACCACAACTGTCTCTAACTAGTATTTCTTGATGTGTGCTTAGCCATTTCATGTTCTGAGTGCTTTACAAATATTATGTAATTAGGAAAATAACTCTCTATTTGCACAGGCAATTACACAACCTCTTGTTCAAAATTCAGCCTTTGCAAATGTAGCCTCAACCGAAATTTCCTGATCTGCTCCTAACTGTCCCAGGTGCTCTTCCCAAAATGATTTTTCATCCCCTCAACCCCAACTGACTGTGATTATGGTGAATACAGCCTGGGCAGATAAATTGCTTGCCTCTGCAGTGTAAAATGTAAGGCTGGTAAAAGAAAGTAAGGGCTGATAGGGAATACATGTTTTGGATTCCAGTGTCAGTCCATGTGCTAAATATACTGGCTTTCAGTAGAAGAAAATCAGTGTGAAACAAATGGCTGCATCGCCCAGTGCTGAGGATAGAACCACAGGCTCAGGAACGACCCCACAAGCCAGGGAGTTGAGGTTGGGGAAGGATTGATCCCTGTGACTGCCTGTACAAAGTATGAGCCAGTAACACAAAGCTCAAGACTTTTCTCCCTGCAAAATCCACGGTATTTTTGTTTGATTTTGCCTCCTTTCCCCACCCCCTTCCCCTCAAATTCCACACACCCCTCCAAAAAAAAAAAAAAAAAAGGTTAAATCGTTCCCACAGGGTGCAAGAAAGGGTTATTGAAAGCAACAGGTCCACTTTTGAATATTGCACTTCTGGTAAATCTCTGATCCAGCATCTAGTGGTTAACCACTGATACAGGAAATGACATTTAACGTTTTATCACTCAGCCAAAAATGGAAGAACAAGGCAACTCTCTATGCGGTGAAGATGGATCATTGCCTGCTATCTGCCCCTTAAAGGCAAATAGTAATGCCATTTAAAAGGAAATGTTTTTCAAGCAGGGACTTCCCCCCCTCTCCCCTCCGTTTACCTTTCTTCTTAAGGCAGAATAAAAACCTGGAAAACAAATCCCCTTATTTCCCCCCTCCACGAGGTTTTGCCGGCTCGAGTAGGGGTTATGGCCGTATAAACAACTTAAATCCTTTTTCCTGCTCTTTTGTATCTTTTGGAAGTGTATCCCAGGCCCCGGAGGAAGCTGGGGGGAGGGATGGGAGGCAGGTGAGTAACCAGTGATGGAAAATTCGAATTTCAGTAGGTGGCACTCGCTGCTCTGGCTCAGGGCTCAGCCCTCCTGGACACTGTGATGTGGTGCTGCCTTTGGTCCAGGCAGTCCTGAGCAGATGTGCTGAAGTGTCAAAGGAAGAAAACGGATAAGAAAAAAAAAAATCATCAAAACACGGGGCCGGAACTTCAGCAAGTATAAATTGCTGTGGTTTATTGATTTCAGTGTCGCTGCATTGCTTTATAGAAGCAAGCACCTGCCTGTTGTCAGCGCAGGCTAACCACAGTGGCTGCGCTTTCCGATGGAGATGCTAAAACTCGGTCTGGTTACAGACACCCCTCCCAGGAAGCAAGAAAGCTCAGAAATTCAACGGTGTGTACAGTCCAACTACATCTCAAAAGGCTGTCAGATATGCCTGTATAAATTCTAACAGTTTCAGATGTTTTCATCATACATGCAGGAGTGAAAAAACAAACAACCAACCCGACAGCAAAACAAAACATGCAATAAGGCACTTTCCTCTTGCAAATAGGATATGTGGGTAAACACTTCGGTGTGTCAGCTGTTCCAGAGGCCATTTTCACCTAATGACACAGCGTGAGAGAGAGGTTTTCCAAAGAAAGAGCTTCACGGATTGCCAAAACTTTCCTGGAAGTGAGCACAGAAATACATTAGAAAGCAACTCATTAAATGTATGCCAGTCCTCCTGATCTGTGGGGCTGCAAAATGTGATTTTTGTGAGTCCAAGAGCAGCAAGAGGCAAATGCCTCAGAAAGCAGCAGAGACCTCCATGAGAAGTTCAAAGGCTACCAATGAGGGCAGCTCTCCAGAAGTCCTGCTGCTCTCTGGCTTGGCTGGAAGTGAAGCTGAACGATGGGATGAGCATTTGAATGCTGGAAATCTGGCTTGCTCAGTCCTGCAGCAAGTATCTTGGATCCCACCGTCCAGAATCTGCCAGAATCTACTGCCCTCCTGTAGCTGAAGCACTGGCTTGCTCTAAGCGTTTCAGTGTTACCCTTGCAACATCCCACTGGTAGATCAGTCGGAGAAAATCGAAATGTGTATGACCCAGAGACAAGCTCAGGTTTGTATTCAAGTGGAGGTCTGATGTGTACTGGTGTGAACTGGAAATGGGGAGTAAGGATCTGCAGCCAGTCAGCATCAAAAATGGGTAAAAGGGATAAGTGGAGCTCTAGCTCTCAGCGCTCTTACTGTTCACTTAGAGTGCCTGTTCTTCAGCCTCTTGCTCATTTTCCTTTCAGCTGTGGGAACCTGCTTGAATGTAGAATGACAAGTGAGAAAACTCTGGAAGGTGCTTGGAGCATGTGGGTAAGGGCTCTGCAGGAGCACACATGCATCATCCACAAAGAGTTAAGATGCAAATCCATGTGTGAAAACAGATTCTCAGCCCCTAACGCTGCATATTATTGAAACCATTGTGGTGTATTTCATATATCTGAAAGCCCACCCTGCTCAGGCACCCTGGTCTGTGGAGAAAAATCTCTCTAGCCTGGCAAAGGTCCTGCCAGAAAGTCTGCGGAGACTTGAGCAGGTCTTTGACCCTTCTGAATGTTTTCCAGCAAACAGTGACTGTCAGGATGAGAGCCTTGAGCTACACCTTGGGAAGTGCTAGTGTTTATCTCTGCACTTGATTGCACCCAATTACTTGCTAAGAACATGTTCTTTGAAAAAAGATCTGGAGCTGGATCCTTCTCTCATTGTGACTGCCAGCTGCCGTCCCCAAAGCTATTTTTAATCAGACAAGCTTCCCCATCCTTGCCAAAAAACCCTCGTAACAATTAATAACAATAAAATGAAGGCAGCTTGGATAAATGAATTGTGCTGGCTCTATAAATCAGTGGCAAAGGCAGCTAGGGAAGATCAGCACTGCACTGTTAATGTGCTGTCTCCCATTTTGCTGCAGCCTTGGTCTCCTGGTTCACACTTGGTCCCTTTATGTTGTGCCCGTGGCAGGTAGGCTGGCAGATGGGCACAAGCACCTCTGCACAGCGTGTGGCTTTGATTTGTCTTGCTGTGGATGTGAGGTGGGTGTGAATGATCCCACTTACATGCCAACCGTGTTGCCCTGTTAAGTTCATTAATTCTGGGAGGCACGAGATGACAGAGAGCTGCACCTGAAATAGGCTTGGCGGTTAGGCTAATTCTCAGCACTGTCGTGTTGCAGCCTCTGGTGTGACAATCTGCCTGCAGACGTGTGTGTCCCTATCCTGTGATCCTGTCAGGAGTTAGTGTTGGGCTGGATCAGAGAGGGGACAGGAGGCCTCCAAGGACAGGCTGCCACTGAAGCCATTGCAGGCAGTGGTCCCACGAAGCAGTAGGTGGTACTGTGTGCTGTGCCAGCTGACAGCATGACATGCTGCTAAAGGTTTCCTTGCCTGGGTACAAGCTGTTGTTGCTTTGCCCACACGTGGTAACAAAACATTTCCTGGCAATTTTCTTATTAAAAAAAAAAAAAAAAAGAGAAGAGTATAGGGGCATGAATCTAAAGGTATTGTCCTGGCTGAGTCCCAGGCTGGATGTCTGTATTTTGTTTGCTTCTTCCTGCTGGACAATGTATTTCTCCTCAACACTGTTGCTCTTCAGCTGTTATTTCCTACTCCACAGCTGGAGGCCTTCTCTGGTGATGAGCTGCACAGTTGTAAGGGTTCTGGATGGAAAGGTAAATAGAGATAGAAAAAGAAGAGGAAAAGGTAAGAAAGAAGCAAACAACTCCACCACCTGTCCCCCAGGAGAGCAGGACTGCTTCACAGGCAACAAGAATTACTTTCCCAGGTCCGTGGGGTGGCACATTCACCTCCTGGGGAGAAACACACTGAAGTTGCTCTATCAGCTTCTCAGCCAGCAAGGGCACTGCTGAGATCACGGGGAAGAAAAGAATGTGAAAGCGGGGACAGTGTAACAGCATCCTGGAAAGAACCCTGGTGGCCCAGAGGGAAGAAGAGGGTGAAAGCTGACTCCTATTTCTCTTGCCTGTTAGTTTCACATCCTTAGGATCCACTTCTAAAATGTGTCAGGGTGATGTTCACAGGACCCTGGCAAATGATAAAGGCAAGGCAAGTGGCAAGCTCATCAAATAGGCACTGCAAGGCAAAACAGCAAAAATTCCTCTGTGCCTGCCAGCTGAGGAAGCAGCTAACCCTGAAACTGTGTACTCAGAAATCTCTTATTTCGCTTGCTTACCCAGTAAGTGTTGTAATCTCTGACACGAGTACAGATCTCTTTCAAGCACTAGTTTTAGCTTAAATGTGTGAGTATCCAGATATTTTCTGCTGGAATTGTATTGCTGTGAACACAAAAATTGACCTGCTTCTCCTGGGCCACTCTGAAGCTACCCAAGGACCCTTCCAGCCCCTGCCACACAGCAGCCACTGGGACAGGGTACGTCTGCCCTGCTGGGGCTGCACGTTGGAGCAGTTTCAGGGCTGGCTCTGAATGGACCATGCTGTAAGTCTGCTAACACGTGGCTGTGTGGATCTCTCTGTCCCACAGGTATTTCCTCAGGATCCCAGCACTGCGCTGCCACTCCTACACTCTTAGTGGGAACCAAAGGTAAAGATATTTTGAGTATATGTGCACAGCTGACAAGTTGCACCATGGTCATACTAAACATGTGCTTTGCTCTGTGCCTGTGTATAATTTCACCTTAAAAGGTACCATTTGTTTGCACAAAGTGAGGAAATACATGAGTGGTTTTAAGACCGGAGACCTAGTGTTGTAATTATTCTGAGGCATGGTCTCTACTGCTGAGATGCTGAGCACAAAGGCATTCCAAACTGGCTGAGTCCTCTGCTTACACGTGACAAATCATTCTTCTATTGGTAAACTGGTGCTCCAGAAAGGCAGAAATGGATATGCAACCTCCTTCACTGAATATTTTAATAGTTGGTGTCATCTGTTGACAGAGGTACTCAGAAGACCACAAAGTGTTTATCCCAAAAGGAATGTGTCATGACCAGGGTTGTCTATATGTTTTAAGAGATTAAAACAAGGGGGTTTGTGAGAATGGTGGAAAGTAAACTGCTTTGATTTCACCTCAAGTGCTTTGCATAACTGGCACTGTGGCAAGCTCTGCACACACATGCACAGATGCCGAGGAAGTTTGTGTACAAGTTCTATGCAGCCACATGGGTCACCCCTCCTTTAGAGAGTCTCAGCTTCTGCCATCAGGTGTGAAATTCACACCATTCCCACTAAAATAAATTAGCCCCAGATGGTCACCTCAGCCATGAGGTCAAGGCCAGCTTGCAACACCAGCACTGGGCTGTGGTGGTCTGGCAGCAGTCTGGAGTGGGGTGGGTATATAATCACAGAGCACAGGGTTCAGTGACAAATTCAGGCTGGTTTACTGCATTCTGCAGGGAACACCCAAGTTTTATTCCTAAACTTGGTATTGTAAATTAATGGGAATGGGCTCTACCAACGTGAGTGTCCTCATGCTGTTGGAATGGCAGTGTTAGTGGTGGGGGTGGTTGCAGTGAAGAATGAGTGGTGGTGGCTTCCCTATGTGAAACAGAGTAAGCAGCACTTCAGTGAAACTCATGGGTGATCTTGTGGTTGTGATTCATTCACTTAAACAATTTCTGAGCCCTCTTAGTGGTCGTTTGAGTTTTAAAAAACAAGCAGAGCAGTAGAGGAGGAATAGAGCTAGATCTTAGAGCTAGGACTTGCATGTTGTGCAAATGCCTGTTGCAGGTATCTAGGTGTTTTCTGCTGCTTTGTGTAAATCATACTTTTAACTTTTTGGTGTTTTTTGCAAGAAGTGAAAGACACATCAATGCTGCACTGGGAAAGGCTGTGAACACCCTTATAAACAGGGAAGCGATACGAAGCAATTCAAGAGAGATTAAAGAATGGCTTGAAAACAACAATACAAGTTCCAACTTGGAAAAATGCAAACTGGAGAAAAACAACTGGGAACTCAAATATGCAGCAGGAATAAATTGTGTTGAGGAGATCTAGGAAAGATAGCAGCTGGCTGGTTGGAAATGATATTTCCTAAGCTGCAGAAGTGGGCAATGGGTGGAAAGGCACCCTCTTACACATAGGGAGGCAGAACACGTGGAACATTGCCCCGAGTCCTGTGTACTGCACTTCCAGGCAGACAGAGGCATGCTGGACGGGATTCAAGAACAGCAATCAAAAAGAAAAAGGAGATTGGCTGTGAATAGGCTGCCCCAAAATCTTTCTCCATAAAGCAGTCAGAAGATGTCAAAGAGGGAATGGGGTAACTGTCACCAGTGTAAGGAAAAAGTAAATGTTAAACAGATTTACTTAAGGCTCTCTGCAGGGGGATAATCAGGAGTATATGGGAGTGCTCCTATAAAAGGAACGTTAAACTGAGTATCAAGAATCTCCTCCGTGGAGAGATGTGCAATCCCTTGCAAGGAAGTAGTGGAAACTTCATCCCTTGGGGGCATCCAGCATTTGACCACACATAGAGCTATGAAGTTTATTAGAGGAAATGACTGCATTGGGTAGGTGGGGGAAGTATGATATAAAAGATCACTTTCAATTTATCTGGATGTATGATATGAATGGGAAAATGTGTACCAGGATGTTTGCGATTTTCACATTAAAAACATCTTAAGCTATCTTTCATTTATAGTGATGAGAAACCAATTTTTCCCAGGTTCCTCTTTTTTGCACTCTACCAACTTTACTTTTCCTAACTTGTGCTGTGAAGCAATAACCGTAGAGCACAGAGGAATGGGAGGATTTCTTTTTTTCCTCAGAATAAGCAATAGATTTACTGGAAAATCTCTTTTTCTGGCTGGCTAATGCCAAAACCTAGGGCAGAAGGTAGTCCTGTTGAATTTGTGGTGTCATCTCAGTGTGGTGCTCCTTCTTGACTGCACTGGGAAGGAGCTCAGTGTTCTTCATGGAAGCACTTGGCTTTTATAAATTCTTGTGTGGATTATACAAGCCACTTGCATTTGCCATCCAAATTGGCTGCCAGGATGTGAATCGCCCTGGTTGTTTAGTTGGAATGCTTAAAAGCCCTGCTATCCTTACAAACAGGCGAACCCAAAGTTATACACGCAACAAAAAAGATGTTTACAGCCAGAACATTTTGAAAAGCATGCACCTCCCATTTGTGCTAGTACATCCCCATCCTGCCAGGGGTACCACAAGCACCACATTCCTGCGGGCTTCAAAGGCTTTTATTGTTGCCTCGGTATGGGGAGATCAGGTGGTCAAGCTGTAGCTTCGGAGCAATTGGAGCTAACCAGGGAGAGGGGGGAAAGTGATGTATGTGTGTGTCTGGATGTGCTGAAAACCCAGCCTGGCTGCCGAGAGGTGTCCCATCTCTGCAGCAATGGTTTAACCCTGTCCTCCTTAGCCTTGACAGTCTTTCTTGACAGCTTGCCCTCTCTATAATCTAAAACTGTGCTTGGAAGATAAGGGCTTTGTGTACTGGTTATAAACAGCGAGGCTGGAGTGGAAATTCACAGGGCTGGAAGTCAGAGAGCGGCTTTGCAGCTACATTGAGAAAGCGTCAGAAGGGGTGAGGGCTCCTTCTCCCTGCACAGTCAAAGCAGCTTCTCCTCCAGTCTCTCACAGGGCATTTGTTCCTGCTTTGTGTTCTGCCCCCACCTCCACGAGTCCTTGTGTTGAAAGGTTTTTCTTGTTTTATTCTGCAGTCACTTTGGTTGCATTGTCCTCTCCCAAGCGCTTTGTACTTTCAACAAAGCAAGGTGCTTGTAATCCATTGCTGAGGGAGAGGGAAAATAGCAGGATTGGAAGAAAAACACTTACCTTGGGAAACCTTTAAGAATCTTGTTTTGTGTTTTGTCTCAGAGCAAAGGCTGATTGTCTTCTGAAATGTCCGTAGTTCCATGGTAATTGTCTTCTTGAACCTTTTGGCTGTTAATTGGTTTGGAAAATTCACGCGTTTATTCACTATTAGAGTATTGAGAGCCCTCCCACCAGCATTCCTCCCCTGTATAATATCAATTCTTGGGGGAAAGCTGGACTTAGGGGGTTGTCCTTCATTAAGAAAAAAAAAAAAAGAAAATCTAATACTTCCACTTCTACATGAGTGAAATGAATAGAGCTGCAAGTGGTTCTCAGTAAAAGATAGGTGTGGGTTTGGTCAGTTCACACCAGATTGTTTGGCTTTTGTAAGATCTAATATCCTTGGAAGTCATCTAAAGAAACTACAGTGAACTGTCCTCAGGGAACACATACTAAGTGTTTCAGGAGCAGCTGTAGGACCTGGTGCAGACACAGGAAATCAGGCAGTGGAAATATCAGAGGTATATTCAGGTCCACAGATGGTCTGTGGGGGTCCCCAGAGTGAGGAATTAAAATAGAAAGCTGTTCATTTCTGATTCAGCATCCAAACTAATTTCCATTCCTGGGGTTTCTGTGTATCACCTCTCAAATCCAGCATCTCCTTGTCTGTCTGCTGGCACAGTGAAAACCTGGACATGGCACCTTGGTGTTGCCACCCTTCCATCACTGCTGTTGGAGCAGCCTGGGTGCCTGCAACGCTGATACTCTCCAGCCTTCTGAGCAACAAGCTCTTTTCTGGCTCACTGCTCTGGCCACCCCATCACTCCAAGACTGACCCTACCCTTCCTGTCAAACAGATCTATCCCACACGGACCTTCTGCAAAGGCTCTCACAGCCCAGAACCCCATTCTGGATGGGAGACAGTCCTCCCAGACATCTGCAAAAACATTTTCCTCTCCTTCGGAGCTCTGAAAAGCTGCCACTCCCCATGCCCCACCGGCACTTAGCAGGTATGTGAGGAGCTGAGGCTGCCTGGTCAGTGACAAATAGCGTCCTTGTGTTATTGATACTTTGTCCTTCCCTCTCTCCTTCACATGAACTTAAACAGAAGTGAGACTGTGCAGAGGATATCCACATGACTTCATTAATTTCAGGCTACTAAATTAGGTGGAGTGAGTTAGACTCCCTACAGAGTCAATAAAGGAAGACAGCATCTAATAAACCTCCTAAGTTGTCCTACCCTTCTCCACAGACTGCATTAGGAGTTTATTCATCTAAGCTGGGTAACAAAAATGTCCCCCAGATGCTCCTTCCCCTTCTTCTCTGTGTCCAACTCCTCTGAGAAAAGAAGTGTGGGGGAATTACATGTGCAGTGAAAAAAGAAAGGCAGGCGGTGATAGGAAGGGGAGCAAGGAGGAGAGAAACTGATGGGAGGTGAGGATAAGGAGACTGGGGTGCTGTGGACAGGAAAGGGAAAACAGGAGATGAGATGAGGTAGTTGGAAGGATCCTCAGGCACAAATAAACTTAAGAGGTGGAAGTGGAGGAAAGATAACTCCAGGGGAGACAGTGAAGGAAAAGAGAAGGGACCACAGGAGGCAATATGCTGCTTATCAGGGAAGTGTTTGTAAGTGGGCAGGCAGGGAGCGACTTCCATGAAGGAAAGATGCATTTGAAGTGATACCAAATGTAAATGTGAGAGAGAAGGGCAAGATCTGATAGGAAAGGGAAAAGGGGGAGGAGAAGAGGAAAGGGAAAGGGAAGGGGAAGAGGAAACGGAAGGGAGGGTGTTCAGGAAATGAATGCTGACAACCTTTTAAGGAATGACACTGTGACGGAGCAAGTTCAGACAGGAAAAAAATGAAAAGCTGCAATAAGTGGAGGATAAATGAACATAGGAAAGACACTGAAAGGAGAATAGGCACAGAGATCAAGGGTCTTGGAGTCTTTCCAGGGACTTTAGTGGGTCAGGAGCATTTGAAAATGCTTTAGCCAGAACTCCCTCTCTGAACTCCTGTGTAAAAATTAGACATCTTCAAAGCCATTCTGGACATGTATGTATGAAGCCCCAGCCCTGCCAATCCTTGTCCTGTAAAATCCTAGATGATTACTGCACTCCCTGGGGATTCAATTGGGTTTGTGCTCTCCAAGTAGGTAAACACTCGCTGCTTGGGTTGCACCTTGCCACTACAAATAGAACCACTGACCTACAAATACAGCAGCTTAACTCTTAGTAAAATAGATGCAGATCAGGGTGTCACTGAGTTGGGGCCAACACGGTTCCCTGAGGAAGGTTCTGCTCAAAGACCTTTTAGATGGAGTCCACGCAAGACTTTAGTGGGTCAGGGGGATGGTCCATGTACTTTCTTAGTACATTTTTGATCAGTGATTTTGGAAGGTTTTTCCTGCCAGGCTATTTTTGCCCTTTCTTTCCTCCATCTCCTTTCCTCCTAAGGAATGACCACAGTGCCTCTGAAAGCAAACAAAGCACAGGACAGGTTTGGCAGGACCTCTAAAAAGGAAAATATTCCCTCTTCGTCTGAGTGGTTATGAATAATGATCTGTGTAGCACATTTAGTTCAGACTTCAAAGCCTTTGTCACTGAGGTTGTGTCAAAGCTGATTTGAAACACAGACTGACATAAGCGAAAGCACTCACAGGAAATACAATTCTTGCCCAGAACAGATTATCAGCGTAGCTTCGGCCACCGGGGTTAAGCTGCTTTTTAGAAATCGTTAGATTTCTCTGCTCAACATCCTCTACTGACTTGCTGTCTGTCGCTGCACTTCCACGGGGAAGTGTGGCTTTTAATGCTGCCAGTGACAAAGGCAAAGCTTCTGAGTATCTCCTGAAATGGTCTCTCTGCAGCATCTTTGGCATGTGGCACTGCCACCCCAGGCACCAGTGCCATGACCTTGCCACTGCCATTCCATGGGCTGCAGCAATTTTGCTGCCCATAGGGCTGCATTTGATGAAGATCAGGGTTGAAAACAAGGCCTAGTTGAAATCTGCTTGGCTAGTTTCTGTTCCTCACCCTCTGTAAAGCACTCAGCCTCTCGTCCCTCCTCCTCCTCACAAGGAAAGATGCAAACCAGGATGATGAACATGAAGCAAAAAGCACATGAAAGTAACCACCCAGCAGTCCTGGATGGAGCCCAGTCACTGCTAGGCCATCTCCCTGGGCATGACATTGCCCCTTCCAAACTCTGGCAGTGTGTCCTCCTTCTCCAAGACAAATACAGATGCCTTGGGAAAACACCTCCAGCAAGTGAAACTCCACAGGTGAACTTTGCAGACAGTCGATGCAGAATATTCTGGAGTCCTCCTTGCTCCCAGAAAAGCAGGAAGTGTTGCTAAATCTTCATTCTTTATTTCTTTTGGCCACAAACTGGTGGCATGTTGTCTGCACTTACCTCCATTTGCTGCAGCTTTCTGATTGTGGTGGGGACATAGACCCTGATAACCCCAGGGCTGCTGAGCATAGTCAGTGCCCATCCCACAGCATGGTGAAAGCCCATGGATAAAATGAGCTCCATGTTCAGCTTTGGTGCTTATCTGCTTTTCAGCCAGACCTTTCCGTGTCTGCTTTGTGCTTGTGTATGTGTATTCACATGTAGGTGGCCTGTAGTGGGTGTGGAGCAATTTTAGTACCTCTAGGCTCTAGAAGAAATGCCCCTAATCAGGGTGATGAAAACCACCAAAGAGCAGAACACAACAGGATAAATTTTCCCTCCGGAATTGTAAGGGGGATTTTGTGGGGTTTTTGTAGAGAGAGAAATTGGGTTGAATTCTGTCAGGGGCTGTTGAGGTCGAGATCTGCATTTGGCTCAGAGGCCACCCCAGATGAGAGGTGCAGACCCAGGTTTTGGAAAAAACGCACGTGCCTCTGTTTTTCAATGCCAGCAACCTGTCTTTGCAGAGGTATGGAGTTGTTTTTTGATCTCAGTAGGAGTTCTGGGTGCATTAATGCTCATGCAAATCAGGCTGCAGGTATCTGAAGTCAGGCAGCCAAAAGCAGAGGCGCCCCAAATTTGGAGGCTGCTTATTATGTAATTGCAGCTCAAAACACTCTCCACATTTAATTTTCCCATGTTGATAATGCTGAGACTCTAAAATGGTTCCTCAAATGGACGCTGGGAAGAGAGTTAAGCCTTCATTTAGCATGAGAAAAATCATCCTTGCCAGTGATAGGAAAATGAATATCAAAAAGATCTAAAGTTTTCTTCTGATTCTTCTTGCCCATCCTATTTCCCGGGGTATATTGAGTAAATTCTCTGTGGTCCTGACTGTCCATGCCAAGAATAACCTAAAGACACACTATGGGTTGTTCTTAGTGTTTGCAAAACCCAGTGGGGAGGTGATTTTTGCTCAGTGGCTAGGGTGAATGTTTTAGGGAGAAGTACTGGTTCAAAGCAAAGAAAATCTGGATTTTTTTTCACCTAGAAAAATAATAATTAAAAAAAAGAAATACAAATAGTATTTCTTACTATCCTGAAATGGTATACAGGGTCCAGAGCAGTATAATCTCCTTCTTATTCCTGTTTTTTAATATCTTCCATTCAGAAATGTAGATCAATCTTTAAATTAAAAATTCCACCCTGAAGTGAAAAAGTAAAAAAATTTCCATTTGACATTTCTGGAAATGAAAACATAATTTTCAGGTATGCCAGACTAAACTTTTTCAATGCTGTAATTTTTTTTCCTACTTCAGTTCCAGCAGGAACTATTTGCTTCACTTGACCTGGACTTGCAGTTCTTGACAGTCCATCTGAAATACATTTTTCCCTGAAAATAAAATGTTCACAAAAATAGTTCATCCATCTGAACTCAGGCAGAGGATTTTAGTCTCCTCTGGTTGGTTACTGATTTGTAAACCGGCCAGCAGTCTGTAGCCTGCTAGCCAAGTTGCCAAATTGTTCTTTTTTTCTCTTGAATGAACTTCTAGGAACTTCGGTGAGTGAGCAGAGCCCTGTTTTATTAGGCATCACACATCCATGTAAAGCCAAGCTTACCTGTGCTGCAAAGAGCATATTTCTACCAGTTAACGAAATCGGCTGGAACAAAAAGGTGTTTGTGGGCTGCAAAGCTTCTGCTGAAAAGGTAGTCAAGAAAGCGTGTGTCCTGTCCAAAGACATTGAAAGCAACAAGTGCCTAACGGTGAAAGACTGGGAGGTATAACATGAGTTAAGTTTGGATGCTGGCTTGGGATTTTGTTCACAGATAACAGGCAGTAAGTGCTGGGGAGATCCTGTGCAGCCCTTCAGCAGGAATTTCTGTCCTGGCTTCAAAGTAGTGTTATTTTCCTCAAATTCCTTGCTGGAAATTTGGTGCTGGTGATAGAATGGATTGGATTTTCAAAATATGACTAATTCAATGCCCCTTCTGTAGTTTCTTTTCTCTTGTGTTCCTGATGCGGAAAATAGAAGTTGGTATCAGTTGTGGTGACGCAAAGTTTCCAATAGGATTTTTTTTTTTTTTTTTTTTGACAGGTTCAAGGGATGAGGGTTGGAAGATTTAGGCATTGGACAGCCCCGCTGTTCCCCTGGTCCAACCACACTGCACTTGTGGGCACCACAAGCAGCAGGGACCTGGGCAGCTCACCTGGGCTGTCTGCAGGGCTGGTGGAAACACATCTCACACCCTCTGAGATGCCACCAAAGCCGAGGCACTGCTGCAGTGCAGTCATGTTGTGGCACACTCCATTTTTTCTGATAGAAACAAGATTCATGAGAAATTTTCCGTGGGGGTTCCACCGGCACACAGGTACCCCGCAGGTCTGTCAGGTTGGTTGGGAGAGCCCTGCTCTGCAGTGCACAAAAGGAAGGAGGGAGTTGACAGACCTGTTCTGGCAGGCTGAGAAGGAGAGAGCACTTGAAGTACCTCAGCTGCACTGCTGGCCTTGCTCACCCATGGTGGGATCCCTGTTCTTGCTTCCTTGGGGTGGCAGCCACGGCTCTGGAGCAGGGGGCTCAGCCAGGCAGGGGAGAGGAGCCTGGCTTGGCATGACTCTATTAAAGGATGAGCCTGCTGGTCATGAGCAGGGAGATGCTCCCTTTTCTCAGCCCTGCTCAGCTGCTGCTAAACGCTGGCACAGGAGAGGCAGCCCCAGGCATTGCAGTCCCCCCTGGGCACACGGTTTAGTTTGTCCTTCTAAGAGAGGTAGCCCACCATGCAGAGAGTGGACAAGGCTCCTGGGGCAGGGCCTGCCACTGAGGGTGCTTTCAGAGGCTGCAACACGGAGCTGAGCTATGAGGAAGCTGAGATTACCATGGCATGTCCTCCTCTGCCCTGCCGTGCCAGTTGGTTTCCCTCCAGGCACTGTGTGAGAAAGTGAGCATGGATTTAATTGCTGTGGTGGCACAACACCCAGATGTTTTGAATATTTCTGTAGATTCCTCCTTGTTTTTGATGTGGTTAGGGCTGCTGGCAGCAAGGTGGGGAGCGTTTAACTTTGTGTCAGAGGAGAGAAAGTGATAACCCACTGCGATAGATTGGTGTCTATCCAGCTGTTTGCTGGAGCCACTGCTGCCACCACTGCTGCCAGCACTGCTGGGTGGTCCTGTTGGATCTGGAGAAGCAGGGGATCCCAGATGCCCCTTGGAAAGTGGGGGATAGGCTGGTGCAGTCACAGCAAATTGGTGGTGAAGGCTGCTGGGTTGAGCCATTGGCTGGGGCCTAAAAGTGGACGCACATGAGCACCAAGTAAGGGTTTCTATTCTGCTCTGCTGCACCTCACAGAATCACAGAATATCACAGAATATTCTGAGCTGGAAGGGACCCACAAGGATCATCGAGTCCAACTCTCAACATTGTGTCCCTGGCGGGAATCGAACCCGGGTCTCCCACATGCCAGGTGGGGACACTGTACTAAAGTGTACACCTCATCACAGTGTAGCTCTGGAACAAAGATCTCACACGTATTTGATCCTAAACAAAGCCTAATTTCAGTCAGGAAACCATATGTGATTCTCCTGTGGGATCCTGGATGCTGTTCTGGGGCTGAATGTTGCCTCTCTGTCCTTACAGCCAGACCCAGGCAGTGCAACCCCTTCCCCGTGTGGTCCCTGGCAGCCCACAGCCAGCCCACAGCCCCATGCCTCTGGGGTTACTGACTCCAGCTGGGTCCCATGACTATGAAATTCCCAATACCCCAGCTGGTAACTGGAACTCCTGTGGACGGGGTGGCAGTGGGAGCTAGTGATTGCTCTCTATAGATGTGCAGGACAGGTCCCAGCACTAACCAGCATTAAAAAGTGACTGCCTGAAAAAAAATTAAGCTGTTGTTTGAAATGCTTGCTGCAATTGCTGCTGGAGGAGTATGCACTGTGATTTTCTTTGACTGGACCATACATCCCAGGACACAGCTG
Organism: Pitta sordida; assembly: GCA_013390025.1. NCBI lineage: Eukaryota > Metazoa > Chordata > Aves > Passeriformes > Pittidae > Pitta > Pitta sordida. The sequence continues at coordinate 210,525 of WEKX01009296.1, read as the reverse complement.
AGATTGCAGATGAAGCACCTCTTTGGAAAGGCACTGCCTGCACTTGCCTGAATGTTCCAGCTATGAACCATCACTTACTGTTCTCACTCTGTCTGCCATGCACTGATCCTGGCTGGGCTCTCCTGCTGATGGCTGCCCAGTAGGTTTTCTGCATGCTGTTGTGGTAATGGGTGTTCCAGCTTCCATCTGGGGTCAGGTATTTAATGTCAATCTGTTTCCAATCGTGCTGTGCCAGTTTGACATACTGAGTTATAGGGCCCTGCTTCCTTGGAAGGTGTTTTGGAGAGCAGCTTACACCATCACTGGCAGAAGCAGAAATTGTTGCAGTTGCTTCTCCAGTCTCCTTCTGCGGTGAGTGTGTGCAGCTGTACCTTTCAAAAAGTTCCTTCTCCTTGTGTCTTTGTCTCCTTGATGGAATGCACAAGTCTTGAGAATCCCCTTCTCCCTTCCTATGCTTGAGAGAGCAGCTCTGCCTCTGTGGCTGTAGCTATCCCACTTTCCTCACCTTAACAGTTGAACTGGTTCCCTGAAAGTGAGTCCATGCAGGAGGTGGGGTTTTGTTTTGCTTGGTTTTTAAGAAGAAAAATGTTTCTGCATTTTATATATAGTCTAAGGGCCCACACAAAGAAAAATTCTCTAATTGTTCCTGATGCAATGTGTTTGGCAGTGAGAAAAAATGTGGGTGGGGAATACAACATCTATTGCAATGTTCTTCTCGCCTCCTCATAGGGGGGAGGGAAGAGAATGAAAGCAATTTGTCTTTGGCAGGTTTTTCTGCAGGGCTCAGAAGTGGAGGCTGAAGTTGTTGACCATAAATGCAAGTAAAGGTCTGCCCACCTAGAATCATACTTGTGCAGAGAAGCAAAAAACCCACAGCAGCCTGCAGAGTTAAATTAATGAATGTGATGTGTTTAGGGGAAGAAACAAAGTGGAGGAACCAGGAGCCAGGGCTATTTGCTGGCATCATTGGCTTGGAAAAGTGATTCATTGTATGCCTGAGTAAGTCAAATCCAGGAGGTGCTGGGGTGCACCCCAAGAGAAATGCTCAGGCCACACATCTCAGCGTGGTGTGGCTCTGCTGCTGGCATGCTGCTTGCACGAGCAAGTGGTCACACCAAATGTTAGGGGATTTCTGGAGGCAGTTGCCACACAAGGTTGTGGTGCTCACGTGATGCTAAATGACAATACTGAATGCCCAAAATCCCCTCAGTGTTTTTCTTGGATTTTACCAGGCAGCAAAGAACCAGAAGGGTTCAAGGTGAGGGGGAATGGCTCAGGGGCAATCAGGGACATTAGGAAAGTACCTGCTGCCTCTGTGAGGCAAGCAACACCCATCTATCTTGCACCACCCATCAGTTTCCCCGGCCCATCTTCACCGAGGCTGCAAAGATCAAAATACTGGTGGGAGCTGGCAAGTGAATATCCTGGGGATTTCAAAGCCTGGGAATTACAGCAATCTTGTGTGGAGGTTGTTACTTCTGTGGCCAACTCCTTATCCAAGACTTAAGGGCTGGCTTTTGGAAGATGCTGGAAGTGCGTTACCGCAGTGCCAACGAAGCAGCCAGGAGACTGTGATGGGTTTTGGATAATCAGATGTAACTTGTACTGAAGTGAACTCTCTCCCCAGTGTGCAAAGACCATGCCATGTTTTCCAGCCTGATTTGCTCAAAAGTGAGTTGCTGTGGGTGTGTTGGGTAGGGATGGGTGGTTAGGTGTCAGAAAGCACAAATAAAATGGCATCATGGAGGACCATGGGAAGCAGGTGGCTACAGAGAGCTGGCCCAAGTGGGGATCTAGCAGGGTTGTGGTTTCCCTCTCCTCTTCCCACTTTGAGATGCTTTTTCCCACTGTCCATCTTGCAGCAGCATTTCTGTTTGCACAGTTGGGTAGTGAGCCAGACCAAGGGGTTAAAGCAGCTGAAAACCAGCCTCTTGTTTCAGGTTATTTTCGCCCATGTCACTGTGTGTGGTGGCTGCCAAAGGGCTGGTGCTGGCACCAGGAGGGTTTCACAGACCTGGGTTTCACAGATGAACATTTGTGGCTGCAGATGTGGGAGAGAGGCCCCTTACTGTCAATTAGGGTAAGCCAGGTTGCTCTGGCTGTCCTGAAGACATGTCACAGGAGTGGACAGAGCTGGGAAGCTGACTCTTTACCATATTTTTGTTCTTTTTCCCCCCTTGTTAGCCCCAGCTGCAGCTCTGTGCTCCTCTTGCTTCCACAGCTGCTCCTGGAAGCAGTGTGTTGTCTCCTGCTGGTTTGTAACAATTACTTGTGATTGCTGGTGAGCTGACACCTCTTCTCTCCCACATAAGCACATCCATTCCTGTAGCTGCGTGCACTTACCAATGTGATCTCAGTTTGGTTAAGACACTGTTGATTTTCACAGATGCACAAGGCAGCCAGCACACTCAGGAAGAGTTCCTGTGTCCATGGCCTGTGACTTTTATTCAATTTTATTTGTTTCAGTATCCACAAAATTTAAACTACAAGCTAATAATTCGCCTGATGGCTCATGTTGTAACCACAGCAGCTGAGATAATCTGTGAAGATGGAGGTAACGTCTCTTGGCTTGAGCCCCAGTGGAGGATAGGAGCAGATGTCACCTCTGAGATGTCCCCAGTCTTAGCAGAGCTGGGCTTAAGGATAGATTGGTTTATCAGCACTCAGTCGTAGTACAGAGCCCGTGAATTTTTTGTGTGGCTTCCTAGGGAAGCTGGCAACACTGCTGTGAAACGGGAGATCAAAAGGCAACAGGACAGTTACTTTGTGGGCTGAAAATTGCTCACTGTCTTATATAAAAAGTATCAAGGTATAAAAAGCAGGAGCCAACTAGTGCTTGTTTTCTGACTAGGACTGCTTAAACGGCTGTTGAAGAGGTGAATAAATTGATTTTTCCCTTTTCTCTTTTGTCAGTCAGCCTATGGTGCTAACAAGCTCCTTACAAATAGCCTTGTTCCCATCTCTAACAGGTGGAAAGGAACAGAATTCTCTCTCCTCCCCTCCCTTGCCCTCCCATTTCCTACCTTTTCCTCCCATCCCCTCCCTTCCTCTTCTTTTCCTTCTCTCCCTCTCTGCAGCATCAGTGGCTACAGCTGCTCAGCAAACCCTCACATTTACTTTTGTCTTTTTTTTTCTTTCCAAAAAATGACTTCTCCACTGAAAACACAAGGCTTGGTTGACATTTTGTGGAGGACAGATGAAAAAGGACAGAACTGAAACTCTTCCCTCTTTTGTAAACAAAAGCTGGGAGAAAAACAGTTGTTTTGAATTTGAAGAAAATGTTTTCATTGGAAAAATGAATAATTTCCTGAAAGACTTAAGACCGAATGAAAAACGTTTCCTTATTTGCAAAATTCTCTCGAATAAATATTTACCCTTTCCACAATCGGCCTCTCACACCTGTAGCTGTGTTCTGCTACTTACTTGTCAGCAGGGACCATTTCTGGTTTTATGTGTCCTTTATTTCTTTTCCTCCTCCTAATCTCCTTTCTTAATATTTTGGATAACTCAGGACTGGATGGGCTGGATTTGGCTAAGTTGTACGTGTTAGCACGTGCTAAATCAACACTTTGCGGAATGCTTTTGGTTGTGTGTTACCCTTAACACTTTTGCCAAGTTCCCTTATTTTCTAAAGTTTACCAGTGAAAACACCTTCTGAGAAAACATGCACAGATTTTCTCCTATGTGCTTTCTCTTAAGGTATCAAAAGAATTGAGAGCTCTTTTAATATACATTCAGAAGGTGGATGTTGTTGGAGCCTTGTATACTTTTTTAAATTAAAACCCCTTTGTTGAGCTCATAGCTGGAGACTTGGGGTCTCACATACACCTCTGAGCACCACTCCTCAAGCCAGGCTCATTGCCTAGGGCAGAAAGGAACCTGTCTGAGCACACAGACGTGGCAGAACCTTGACAGCAGGCAAGGAAAACTCTGGAAAGCAGCCAGATCTGAGCTGTATAGAAACAGCAATGCAAGTAAAGACTCACTGGATGTAGGAGCCAGAAGGAGCACTCTAACTGCAAAATCAGTGGGGTTTGTTGACTCCAGTGAAAACTGTAGGTTAATCAGTCCTTTTGGATATCGGGCCATATGTTCCCAGGTCTTGAGATGGACTTGACTTTATGAAGTGGTATTTTTCTTTTCCCATTGAAACTCTTCTAATTGGAAAATACATGACTCGACAACGCTGGATGCCTCAGGTCTGAAGCTGATTTTGTGCTGTCGGTTCATCTGTGCTGGGATTTGATGGATGTCAGCACTGAATCCTGGTCTCTGCAAAGTACCATCAAAACAAGTTGTGCTTTTCATGCCAGGGTGGGAATTGATTTGGTTGAGGTGGTTGCTGTGAGAGTCAAGTTTTATTTTTGCAGTGAATCTTCAATTTTTCCACAGTAGCATATTTTCAGTGGACACTGCTCAGATCTCTGTGTTGCACAGATTTTATACAGTCCTAATTTCCACTGGCTTTAGCCGAGCAAAGGTGTCGCCTCATGCATGAAATTGTTAGCATGGGATGGCAGATCTCCCTGTCCCATTTTCCTTCTGTTCTCTGCAATGCTGAGGAAATTTCAGTAGTGGATCAGACTGTGTACATTGACTCCTGAGTGAATTCCTGATCATGTGAAATTTGGTTGCCTGTTAATTATTCTTGCTTTCTGAGTCAAACTGAATTTTTAGGAGTGACCGGGATGTGAGCCCACGAGATACATGAAGAGGAAGAAACCTTTATCTGTGAGGCAACATGTTCCAAAGAGCATTCACCAACACTAAGAATATTTTTAAAAGAAATAAGGAAATATGCAGCCTCTTTTGCTGAGGTATTTGCTACTGTATTTGCAGGGTCATTCACAGGTGGAGAGAAAACCTCCCACCCTAATTGGAGGTTAGGAAGAAGCATGGCAGCTGGGTTATCAGGGCTCTCATGGGACCAAAATGACATGTCCGTGTGTGCTTCTCCCTTTCCCCTTCTCCCATTTCACTCCAGCCAGTTCCCAAGAAACTGGTGTGCTCTCTGGAGCCTTTCCCACAGGAGAGGCACAGTCAGCACCCCACGAAAATAGTGTGGATGTGTTGTATACTCTCTGAGACAGGATCAGCCCCTCCAGGAAGTCACTGTACAATGAAGCTTCAGCCCCTCTCCTCCATTCTGCTTACCTTGTTGGAAAAAAGAGAAGAGTATGAGTTCCACTGATTGCAGTCAGTAAGGATCTTAATGTACAGGTGGGAATACCAGGGTTTAAAGAATTTCAGGAAGGAAAGCACAATGAGAGCTGATGATCGGAAACAGAATTAAGATACAGTTAAATGGAAAGAACATATTTTAATGGATATGATTAACCTTTGGTACAGAGGAGGTGGAGTCCTAATTCTGCAGGGTTCCGAATAGAGACCTGTTCAGATCCTGCAAGCAGACATTACCCAAGTCAAAGTTACTGACCTTGGCCCTGCCCTTGAGGAGGCATGTGGTGAACACTCCCAGCTTTCATCTTCGTGATCATCTGAACTGCCTCTGCTTACCTCAGTTTTCATGCCATCCCTGCCTCTTTTCCTCACTTTCTTCTGAAGGGTCATGCGCTCCAATTTTTATGGAGCCTACAGGAAACAATACCTGCTTTGTTCAAGCTGTCTTCACTCCAGTTCCTTCCTTTTACCTTGTCAAACACCGGGAAGGTTCTCTTGAAAACTCTGTCCATTTAGCAGAGCTTGGCTTCAAGTCAACAACCCCAGGCTAACAGTGTTTATCAGGCGGTAGGAAATCAATTCTAATTCCTGACCAGTTATTGTTCTTCCTGTTGTGGCTGTTCTCCAGCACTTTGTGATGCTGAGAAACTTTATGCACAGGTGTTTGCAGAAGTCAGAGAGACTGATGTGCCCCTGCAGGTTTTACAACTGATCATATCCGTCATAACGACCTCTGCTGTCTTACAGGAGGGTGCTGTGTTTTCCTTCCCCCCACCCCTAAATGTTGGTTGTAGTTCATGGCTCAGAGCAGTCACACAAAGAGGGTCTTCCTGGTTCTAAACTGATGTCTCAGTCTGCTCCAATTCTCTACTGTAACTGCAAGGGTTTTTTTCCCTTCTCATGTACATGTTTAGCCTGCCTCAGTCTGACAAGAGTCAGAAGGAGAAATGGGTGTCCTGTAGAGTGAAAGATTACACACAGCCTAAGCGTTACCCTTCAGCGGACAATCTTACCGGGGTGAAGAGATGGTTGATAAGCAGACAGGTAGCCCGACGTATGATGTCTAACCCTCGAAGACGGTCATTAAGCACTGTTAGTGCTGCCAGTTTGGGCAAATGAGGGCTGTTACAGCAGGGCTACAACAGCACTGCCATGAAGGAGGGGAAAACAGGCTGTTTCATTCACTGGTGACATTGCCACTGCTGGACCCAGTTGGGGCTGAGCAAGGGGCTGGCATGGGGCAGATCTGACCCCCTTGGCTTGGCAACAAGGCATGTGCTGCTGTGTGTGGACACCAACATCCCTTTGTCTAGGGACACCTGGTTGCTGAGCATCCACATCCCACTCTCCTTTTTTTAAGGCAACAAGGTGAGGAAAGAGCAGACTGCAGGGATGAAGATGGGAAAACAGGCTTTTGCCTCTCTTTTTCTGTCTTGGCTGCAAAATGACAAGATTTTTGTTCTGATTGGGGAGAACAGGTAGGGACACCTAGAATGAAGGAACTGATGTGACTTTTGTTCACTAGGTTGCACAGTCCTGCTCTACATTTTGTGCTGGAGTTATGGCTACCCTGGCATTTATTTCTTGGCACCTCAAGTCCTTGCCTCTTTTGGAAGCAGGTACTAGGAAACTCATCGTCCAGCATCACCTGGCTCTCTTTCGGGCTCTTAGGGGGCTGTTCAGGCAGGTGAAAGCTTGAACCAGGTTCCACACCTTTCGTTCTTCCCTACCCAGCCTCCTCCTTGCTAGGCTTGGCAGGATGGCAGCACACAGTCCAGTGCTTCTTCTAAAGTAGCTCATGAAGTTGTACCTTTCTCCTATCAGGTGGATATAATTTGGCATGACTTCTCATTCTGCTGGGCATTGCATGGCATGAGAAGGGATGCTGCTGTCTGCAGCAAAACTGAGCAGAGTGTGCCTGGGGTCAATCCAGTGTACACCAGGAGAGCCCTTAGGTGCCTGGGAATCCAGTATGGACAGTGCTGACATGAGGTAGATCCACCTGCTCCTGTGCTACTAGAATACCTACGCTGACACACTAATGTTTTCTTTCAGGTGATTGATGACACACACTTAGTTTTGGGCTTCATACCCAGGTAGTGCATCCTTTTACTGCTTGTGCCTTCACATCTTTCCTGGGTGGTTCTTTCTGCACTGCTTGGGTTTCAAAATGAATGCAGCATTTACTTGTTTGCTTGTGCCTCACAGGTCGCGTCTCACCTGGGAGAAGTGAAAATCTTTCTGCTATTACTTCAAAATGGATTCCTACATAATTAAAAAATGTTGCTGTCCGCACCTCACCAACAGCCTCAGGGTGTGTGGACAGTTCTCCATTTTGACATCCTTGGAAAAATCTCTCCAGGTCAGCACTGGGGAGGAAGGGCGCACTGTCACACTTGCGGCAGCTGCAGTCTGCAAATGTACACATCAACCCGGGAGCTTTCCTCTGCAACTCACTGACTTTGGAAAAAGGGACAGGAAGATACACTGGATGTGCACTGCTGTGCCTCTTCTGTCCCACGGCCTCCAAAGGATGTTCTTTAGACTCAAGACTAGTTCTTGAGCTGAGAGTAATCCTCCCTGGGGCAATAGCCAAAACCACTGAGAACTTCCTCCGTGTGCCTTCAACCTGCAGCAATTGCTGTTCAGAGTGCAGAGAAGGCTGTGTGAAGGCGTAGGATACATCCATTTCCTCTTCTAAAATGAAAGGAAAATGACCTGAAGGGGCTGAATTATAGAGCACACACCTTGTTTCCTTCTTGCTTGATGTCTTGGTTCAGAAAGGGGTTTGTTTACTGCTTACTCAGTTGCCTCTGAGTTTTAGAAATAACAGTGAAAGAAAATCAAGAACCCATACATCAGCTGGGTTGTCGTGGGATCATCCTGAGCCACAGATGTGATCCAAACATGTTAACCTGCCATGAAGATGTGGACCTGTTGGAATGAGACCAGAGAAGAGCCACAAAGACGATCAGAGGGCTGGAGCACCTCTCCTATGAGAACAGGCTGAGAGTTGTTCAGCCTAGAGAAGGCTCCAGGGAGACCTTAGAGAAGACTTCCAGTACTTGAAGAAAGCCTACCAGAAAGTGGAAGAGGGAATTTTTACAAGGGTATGTAGGTGTTAGGACAAGATGGGAAGACTTCAAGAGGAATGAGGGTAGGTTTTGGTTAGATATTGGGACGAAATTCTTGCCTGTGAAGGGGGCGAGGCACTGGCACAGGTTACCTGGAGAAGCTGTGGCAACAGCCTCATGTGGAATTGTTCAAGGCCAGATTGGATGAGGCTGGGGAAAGGTGTCCCTGCCCACAGCAAGGAGTTTGGAATGAGATGATCTTTAGGGTCCCTTCCATTACAAACCATTCTGTCCATCTCATGAATTGCTCCCAGCAGAGAGCACTGGATGTGTTTGCTTGCCACGGCATTTGGTGGCACCTCTCTGGAGCACTGCATTCAGAAACCCTTCAGGTGGTTTCACGCTGCCGAAGGCACCAGCAACCTCACTCCTCAGACAAGGAATGCTTCCAAGTGATGGACAGAGGGGAGCAGTTTGTGCCACCTCATCTTCTTGTGCCCTCACCACCTGGTGGCATCGAAGTCCCTCTTGCCTGGTTAGGGGTGAAGACATGAAAATAAGGTCACACTGCGCTGGAAGGGCAGAGTATCAGGGGCCAGGTTTCTAGAAAGGCTCACAAAGATGAGTAATACAGGAAGCCTGTTGCTCTCAAACCCTTTGACCTGTCTAGCAGGCTAACAAAGATGCAAGTAATTGCAAAACCCCATTTTTTCTTTTTTTCTTTGCTTCTATATCCTCTCTGAGAGAAGGAAGGAGAACTGGGTAATTTCTGGCCTCATTTTAGGGCAGGCAGCAAAGTAAATAAATACCTCAAGGGACAGCCTTAGATTTTCTGAACAACACTTCCCTGGGAAGATCAAGGCGCTGTTCATACATGTTAGGGCAGGGAAAGCCTGCAGGTTTCCTTTCCTGATTGAAAACGGCTGCTATGTGCTATAGATTATTGGATACCACAGTTTCTAAAAAGAAAGAACCTTGTACCAATGATTGCACCAACAAATTTGGCTTTCCTGCTTTTATATGAATTTTTTTTATTGAGATGATGTAATTACAAGCATTTTTAAAAATTATTTGCAACTCACTGCCCCTGAGAATAGGCTTGTTTTTGTTTTTGTTACATTCATTTGATTCAGTCCCTTAGCCCCACATCTTAAAAAAACCAAAAGCCATCATCAATAAAAACACTAGAACTTTATTTAAAAAACCCTCAAACTCTGGATTTGCACACAGTTGCAGTCTGACAAAAGAGATCTGGATAATGCATACATGGAGTTGGAAATCTGGGGATGACACAGCGTTCACAGAAAGGGCCCCAGTGGTGTTCTCTGGGTGGAGAGGAGGTCAACAGGTTTCAAATTAAAATCAGTATTTAAGCTGTGGAACTGTAGCACGTCCTACCTGACTAGCTTGTGGCTTTTTCAGACTTGTGGCAAGCTGATGGCAGTGAAGGTCCCACTTAACTGCACAGTGAGAGGAATTGCTGCTGGGTGTTGAAGTTAGCAAGGACCTTTGGAGCTCACCTGGTCTAACCTCCCCTGCTCACACAGGGCCAGTGAGGGCCCAGTGCCCAGGACCATGTCCAGATGACTTCAGCACATCTCCGAGGATGAAACACTTTCTCCCTTTCCCCAAATTGCTTGGGTGGCAAAGGGAGAAAGTTTGGTTGTTTTGCTGTTGGCAAATTCTACACTGGGAAATCAGAATTTGGCACGGAAGGCAGGTGCCAGTGTTGCTGGGAAGAGTTACCTTTGCTAGGCCAGACAGGCAGTGAAGCATTCTCATGGCTCAAGTGCGTTGATGCCACCTTTGTACTCCCATGTGTCTGTCCTGCAGTGCTCTAGCATTTTTTAGTCATAGCTGATAAACTTGCCTCAAAACCCCAAGAGCAGTTCAATTCCTGCCACTCCCACAACAGGTCCCAAGCCCCCACGTTTCTTGCAGATGCAGTGTCACCCTCACCACTCACTTCTGCAACACCCAGTCCTGGTAGGAGGCAGGAAGGGCCCCTGTGGGATTGGCCTGTTCCAAGTTCAAAGGCTATTTTCAACTAGCATCAGCTTTGTTCTCTGTGGTTATGATGAAATTGTCCTAGGATGTCCTTCATGTGTCAACTGGGAAGTTTCCAACAGCCACCAAACCTTTTTTTGCCTTTGACTTAGATTCAACAAGTGAAAGGGATCATATTTTTTTTTGGTCAAGATGAACATTTCCCCTACACATGATTTTCCTGCCTTACCCAGTGCTGAGGATGAACTTTGGCAGCATTAATAATGATCATGTGGGCTTATACCAGTGGATTGTCTCTTGTTCTCTCTATCTTGCTCTGTGCACCTTGGCCATGACAAAATCCTGTGGCTGCAGCAGGCAAAAGAAAATAACGCAGTTATGCAGCTGTCAAAACCAGAGCAGTAAAACTTGAGTTCCTTCCTACCACTGAACACCCTAAGAAACACAAGGATCCACCCAAAGCCTTTGTCTACATTGATATGTCTGGTCACACTTCACCTGTTACTCAAATTCACCACTTCGCTCCGACTCCTGAGACCTGGCTGCAACCTGGGTGTCCTTGAGAAGGGTGACAGAGTAACTCCTTGGTCCTTTAGTTTCAAATCTGTGACTCCTGAAGTCCCTCAGTGTCTCCCAACCTCAAACCTCATGGACTTCAGGAGTCACAACAGAGACAAGGTGACACTTTGCTGATACACTCCCCTGTTTATTATTTTGAAGCAGAAAGGGTCAAGTATGTGGTGGCTAGGACTTGTAACATATTATCATTTTATGGAAAAAATGTGTTTGGGAAAAGCTTAGGGAGAGATGTATGCCTTGTCCTTCCTAATCAGATACTGGCTCTGAAAAATCCTTGTTGTATGATGCTTATCTAGAACCTTAACAAAACTGTTCTCTCTTTGACCTGTGACTCAAATACAGTTACACCCCGTCCTTCGCGAGGAACGGGACAGCCCACTGGCCTCGCAAAATGTCAAACTCGCAAATACGTGCAGGTCATTAATATGCATGCAGGCCATGCCCTTTGCTCCACCCCCAGCCAATCAGGAGTGCTGGGGAGCCTCTTCGACTCCTCCCCACGGGCTCTCGCAGCACATGGGAGGAAAGTGAAGCATTTCTGCGCCCTGTCTACCTTGGGGGATTCCCCCCGAGAATCCTTGGACTTCTCTTCAGCCACGCTGTCACTTCCACATCAGTCGCTGGCAGCGAAAACCCCGCGCCGCTGCTCCCCCGGCCCCTCCCTGGTCCTATGCTCATCCCAGCCGTGTCCCTGCCCCGCATCCTGGCACCGTGTCCCGGCCCCATGGGCGGGCTGCGGCAGCGGAGTGAGCATGTCCCGCTGACATGCCGTGGCCAGCCCCACTTTCCTGGGGCAATTCCCTTCCCCGCCCGTAGCCAGGGACAAAATAACACAGACGCACGCACACAAGCACTGCCCGCTCGCAGCTTGCAGGCGCTCTGCACACACGGGCGGGCGAGTGACATTCAGGGACCTGGATTAATTAAGCGTAGGCAGGTGGAGGACTCATCCTCACCTGGC